>SKCR01044111.1:0-337250 GCA_019454045.1 Zanthoxylum bungeanum
CAACAGAAAGGAGCATGATCCAAAGATCGCAGGAATTATGAAGTTGGAGCCAACACAGCACTGAATGCCAAGCTAGATCAGTATGCAAATTCATGGAAACTCTTACCACTGGATCCACAAGTTCACCCATATGGAGGAACACCAGAGTCGACCCAACTTGAAGAAACGGTGAATTTGTCAACAATTTCAACAGGCAGGGGAACAATCCATATTCCAACACCTACAACCAGGGTGGAGGAATCATCCCAATTTTTCATGGAGCAACAATTCAGGCCAACCGCAAAATTATCCACCACCTGAATTCCAGCAACATAACAAAAGCCAGGAGCAGGCAAATGAACCAAGAATAACAGAAGTATTGACCCACTTGAAAAAGTTAGAAGCAAAACACGACTCTCAAGCAGCAAGATATGATGCTAGGTGTTCAATCCCAAGCAGCATTAATTCAAAGTCAATCTGCTTCTATTAAAGCACTGGAGAATCAAATGGGAGAACTGGCCAATGCTCAGAGTTACAGACCGCCAGGTACCCTTCCTAGCAACACAGAGCCAAATCCAAGGAACATAGGGAGGAGCAATGTCATGCCATCATGTTTAAAAGCGGTATGAAATTAACAAAGATGTTGGAGCCAAAACAACTACTGAGGAAGTTCCAAAACAAAGCAACAGATGGAGGAAAAAAGAAGCAAAGGAAAAAGAACAGATCACTCACCTCCACCTTTTCCTCAACGTCTTCAGAAGACTAAATTGGACAAGCAATTTTCCCAGTTCCTGGAGATCTTCAAAAAAGCTGCATATCAACATTCCATTTGCAGAAGCGTTGGAACAAAGGCCCACCTATGCCAAATTCATGAAAGATATTCTTTCACGAAAACGGAGATTAGGAGATTACGAGACAGTAGCATTAATAGAAGAATGCAGCGCTATCATTCAGAGGAAACTTCCCCAAAGTTGAAAGATCATGGCAGTTCATTGTTCCTTGCGTCATAGGAGAACATGACTTTGGTAAGGCTTTGTGTGATTTAGGTGCAAGTGTTGACTTGATGCCTTTTTTATTTTTCAGGAATTACAGATTGGAGAAAAAATGCCAACTTCAGTCTCACTGCAACTTGCTGATATAACGCTCGTATTTCCAAGAGGCGTAGTTGAGGATGTGATGGTCAAGGTTTACAAATCATTTTCCCAGCAGATTTTATTGTCCTGATATGGAGGAAGATGCAGACGTGCCAATCATCCTTGGGAGACCATTCTTGGCTACAGGTCGAACCATTATTGATGTACAAAAAGGAGAATTAACCATGAGGTTACAAGGACCAAGAAGTAAATTCAATGTTTTCAAGGCCATGAATTTCCCAGATGATGAAAAGAAGGAGGAATGTTTCAAACTCGATGTGATACACAGTACCATTCAGAACTCCAATGCAATGCAAGTTCTACTGATAAACTTAAAACATGTCAATTGCCTGTAGAGTCTAAAGATAAAGCGTCTCACTGAAAGAGCCAATTCTTGCACTACAAGCAACAGAAGAGAAAAAGTTCCACCAGCTAAATGAATTGGAGGAATTTCACAATCAGCCTTTTGAAGATGCCAAATTATACAAAGAAAAAGGAAAGAAAAGACATGATGAGAAGTTAGTGCGCATACAACTGGAACCAGAGCAGAAGGTACTGTTAACAAATCAAGGGTGAAATTCTTCCCATGGAAGCCAAAATCACGGTGGTCAGGTCCATTTGTGATCACCAAAGTTTTACCAAATAGAGCCGTTGAGATACATGATCCTGACGCTAACAAAACTTTCAGGTTAAAAAACAACGTGTCAAGCACTACTAGGGAGAATCATTTGAGCGACAAAAGAAATTGTTACACTTTCAGATCCAGCTTAACGTTCGAGAAGTCAAGTCTGGCTGACGACTTTAAACTTAGCGCTAGCAGGGAGGCAACCCATGCATTTTTGTATATATTGTGATTTGGTGTGATTTAATTGGTGTGTTTAGGTTTTTGCAGGTTTAGTCATTTCACGATGGAAGAAGCTCTCGCAAATCTTCACAAGCAATTTCCTTCTCTCCCTCAAAAATCTCTGATGAAAGTTACAAAGCTCGCTTGGAACGGATGAGACTACTGATGATCAAAGGTATTCCTAATGACATTCGTTGGGTAATTGAAGCACGAGTCCTATTGGCAGGTGAGTGTTCTGACTCTTTTATTTCACATCTGCCTGGTTTTGGAAGAAGCACCTATGCAAAGAAACGTAGAGCTAAACAAATGGGTGTTTGTTTCAAATGTGCGCGATTTAATTGCAAAACTCGTTGTCGTTCTTTAGGAATGTGTCTGATAATCGCGAAGACAAAATTAACTTCATTAGGGATGCTTGAGTAAGGAGTCTTTAGATGAATATCTTTAACTCTTGAGACGCATCCCAGTGGATATGTTCACATAGCCATTCGCAAATTACATACACAATTCCAAAAGAAAGACAACTATTAAGTCTCGGGAATCTGACTCAAAAAGACCCTGTTTGCCAATTTATAAGAAAATTGGATGGGAAGCTTGTCCCTGACGCATAGACGTCAATCAAGCCGTTACTTTTCTTGTAAATATTATATCTCTTTGTCTTTTCTTAATAATTGTGATTTGTTTTGTTGTTTTCTTTTATTTTCTTAGCAGGATCCAGACCTTTTTGACTTCATATATCCTTCTATTTATACTATTTTGTTACTAATCATCTTTGGAAGATACTAGTGCTATTATTACTCACCCTTTTTCAGGTACTATAAATTCAGCCCGTCATTGCACTTTTGAAGGCATCCAGAGTTGAAAAAGAAAACAAAAAAAAATATGGAAGCCACTTCAAGAAGAACGAGTTGAAAACATCTGTGTGTTTTGCGGTAGTAGTGTTGGTACTAAGCCACAATACATAGAAGCAGCACAGGAATTGGGTCGAGTCTTAGCTGCAAGGAATATGTACTTAATATATGGCGGAGGAAATCTTGGACTTATGGGGATCGTTTCAAAGGCTGTACAGGAAGGAGGCAGTCATGTTTTGGGAATCATCCCAAAACCTTGGCAGAGGCAAATCTTATTGGTTCATCAAACGGAGAGGAACTGATCGTGCCAGGTATTCTGAACGACTGGTAGAAATGATTAACCGTGCTGATGCTTTTATCGCTTTGCCAGGTGGCTTGGGCACATTGGAGGAAATTTTTATAGTTCTATCTTGGGCAAACCTGAACATACACCAGAAACCGCTTGGACTGCTTAACGTTGATGGATTTTATGATTTTCTTTGTGTGTTTCTTGATGATGCTCGGAGAAATGGGTTCGTGTCAAAACCTATGAAAGAACTCCTCTTCACTGCCAGAACTGCTCCGGATCTAATAGACCAACTCATAGCCTATGAACCACAAGTTGACCCTATCATTTCAAAGATAAATTGGTCTGGGGACGATCGTGGTAAGAGGCGTCGGGTTAATCTGGATCTTAACCTTTAATTTCTTGTAGAATTTCTGCTAACCAGGTATTATCTTCTAAACTCTCTTCTATTGTTTAAGACATTGGGGACAATGTCTCATTTAGGTTTGGGGGAGAGAATTAGTTGATTAGTACCTTGTTTTTAGTTTGTATGTTATTTTTATTTTTAGTCCAAAATTTTTCGAAAAATACAAAAACAATAGAAATTTTTCAAAAATTACAAAAATATTTTGCGTTTTGGTTTTTATTTTTGACTAAAAAGGTGAAATTGGTAAAAGATAGCTGAGTAAGGAGTTTCCACTCCTGAGACGTATCTCAAACCTATTTTGAAACAAGTTAATTTTTGTTTATTTCATTTTAATTATTTAATTTGTGAATTCTCCATAAAACTGACTAAAATGAATCTTATATGCTCAGTTGACAGATATTATCAATATGCATAGTAACATACGGTCGTGAGCTAAAATTGAAAAGTTTGTAATATTCAGTGCTCTAGTTTAATTGGAGAAAGCATCTAAAAAAAAAACAATGGAGTAAAAAAAAAAAAAACAAAAAACGTCTGAGATCGAGTTATTAAGTCTGTAAGGGTGTTTAACACCTAGTGCCCTAAAACCAACTGGTTTGGGAGTCATGGCCCAAAGCTCGCTACATGGATCAAAGATGCTGAAAAAATATATATATCTGAAGTCTGAGTAATTAAGTCCGTAGGGGTGTCTTAACACCTGGTGCCCTAAAGCCAACTGGTTTGGGAGCCACCGACCCAACGCTCGTTACATAGATGGAAGATATTGTATATAAATAAAAAAATAGAGAAAAATCAAGAAAAAAATCAGAAAAATCAGAAAAATTATTCCATTGCTGCAAAAAGGGTGAAATCTGATAAAACTTTAGGACAAAAATATTACTCTCTTATCAACTGCACTTATGACTGTTGTGGGCAAAAATGAGTTGATTAATATTTTGTTGGCTGTGTTATGGAGAATGGTAAAAATAATCGGAGAATTTACTTATTCGGTAATTTAGAATGAAACAAAACAACTAGTAACTTGGAGTAAAAGTTTCACCTGATTAGTCACTAACATCTTTATTCTCTTTTCGCTTGTCTTTTTGCTTTTGTGTGCATTAGTTTTACTACCTTTTTACTTTTGTAAAATGTTTGTGGGTATCATTGCTGTAAACCCTCACGAGACTACAACTCGTCCACTAGGGACACCTAGGGGTTTAAAGGCTTGTTGCATACGCTAAATGCAACCGTGATCCCTACGAAAGTGGCTTAGTTTAATTTAATTTTCTTGTATTTTATTTTGTTGTTTTGCTCGAGGACTAGCAAAATGTTAGGTTTGGGGGTGTGATGAGCGGAAAAATATCAATATTTACCGCCCCTTTTACTTAATATTTTGTTTAGTTTCTCGGGTTTGATGAATTTTGATATGTTTTAGTTTATTTTGCAGATAAAATAATATCGGGTCTTAATGAAATCATTTAGGATGAAATATGGGTCAAATAAGGCAATTATTGGACTTGATATTTAATTTTGGAGATTGGAAACTTGAAAGGGCGTTTTGACGAAGTGCAGTTTTGGAAATTCCAGTTTTGTGCATCTGTCGTAATTTGGGCATAACTTTTACTCAGATATCGGATTGAGCTGATTCAAGTGCCAGATTAAAGAAGACTCAAAGATCTACAACTTTTAAAGAGAAAATATTTTCGAATTCTGATGATTTCATGACCGAAATTGATGAACCATCCAGAAGTGTGTGGAGTGTAATTATTAAAAGTCATTATCAATCATTTTCAAAGCAAAATATTAATTAATTAATAATTAATAAAAATTATCAAATCACACCAAACAAGATAAGCAATTAGTGGAGCAATTATGGATTTGGTGGAGTAATTAGTGGAGAATTAATAATGGATTTGGTGGAGAATTTGATGGATGATTTGATGGTGGCAAAATTTTGCCTATAAATACCAAGCCATTTCATTTGTAAAATTCATACTTTCTTCTTTGAAATTCTTAATGAATAAATAAGAAGATTGTATCTAGTTTGTTTATTTTTAGTTTTCAGTAATTAATTTTCAGTTTCGCACTTTCTTTTCTTTACTTTTCAGTTTTTACTTTCCGCAATTTACTTTTACGCACATACTTTTCTTTCTTTAATTTTTCAGTTTTTACTTTTCAGTAATGAGGAGGTAACTTCCCCAGCTAGGGTGAAAGGTAATTCTTTTACTATTGCTATTTAGATTAATCTCCTTAAATATAATATATTCACTATTTAAATATTGACTTTAAAAGGATACCGCTATATTGGTCGGTTGGTAATTCATTTTAATCTGGTTTTAACCTGACTAATCAAGGATACCGCCAGATTGGTCGGTTGGTAATTAAACTTTCTTACCGCCTATATGGCAGGTTCATGGACAATCTTTTTACCGCCTTAATGGCCAGTTGGACTTAATTTGACTTAATCAGGTACCGCCTATATGGCTGGTTGGTAATGTTATCACAAGTTTATATAATATTATGGGAGATATCTAAATTAGTAGTAGTAAAAGTAATTCCTTTTACCTTAGCATTTTATTTTATTGTAATTTATTTTCAGTATTTACTTTACCGCATTTTACTTTATGTCTTTTATTTTCAAGTTTTTACTAGCCCTAGTTATGTGTGTAACTAAATTAGTTATCTGGGGTTGTGATGAAATCCAATATCACCGTTTTATAAGGGTTAGATTATAGTTTGGGTAATATAAAGATTTATTTATTGAGTCTTAATCTTAATGCTTTTTCATTAATTGGCCATTAATAAAATTGATCTGGTAAATCTAAAATGAACTAGACATAGGGATTTTAGGTTTCAGCCTTAGACTCAATAGCCCACGATCTTCCTTGAGGATAGATAACCCTTTAATAGATTTCCTTACAGGATAGGAATATACCTGTCGGGCGGGGGTAGCCATAATTGGAACTTAAACTTAATGAATCCAGATAATTTGGTTGACATAGACATATGGTTCAATTGGGTTAAACTGGGTATTTGTGTCTGACCATCGACAGAGGCTCACACATAATTTAGTGTTCCAGGTTAATAAATCAATATATTGCCAAACTTTAAGATAACCACTTCATCTTTAAAATGATATTGGAAGAAATCACAACCCTAGATAGTTTTTAATATTGAATTTTCTTAAAACCTATTTTGACAATTTTATTTACTTGCTTTTAAATTTAGAATCGTCACCATTTCAAATCAATCAATCAACTTGTTAGATATTAGTAATCATTTGACCTCATAAAATTAATAGTTTAGATATTAAGTCCTCGTGAGATCGATATTTTTATACTACTTGAACGATACGTGCGCTTGCGTTATATGTGTGTTTACGTCGGTCACTACCTCACGGAAGACCCTTCTTCACGCATTCAAAATTTTCCTTCACATAGCCTGCTCCACACGTACCAGCCTTGGGTTCTTCACGCCACTGACCTAGCACAATCAGCGCACTAGTCTCCCTCAACTCGTCACAGCTACCATTACCCACTCAGCCAATTCACTTTATAGCCCTCACGCTCACGTACCCTCACCAAGTAATCACCCCTCCACGCACATCACACAGCCACGCATCCAAGAGCTTTCACGCCATCCACTAAGACACAAGCCACATGAACCATACTAAAGCCTCACCAACAGCCTATTATATCACTGAAACAACCCCCTAATAACAGCCCTAAACATCACTGAAACAGCCCCCAAACTACACCATAATACCACTGAAAACAGTCCCTAATAGCAGCCCTCTTAACCGCAAAATAGTATCCTTATATAGCAAAAACAGGGATAAAACCTACACTTTAAAACCCCTAAACAGTGAACAAAAATTTCACTTTAAAACCCCTAAACAGTGAACAAAAACTTTATTTTAAACCTTTAAAAACACCCAAAATAGTAGCCAAAAATTGCACTTTAGAATCCTTAAAAACAGTTGCAAAACAACAGCAAAACAGATTGAAAATAGTAGCTTTAGCAGTGAAAGCGAGGATAGACATGGGCCAGTGAACCAGAAAAGTTGCGGAGTGTTAGCCCTTCTGACGGCCTTGTAATGTGTTTTCGAGAGTCGACATAAAAGGTTAGACCTGAGGTCACTTTTCATATTTATTTTTATTCATCTTTTAATTGTTTTATTTATTTATTTCGCGTGAGAGTAGTTTGTGGATGCATGTTGTGGCTTTGAATGGATGGGAAAACGTGTCGTCTCTTGTGATATATAGGATGAAAAACTAGATGTAAATTCTGTAGCCGAATCCGAATGGACGGTAGTGCGGCCCGTACTTGGGAGACAACTCCACGTCCACTTGAGCAAATGGCACCTATTTCACTTTATTGTATCGTGTTTGTTTGTTATCCACATTCTATATTCCTCCATTTAATTTATGTATGTTATTTGCTGTGTGTTGATGATATGATGTGCATTGGCTTAGTATGTTGGTCTAAAGGTCCTCTATTGAGGGAAGAAAAGTCTAAAAGACTACATTTACTACGATACTTCACCTCGCTCTTTTATTATTCAGCTGTTTACTTTGTGTATGTTATTATTTATGTAATGATGATATAGTGCGTATGGGCTTAGTATGTTGGTCTAAAGGTCCTCTATTTGAGGGAAGCAAAAGTCTAAAAGACTACCTTTACGATAGTACTTTGTCGTGCCGGACGAAGTATGTTCGGTTGAATGTGAGATATGTTCAGTTGGACATACAAAGTTCCATATAGTTGTCTTTATTTTATATGCATTGTAATGTAATGCGCTTGGCTTATCAAGTTGGATTAAAGGTCACCCATTTCGAGGGATTAAAAGCCTTAGGGCTACCTTTACCACGACGTTTCACCACGCCTTTTATTTCGTTATTTTATTTTTATATGTCATCTTCTTGCATAATCATGCATCATATTGCATAGCGCATGGGCTTATCAAGTTGGATTAATGGTTCTCCATTTTGAGGGATTAAAAGCCTTAGGGCTACCTTTACCACGACTTTTCACCGCGCCTTTTATTTCGTTATTTGCTTTTTGTATGCCATCTTCTTGCATAATCATGCATCATATTGCATCGCGCATGGGCTTATCAAGTTGGATTAAAGGTCCTCCATTTCGAGGGATTAAAATCCTTAGGGCTACCTTTACCACGATGTTTCACCGCGCCTTTTATTTCGTTATTTGCTTTTTTTATGTCATCTTCTTGCATCATATTGCATCATGCATGGGCTTATCAAGTTGGATTAAAGGTCCTCCGTTTCGAGGGATTAAAAGCCTAAGGGCTACCTTTGCCACGATGTTTTGTCGCGCATTTTATTTCATTACTTACTTTTCGTATTGTCTATCTTCTTTTGCATCGCACCATGGCATGTTTATTTTAGCATATAATTGCCTCTCTAGTTATCTTTTTACATTACGCAATTAATTGCCTCTTTAGCCATCTCTCTACATTATGTGCTTAATTGCCTCTCTTTAATATGCATGCTTGTATAATCATTGCTTGTTTGTGCTTCCATGATTATCAATGCAATATGTTTGTGAAATTATGTGTTTGCCATTATTCTGATTCATTTTAAGCATGCTTGTACAATTATCAATTACTTGTATTGTCGTATCCATCAATATAATGTGTTTGTGAAATTATATGTTTACCGTTGTTTCAATTTACCTTTATGTATGTGAACTTGGAAGTAGGATACACTTGGAAATATGTGTTGCTTAGGTTTGGTTAGATTATTGCACAAATCATTTCATTATAAGTGGCATAAGTAAGGGACCATTCTGAACCCAACGGTTTGAGGTCTTCCCTAGCGAGGGGTGAGTGCGGCCTTAAATCATTTTCCCGGTTCACACCGGGTGGCGACTCCATTATTCTCTGGTTTAGTCCCCCGCGGGCTACTCCGTACTCCCAACTAGGCCGTGAGCCTAGAACAGCATGCGTCACCCAGTTTCTGTGTTCTACAGTACACATACAGGCCGACAGATCCTATCTTACTTCGCAATTGATTATAAAGTTTATTGGTTCACACCTAACAAATATCTAGAGTCCATACAATGAAAGGTTTATGACATACATGGCTTCAAAGTGTGGAGGATCTCATAGAAAATCAATGTTTTCCTATAGTCAAAGATTACATATGCTACTCGACTTGGGGAGATTCCTATTGACGATGGTGTGTACGTACAAGTATTAAGAATCAATTATGAGTCATTAGTATTCAGTCTAAGCAATACCCACACTTCTATACGAGTTTCCAAAACTCATGGTACATCGGGTTAAACCATTGGAACTCCAATTCCAATATACGACATATGTTAGTCTTCTAGATTATAGGAATTCGACCGTATTCCAAAACCAATGACTAGGAATATTTTTATTTTTTCTTTTAAGAATTGTTTACTATAGTAATACGTATCCCAATGTCGGACCACCTAGTGTCAAATATTACTATAAGAATATTGATGTCATTTTTAGCATATCTATACATCAATATAAAATGCAAAATGACAATACCATTTCTAAGGTATGAAATGAAAATATAGTTATTTTATTAATAAATAATAAAATATATAATACAGTGTTCGGATTGGCACTCCAAACACAACTCCTACACTTACACCTCTATAACATAAAATGTTGGACATTTATAACCCATATCATCACTATTTGTAAAAGACATTAGGGTTTTTGTACAAATTAACTATATGATAAAGGAAATTGCTCTTTTATCCTTTGTAATTAGATTAATTAAATATATATAAATGATAAAAGTCTTTATGATTAGTTCCGGATTAATAATATATGAGACAGTATCAATCCACGAAAGATTTAATCATTAAATATCCCTAGTTGTAGTATTATCGAGACTGGACATCGATAATGAGGAATAGGCTAGTATTGCAATTGTGCGCATTATGGAAGCTTAACGTCATAATTTTTATATATTTATGTATTGGATACTTATGTAAGTGTGATAGGAGGTTGTGTTTGCCGATGGTACGGAAACAACTTCACTCTGGATAGACCTCTCGGAATCCCATTGTTTGTGTGACTATGTGTCTATGGGAATCCGAATCAGGGTAGGTGTATTTGGTCTTAACTTGAAATCTGCATCGCTAATACTTGCGAGGATCAGTACACTTTGCTTTTGGTCGTCCAGGGCTTTAACAGGTTCTGTGTGCGCCTCTTCTGCGTTTATTGAGAATCGTAGTGTATTTGGTGTGATGTCAAGATAGAATTATCACTTTAGTCATATGGAGATGATGATCACACAGGGATACAAAACCGATACTCTAATATTTTAAAACTATCGAGATAATATGACAAGGTCATGACTATCCGATTAAAAAGATTAGCTGCTAGTGATCCGATAAATGCTTTGTATGGGGCATACATAATTCCAGCCTAAGGCCTAGCATGTAACATCCGATACTGGATTATAATACGCAATACTTAGTATACTAAGCTTGATAAAGATTATGTATTCCTTAAAAGAATATTTCTGGAGAATTGGGTAGGCAGTAGGCACAGTGCTTTGCTAGAAGCCAACCATGTCTTGTAAATCGGTAAGAACATGATACGGGGTACGCACGTGTTCGGATAGTCCAACGAACGGATTTACTGCCAACATATCCCGGAATCTCAAGGGTCGTTTCCCAAAGATTCACCGTGACATTTAACTCGAACAGAATTAATCTGGGATTAATTATGAGAGAGAGAAAATTAATTTAGGATTAATTACGGCAAGAATTTATCTGAGATAAAATTCGGATAGAAGAGATAGAACGATTAATTTGGAATAATCGATTAAATAATATATTCGATATATTAATAGAAATTAGATTTCAATTTGGAATTAAAATTAGATTTTAATTCAGACAAACGCATTAATTTAGAATTAATTCGTATATGACTTTAATAATAATTTTACAAGGCATAATTATTTAATAAAATTGGATTTAATTATATCGCAATGGAAAATTCGTTAATTCGAAATTAAACGAACCAGGGCCCGAGCGAAGTTGCGAGTTGGATTGTTTGACTTAAATTCAGAATTTACAAGTAGTGGGACCCACTTGACTTACATCAACTAGTTTTACTAGTGATGGAAGTTGTTAAGGTTAAGTAAAAGAATTGGATTGCTTGTTTTTCACTCAATCAAAATCCAACACACTTTGTTTATTTTAATCATTTGGAATGACATATACCAAATAGGATTTGGTAAATGGTAATTGATTTTTAGAAAATCAATTACACAAAACAAAAAGCTCTCCTCTCCCCTCGAAAACAGCCTTGAGCCTCTCCCTATCCTTTTGCGATTTTGCTTCAAAATTTCAAGTGAGCTAGCACTTCTAAGAGTGAATCAAGGTGATAGGGAAAGCAATTCCTTGAGTTAGAACTCATCTCAAAACTTGGAGCTTCAACAAAGGATCAAAAGTTTTGAACTTAATACATCCATCGAATTTGATCATTGTAAGGTTATTATGCAACTTCTTTGAATATTCACACACCAAATCATGATTAAAGATCCTTGGCATTTCTAGGAACACTAACATAAATAGCTACCAAACCTCATCCTTCGCCACATCAACTAGATCAATACTGTCACATCCACCAATAAAAAGGGCACAATATCAACAACTCGACTCAGACATGAAATCCAAACATAATAGACACCTTAAAATTTCTGACCCAGAAACGAACCTATCCAATACCACCCAAACCTTTTACCAAATCAGCACGTCGTACTACCCCTCACATATATGATCAACTTTGGCTACCCAGAGAATATATCATATAATCATTTGACCAGCAGACCCATTCATGGGATTCAAGGACAATTTTGATAGTGATTCTAGAGAATTCGATGACTTTTGGGAACATTTCTCGAGTAGTGATGAAGAAGTAGTGAAAGGAATGACCAGAAGTAATTCTATGATAATAACACTGAGAAGGCAAAATAAGTAATAGAGGAAGAGAAGGAAAAAGGAGAAATAGACAAGTAACGAAAAAGAGGGAGAAGTTAATACAGTGCTCCAATAGTTAAAGAATACATGAGCATAGGTTAGCATATGGGGGCTACCATGTTCATTTCAAAAACACAGGAGGGCCATGGTTGAAGCCTTTGAAAAGATTATAGTACCCATAAGCATGGACCCCACAACCATCACTAAATCTATTCATTAGAAGAAGAATCAAACTGTCACTTTTTTCGAGAAGGAGCTCCAAAATGGAGGGGCAAAACCACTACCTTTCGTTATTCATCATGTCTGAAATAATGGTAAGAGGATCTCATGTGTAATGGTGGATAATGGCTCTTCCATTAATGTTTGCCCGTTAAATATATTACCAATGTTAGGTATCCAGTCCGAAGAGCTCATTCCCTTTGACATGATAATCAATGCCTATAATGATAATAAACGAGGAGCAGATGGCATTTTCACCATCGTAGTTAAAGTGGGCCCGATTAAACATGAAGTGGAGTTTGTTGTGATAAATATCCCAACCAACTTCTCAATACTTTTAGGAAAGCTGTGGTATCACAAGCTCGGTGGATTCCCATCAACGCTGCATCAAATGATAAAGTTCATGCACAGATAGGAGATTATTACATTGGGGCTGAGGCAAGCAATACCATAGCCACCTTAGAGGTCTAGCCATTTACAATATTTTAAGTGGTAACCATCTTTGAGGAATAAGAATATTCCAAGATTGCCAATATTATGAAAATGAAGAATTATGACACTGGCTGGAAGCACATGGTTAAGGAATGAGTACGCTGCCAGACTTCAATGGGTAGACCACCAATAAAAGGCTGGGATATCATTCTAGTGATGAAAAAAGCCAAAGGCTTGGAAGAAAGGAATATGATTATATGTCAGTTTTGTTAATGCTAAATATCATGGGATCTAGAACCAGGTGAAGTCAATAGCGTCACCATGCCAGTCTTCGAGATCTTCATAGATTTAGTAGCTTAGAAGGGGAGTCTGATTATTGAAGGAGAAAAAGAAAAGAAGTGTATAGAGCCAGAACTGGGAAACAAGCAAAAAGCTGAATGGGAAAAAGAGTTACTCATGTTAGAAGAACTGACAAGAGAAGACTGTGAGAAGGACTCTAAGGCAGCAAAAGAATAAAATTATGAAGAACTCTATATACCTAAACTATTTGGTTGTGATTTTATTTCTAAAATTAATAAGATGAATGGTTTTACTTACTTAACTAATCTTTTTCTTTTAGCGTACATCATTATATGCATGACATGAGCATATTCGACATTAATTCAACTAAAATGGATGTATTTAATCTTGATACATGTGAAAACCCTAAAGATATATTAATTTCCAGTGAGGTTACCTAGGAAGAGAGAAAATAATTAGAGAGATTATTGACAAAATATGCAAAAGTATTTGCTTGGTCTTGTGAAGACATGTTGGTAGTGGATAGAAGCGTTGCACAACACTTGAATGGGTAGCAAATATAAGGGAATAGTCAAGAAACAAGTAGATGTGGAATTTTTAGAAGTGGTAAAGTATCCAGAGTGGTTAGCCAACATTGTGCGAATAGCGATGAAGGATGGAAAGGTCAGATTGTGCGTGGACTATAGAGATCTCAATAAAGCTATTTTGAAGGATGATTTCCCTCTACCATACATAGACATGGCAGTGGATAATGTAGCCTTGTTAGCCATATATTCATTTGCAGATGAGGACAAACACAAGACAAATTTTACACAGAATGAGGGACATACTCCTATAAGGTAAAGCCTGTTAGACTTAAAAATATTGGGACTACTTACTAAAGGATGGCTACCACCTTGTTCTATGACTTGATGCAAAATGAGGTCGATGTGGATGATATGTGGTCACTTTGTTGCGATTGAAAAATTCTTACAAATAATAGATAGATACAAACTTAAGCTCAACCCTAAGAAGTGAGTGTTTTGGGTCACATTTGGAAATTTGTTGGGCCAGACAGTGGTGAATAAAGGAATAGATGTAGACCCTAGGAAAATCAAAGCAATAACAGAGATGCTACACCTAAGATGGAAAAAGAAGTGAGAGTCTTTCTAGGAATGATACAGCACATCAGTAGGTTTATAGCCAAATTGATATCGATATGTGAACCTATCTTTATGTTACATAGGAAGGATCAACCGGTGGAATGGAATGAGCAGTGCCAAAAAGCTTTTGAAAAGATCAAATAATATTTACCTAACCCGCTAGTCTTGAAACCTCCAAGTCCTGGTAAACATTAGTCTTATACTTGGCGGTAGAATCAGAAGCGTTGGGGGCAATGTTAGTACAAGAAGATAATACGAAGGTAGAGCATGCAGTTTCTGTAAAATGATATTGTCATATGAGACTCGATACCAGGAAGTAGAGAATATTTGTTTAGCAGTGGTATGGGCTTCCAATAAATTCCATCACTACTCCAATCTTACAAGATACAAGTGGTGACCGATGAAAATCCATTGTGGTATTCACAGTCATCGCCTTCACTGATCAGAAAGTAGGGGAGATGTTTAGTCTGTTTGACTGAGTTTGAAATTGATTACATCACCAAGAAGGTAATCAAGGGTGCGTGGTGGTAAGATTCTTAGCGCAACAACTAATCAAATGAGATCGATGCGAGTTTGAATTTCCAGATGAGAAAATAAAAGTAATAACTTTGCATGGTTAGAAAATGTATTTTGACGGAGTTGTAAACTATAATAACGTAGGAATTGGGATAGTTCTGACAACACCAGAGGAAGAAACTTTACATATGGCTAAAAGGCTAACTTTTTCCGTCACCAACAATATAGCCGAATATGAGGCATGTACGTTTGAGCTAGAAACAGTGGCGGCCCTGGGGGTAGAAGGCATAGAAGTTTTTGGGGACTTGATTATGGGAATTTAGTTAAAAGAAGAAAATTTATATGTCGTATCCCAGGATGTACGTTTTATCACGTGCCTCGAGAAGAAAACCAAATGGAAGATGCCTTAGCCACCCTAGACTCCGCATTGGAGAATCTTGAAAAGCTAACTATAAGACCATTGGTGTCATCCATGACTCATAAACCTAGTTATGAAATAATGAGAGTCATGAAGGTTGAAGATGGAAAGATGTGGTACTACGACATCATGAATTTTTTGGATGATGAGGAGTTTACGAGAGAAGCAAGTAAGAAGGACAGGGTGGCGATATAAAAGTTGGGGATCATAAATTTTATGAGAAATTTGAATAAAAGGCAGTCCAATACAGTAGAACTAATGTGCTTAAAGAATGAAGAATCCCAAAAAGTGATGGAAGAAGTCCATGCAGGGGTGTGTGGACCGTATATGAGTGGGCTTAATTTTTTGAGAAAGGTTGTCAAGCAATGGTTTTACTGGTTAACAATAGAAGCAGATTGTACAAAACTTGTGAAATACTGTCATGATTGTCAAGCTTATAGGAATCTAAACCATGTATCTCAATGGAATTACATAGGCTATCGGAACCTTGGACTTTCTCAGCATGGGCTATCAACATGATTGGTGAAATCAAGCCATGATAAGTAGGGTTTATACGCACTTATTCATGCATTATTAGCTTACTATTTTGTTAGTTTCTTAATCATTTAATGTATTTTGTAGTTCTTTTATGTTTTATTTATCTGAAGCATTAATATATAAGACCATACGGATGCATCGAAAGAATACGGGAAGAGCAGAAACACATAACACAAACATCCTGGAAAGTTTCTGTGCGTCGTGACATGTCATGCCATATATGCGTGTCTGACACGACCAACGAAGTCATCATACAAAAACTAGAGAGTTTGGCATCGCGGTGCCTCATAGAGACCAAAAACACAATTCTATGGTTTACATGCACAAGGATCTCAAGGCTTTATTATAAATACATAAGTTCATCCAAGACTCATGGGAGGAGGCTAATAGACAACACAAAACACAAAACACTTGAAGATTGACAAGAGATGAAGAAAGCGGTGACGTCTGAAGAGGAAGAGATTCAATTCGGGTTTTATCTTCTTATTTTCTTTCTTATAACTCTAATGATTTCCATTAGATTTATGACATCATTCTAATTATTTTTTCTTTAGTCATTAACTAACTCCTTAATTCTAAAGAATGATGTAACTAATGTTTGAACCTTTATTTATATTTGTCAATATTATTATGATGTTTTATTAAGTTATTTATATTCTTCTGAGTTTAATACTTCTTGTTTGTTGGCCACAAATCAAGATGATATATGAGTTGTTAATTACTAGATTTTTATAGGGATATCGAAGTCTGTAATTGATAATATTTTCACTGATTCTCGGGAGAGGGAGTGAATACTTATGATTCTTGACTTATAAACAATAAAACTGAATAAATATTAATTGTCATGACAAATACATGGAGGAATGCCATGATATGTGATGACGAACAATGGGGTACAGTTTCCAGGGGAAACCAAGGCTATACTGCAGAAGTATGGATTTGACATCACATGTCTTCACCTTAGAGACCGTAGGCCAATGGAGTGGTAGAGGCTAGCAATAAGACTTTAAAGAAGATATGGCTAAGAAGACGAAAACATACAAAGATTTGGCAGGCAAGTTACCATTATAATTATGGGGATATCGGACTGCAATTAGGACAACAACAAGGCAACACTTATTCCTTGGTGTATGGAATGGAGGCAGTGCTATACTAGTAGAAATTGAGGTGCAGTCAATGAGGGTTTTGGTGGAAGCAAAGTTACCCAAGTAAGAGTGGGTCGTAATGAGATTTGAACAATTAGCCTTATGTTGGAAATAATAACCAAGCCCCAAGATCAACAAGAACAAGAAAAATATATAAATACATGAATGAATTAATTGAAGTATGGCGGAATCATACTCACAATACTTGAAAATGGATGCTAGATGAATGCGAAATTCTCCCTTGTGCAGTGATGCTCTCGGCCAAAGAAAAGAGTGACTCCAAGTCGAGTTTGATCCTTCCAAGCTCAAGGATTAGTTTCCCATATCACATGTATGATCCCTTGAAGGTGCTAGCCTTTGTTGTGATTTTGAATGCACAACTTCTTCAAATCTTGCCACAAAAATTGAAGAAATGGAGAGCCCAAAACTGCATGTAGTTTCGGCAATGTGAGAGAGAAGAGAGTTGAATGATTTTTGTTACAAAAATCAATTTATATTTATGCCATAATATTTATTAAATTAATAATAAACTTATGACACAAATCATGCAATGGCTTAGAGTGTCAAACACTCAATTTCCATGCAAAACCATTGAGTGCATTGTACACTATCTCCATGCAATGCATTAGAGTTAAATAATGCATAATATGACATGTGTCATGTGGGCCCCACACGTTTCCAAATGAAAGTGGGCCCACGTGCACTCACGCGTTCGGGTTCGATATTTCCGAAATACCGAACTTACGTCGCGACGTTAATTAAATCGAATTTAAATAAATAATTGCGCCTAGCGAAATTATTATTTACGTCGCTAACGAATTAATTCTAAATTAACTCGTTTGCCCGAATTAAAATCTAATTTTAATTTCGCGTCGAAATCGAATTTCGATTATTATATCGAATATAATAATTTTACGATTAATTCCAAATTAATCGTTCTCTCTCTTTGTATAGTACTTTATCCAAGATAAAGTCTCTCTCGTAATTAATCCAAGATTAATCGAGTTTGAATCATACGTCATTGGTGAATCTTCAGGAAGCGACCCAAGAGATCTCCGGATATGTTGGCAGTAAATACGGCCGTCGGATTATCCGAACACGTACGTACCTCGTACTACGTTTTTACCGATTCACAAGACAAGGTTGGCTTCTAGCAAAGCGCCATGCCTACCCAATTCTCCAGAAATATTCTTATAGGAATATAAGATCTATATCAAGCGTAGTATACCGTAGTATTGCGTATATCGAACCAGTATAGGATGATCACATGTTAGGCCTGGGGCTGGAAATGTGTCTGCCCCGTACGAAACATATATCGGACATCAAGCAACTAGTCTCTTTAAATCGGACAATCCTGACCTGGTCATATTGTCCCGACGGTTGCAACCTTTTATAGAGTACTAGTTCTGTGTCCTGCGTGATCATCACCTCCATATGTCTGAAGTGATACTTCCATCTCGACATCACACATCCAGTACACTACGATTCTCGATAAACCCAGAAGAGGTGTACACAGAACCGGTTAAGGTCCCCAACCACCAAAACCAAAGTTTACCGATTGTCGCAAGTACTAGCGATGTAAGTCTCAGGTTAAGACCATATACACCTACCCTGATGCGGCCTCCCATAGACACGCAGACATACTACCAATGGGATTCCGCGGGGTCTATCCAGAGCGAAGCTGTTTTCCGTACCATCGGTAAAACACAACCTCCTATCGCACTTGCATAAGTATCCAATACTTAAATATATGAGAACTATGCCGTTGTGCCCTCACAACGTGCACAAGCGCAATACTAGTCTATTCCGCATTATCGATGTCCGATCTCGATAATACTCCGACTAGGGATATTTAATGATTAAACCTTTATGGATTGATACTGTCTCATATCATCTCAATCCGGTATTAATCATATGGACTTTCGCCATTTATATTCAAAGTAAATAATATTACAAAACGGGCAAAAGTCATTATTTATCAAGTTAATTTTGTACAATAATACAATATCATTTACAAACAGTGACGCTATGGGACATAATGTCTAATCTTCTAACCAATCTCCCACTTGGCCTATAGCCAGTCACTCAAGCATCTAATACCCGAACTATGTATGTGTCGTTCAAAAACTTGCTGAAGAACAGCCTTCGTCAGCGGATCTGCAATGTTGTCATCTGATGTGACCTTCTCGACTTTTACATCGCCACGATGTATAATCTCCCGAATCAGATGGTAACGTCGAAGAACATGCTTGGACCGTTGATGAGACCTTGGTTCCTTAGCCTGTGCTATAGCCCCGTTATTGTCACAATACAATGGAACGGGCTCAGCTGCTAACGGAACTACTCCTAATCCGATTAGGAACTTTCGGATCCAAACTGCCTCCTTTGCTGCTTCAGATGCAGCGATGTACTCCGCTTCTGTTGTTGAATCGGCAACAGTATCTTGCTTGGAAGATTTCCAGCTCACTGCTCTGTTATTCAAACAAAAAATGTACCCGGATTGCGACTTGTAGTCATCCTTGTCGGTTTGGAAACTTGCATCGGTATACCCAGATACCGCAAGTTCTCCACCTCCATAAATTAAGAAAGCATCCTTAGTTCGTTTAAGATACTTAAGGATATTCTTAACTGCTATCCAGTGACCTTCACCTGGATCGGCCTGATAGCGACTGCACATGCTCAAAGCATATGAGACATCAGGTCGTGTACATATCATGGCATACATGATCGATCCGACTGCCGAGGCGAACGGTATCCGACTCATGTTGTCTCTCTCTTCCTGAGTCTTAGGACACATGTCCTTAGACAGAGAGGTACCACGTACCATTGGAACCAATCCCCTCTTGGATTGTTCCATGTTGAATCGCTTCAACACTTTATCAATGTATGTACTCTGGGAGAGTCCAAGCAGCTTTCTAGATCTATCCCGGTAGATCTTTATTCCAAGAATAAAGGCTGCTTCTCCCAGATCTTTCATGGAGAATTTTAATGAAAGCCAAGCTTTCACCACGACGTTAGCATGGGAATGTCATTGCCTATAAGCAATACGTCGTCGACATAAAGGACAATAAAAGTAAGTGCTCTCCCACTAACCTTCTTGTATACACAAGGGTCATCTGCGTTTTGCACGAAATCATATTCTTTTATGATCTCATCAAAACGCTGATTCCATGACCGTGATGCTTGCTTCAATCCATAAATGGATCGATTTAACTTACAAACCTTGTTTGCAAGTCTAGGTACGATAAAACCGTCAGGCTGTTGCATATAAACATCCTCCAAAAGGTTTCCGTTAAGGAAAGCGGTTTTAACGTCCATCTGCCATATCTCGTAATCGAAATATGCAGCTATTGCAAGCATTATCCGAATGGATTTAATCATGGCAACGGGTGAGAAGGTTTCGTCATAATCAATACCATATTGTTGACGATACCCCTTCGCTACAAGCCTAGCTTTGTACGTTTGTACGTTGCCATCCATGTCGGTCTTCTTCTTGAAGATCCATCTGCATCCAATAGGCTTTACGCCTTCTGGTGCATCAACCAGTGTCCAAACTTGGTTGGCGTACATGGAATCCATCTCGGACTTCATGGCTTCTTGCCATAAAGCGGAATCGATATTTTGTATCGCTTCCTCATACGTAGCCGGCTCATTATCCTCAATAAGATTAATATCTACATGAGGTGAGATCAGGAACCATACCTCTACCTCTCAGTACTCTGGTACTCTGACTCCTCCGACCTACGCGGTCCTTGTGTATGTGAAGTTTGTGGTACAGACTCATCCCGGACGGTCTGTTCTTGTTCCGTCGTTGATTCATTGCCAGGAACAGTATCACCACGATCTTCATCGAGTTCTACTTTCCTCCCACTTACCACTGCATTTATAAAATCCTTCTCAAGGAAAAATGCTTGTAGAGCAACAAATACTTTGTTCTCTTGTGGGTGATAGAAGTAATATCCTTTGGTTTCCCTAGGATATCCTACAGAAAAGGCATTTATCAGATTTGGGTTCAAGTTTGGTACCTTCCAAACGTTTAACATATGCCCAGCATCCCCAAATCTTCAGGAAAGAGAAACCTGGTTTCCTTCCTGTCCATATCTCATATGGAGTCTGTTCAACAGACTTCGACGGTACCTTATTCAAAATAAGTATAGCACTGTTTAATGCGTATCCCCAGAAGGATATTGGTAGCTCAGTGCGACTCATCATTGACCTTACCATGTCCAACAAGGTGCGGTTTCTCCGTTCGGTTCACACCGTTTAATTGCGGTGTTCCAGGAGGAGTCCACTGTGAAAGAATACCATATTCTTTCAAGTAATCTTGAAACTCATAACTTAAGTATTCGCCACCACGGTCTGACCGTAATGTCTTAATACTCTTCCCTTTTGTTTCTCCACTTCGTGTCGAAACTCTTTGAATTTCTCAAAAGTTTCCGACTTGTGTCTCATAAGATACACATAACCGTAACGAGATGCATCATCTGTGAAGGTTACGAAGTAGTGAAATCCACCTCTAGCCTGGCTAGACATGGGCCCGCATACGTCAGTATGAACGAGAGCCAACAGTTCTGTGGCACGTTCACCTTTACCGCTAAAAGGTGATTTAGGCATTTTGCCTAAAAGACAAGATTCGCAGACGTCATATGAATTGGGATCAAATTCGTCCAAGTACCCACTCTTCGAAAGTGTGGATATGCGAGTCTTGTTGATGTGTCCTAGACGACAATGCCACATATAAGCTTCATCTTTTAGATTACTCCTTTTGAGCCTTTTGTTTGTCATTTTAGGAGATTCATTTATATTCAAAATATAAAGACCGTTATTTGCAACAGCTGTGCAAATTTCTGCATCATTTTTATATAAATAACACCCAGTGTTTCTAAATACAAAAGTGTAACCCTGCTGGGTTAACAAGGATACAGATATAATATTCCTAGTTAAACTAGGTACAAAATAACAGTTCAAAAGTTTAAGTACATGCCCTGAGGGCAGTTCTAAAACAAAAGTCCCTACGGCCAAAACAGCAACTGGTGTTCCGTTTCCGACCCGTAGATCCATCTCCCCCGATGCCAGCACCCTGCTATCCTGCAGATCCTGCACATCAGTACAAATATGAGCACCACAACCAGAATCAAAAATCCAATTTTAAAACTAGAAGTATTCATATTTATCTCAATAACAAACATACCAGAGGCGATAGCCTTGCCAGCCTTGATATCCTCCCTCTGCCCTTTGCCCATTCGGCAGTCACGTTTCCAGTGACCCCTCTTGCCGCAGTTGAGGCAGATGTCGCGAGATTTGTCCTTTGGCTTCCTAGAAGCCACTGTCAACTTGCCATTGCCCTTGTTCTTGAACTTCTTCTTCCTCGCACCTCCTCCATTGCCTTGGGCCCAGCCCTTGGCGCATGAGAGGTCGATGCATAATGCGCCTCGCGCTTGCTCCCCTTTAGGAGTTCCTTTTCGGACTCCTTCAGCACGGACAACAACTCTCCAAGAGTGTCGTCAGTGTCCATCAACTTATAGTTGATGATGATTTGTTTCCAAGTATCGGGTAGCGATTGTAATAGCATATCAATCGTCAACTCTGCCTCCAAGACAATGCCCATCTTGGCTAACTCATCTATGTCAGCGATCATTTGAGTCCCGTGGGCCTCAACTGATGCGCCGTCTGTCATCCGGGAGCGGAAGAGTTTCCTTACTAGCTCATACCTCTCCATCCGCTTGTTGGTGCGGTGGAGATCACGCAATCTTGCCATCATGTTATAGGGATCCAAGTCCCTGTTCTGGCGTCTGAAATGCTGGGTCATTGCAGCTAGCATAACTGACTGAGCTTGGTCACAATCGTCACTATGAGTCTTCCATAACTCTAGCTCCAGTGGCTCAGTGGGTTTAGGCGGGAGAGGTCTCTGAATAGTATACAGCACCCTCTCAGCCCCAAGCACTATCTTGAGGTTCATTTCCCAGTCGGCAAAGTTTGTCCCTTTGAAGACATTATCGCCCATGATTATGTCGCGGACATTACCCTTGCCAGTCATCTTGACAACTATAGTCCAACTATAAAGTCAACGATGTTATGGGTACAGTCAAACTGTTACAAGCAAAATAACAATATATTAGTCCAACTAATTATTAAAATATTGACGAAAAAATTTTGAAAGACGCGTAAGGCTAAGTATCTGAACGAAATTGCAAATTCAATAATAGCCTCCCACTATTTTCTTCAAGTCTCTAACCCTCTTGTGGAGAACTCGGAAATAGCATTTCCTAGTGGGCTATGATCCCTTTAAATAACACACAACCTTGACTTTGGCCAATAAAAGCTGTATGCTATTTAACTTAGGTAGATCTCAATGATCAATTGGATCTCATCCAATTCCTAGATCCGGTTAGGTGGACATCCAAGTCCGAAACATATGTATAATGTCAATGTATCCATTACATTTTCCTAACCCTATCCTCCGAATCATCTAGGCCTTGGCTTTGGCCAAAAACAAACCTAATGATTCCAGTTAAGCGGGACCCATTGACGAGGAAAGTTTCGTAATCAATGTCATTGGAAAAAAAGTGATCTTGACTTTGGCCAATAAAAATCACGATTTGGACAAGACACCGATATGCAACAAAACTCTCATGATTCAAGTACATCCTTGATTGACAAAGGTCTTGACTTTGGCCAAACAAACCAATGCCAACTTCGGATCTTGAACAAGAATCATTCAATGGAAGGATAATCGCTTAATATTGTTTGAGGGATTTTTCGCGTAATTGGCAACCAATTAATTTATCTTTGTTAGGTCTCATCATCATACACCCTTAAGCATGCTTCTAAAACATCATAAAGCGCGTAAAGTAAAGTAATAGCGATATACGGATGGATATGAACAACAACTTGTTCCTAGAACAAATCACTCCATTTCCTCTCCCCTGCTAGCACTATTCTACTCTTACCCAATTACATAATACAATAAGAGAAACCTCATTTACATTGAGGGGAATTAGGTGAGAAGAGAATACAAAGAGACAATAAGAGAAAGGCTGGACACGCAGGTCCAATTTATAAATTCTAAATTTACAATAATTTCTAAAATTACCCTTCCCTTCTAATATCCATCCGATATACACTATTCATACATCACATCCACATTCATTCATTCAAGGCATGTTATACAACCAATCAAATCCAATTAATTAGTCTTTAATTAGGTGACAATACAATGTTCAAACAATTGTTTGCATTTGCGCGAGTCCAACTCAATTTGAGAATAATACTTATAGTATGAATTCACGAATTATATCGAACTACTCGTTAAATCCAATTTAAGTCGTATTCAATACTAATCCTATTATTTAATTCTAAATTAAATATTTACACTTTTATTGTGCTTTTATAACTTAGATTCCAAATCTAATACAATCGGGTCTCAAAGCCCAACTAACATCTAATGTCCGTTTAATTAAAGTCCGATGGGCTTTCAATTGATTTCTTTAGGCTTGGGTTTTGGTCAATGTATGGGTCAAACCCAATTACCAAGCCCAATAAGGAATCACCCTCATATGCCATAAAATCAATATCAAGCCCATAAGGCCCAATTAAACATAAAAGCCCATTTATTACATTTGGGCTTAAATGGTGTGATTTAGGCCCATTTTGGATCCAATCCAAATGGTCCAAATCTACTTGGCCCAACCAAGCCCATTATGTCCAAATATAATAGTTTTAGGCCCAATTCAAAATTAAGCCCAACTAACCAAATTTTAAAATTCCAAATTTTATAACTTAATTAATTAAAGTGTATTATCATGATTAATCCTTTAAATCAATATTCCCAAAATATCAAATTAATCCATTAATCATATTTTTATCTTAAATATATGTCCAACATTATTTAATCAAAAAATCAAGTCCCTAATCCTCCATCAAGCATTCGGCCAAGGTGATTAAAATGGTTCCGATTTTGTTTTCAATCCAATCGAGTTACAAATCATCATACCATATTATTTCAAGTCATCTAATGTCTTAAAATTAAAAAATCATCTAGTCCATATGCTTGCATGTATTCGGCCAAGCCTCATTTGGGTTGGAAAAAATTAATCCAATTTATTTTCCATGAAATTGATGATGTATAATCTAAATAACATACATCTAAGCATATTTAATCAAGCAAACTCATCAAATCATGCTTCATACAATTTTCCCCAAATAACATCCTAATATATTGCATGCTCTTTAAGCTCTGATACCATTGTTGGGAAATAATACCAAGCCCCAAGATCAACAAGAACAAGCAAAATATATAAATACATGAATGAATTAATTGAAGTATGGCGGAATCATACTCACAATACTTGAAAATGGATGCTAAGATGATGCGAAATTCCTCCCTTGTGCAGTGAAGCTCTCGGCCAAGAAGAAAAGAGGGACTCCAAGTCGAGTTTGATCCTTCCAAGCTCAAGGATTAGTTTCCCATATCACCTATGTATGATCCTTGAAGGTGCTAGCCTTTGTTGTGATTTTGAATGCACAACTTCTTCAAATCTTGCCACAAAAATTGAAGAAATGGAGAGCCCAAAACTGCATGTAGTTTCGGCAATGTGAGAGAGAGGAGAGTTGAATGATTTTTTGTACAAAAATCAATTTATATTTATTTATCCCATAATATTTTAAATTAATAATAAACTTATGACACAAATCATGCAATGGCTTAGAGTGTCAAACACTCAATTTCCATGCAAAACCATTGAGTGCATTGTACACTATCTCCATGCAATGCATTAGAGTTAAATAATGCATAATATGACATGTGTCATGTGGGCCCCACATGTTTCCAAATGAAAGTGGGCCCACGTGCACTCACGCGTTCGGGTTCGATATTTCCGAAATACCGAACTTACGTCGCGACGTTAATTAAATCGAATTTAAATAAATAATTGCGCCTAGCGAAATTATTATTTACGTCGCTAACGAATTAATTCTAAATTAACTCGTTTGCCCAAATTAAAATCTAATTTTAATTTCGCGTCGAAATCGAATTTCGATTATTATATCGAATATAATAATTTTACGATTAATTCCAAATTAATCGTTCTCTCTCTCTTGATAGTACTTTATCCAAGATAAAGTCTCTCCGTAATTAATCCAAGATTAATCGAGTTTGAATCATACGTCATTGGTGAATCTTCGGGAAGCGACCCAAGAGATCTTTGGATATGTTGGCAGTAAATACGGCCGTCAGATTATCCGAACACGTACGTACCTCGTACTACGTTTTTACCGATTCACAAGACAAGGTTGGCTTCTAGCAAAGCGCCATGCCTACCCAATTCTCCAGAAATATTCTTATAGGAATATAAGATCTATATCAAGCGTATTATACCGTAGTATTGCGTATATCGAACCAGTATCGGATGATCACATGTAAGGCCTGGGGCTGGAAATGTGTCTGCCCCGTACGAAACATATATCGGACATCAAGCAACTAGTCTCTTTAAATCGGACAATCCTGACCTGGTCATATTGTCCCGACGGTTGCAACCTTTTATAGAGTACTAGTTCTGTGTCCTGCGTGATCATCACCTCCATATGTCTGAAGTGATACTTCCATCTCGACATCACATCCAGTATACTACGATTCTCGATAAACCCAGAAGAGGTGTACACAGAACCGGTTAAGGTCCCCAACCACCAAAACCAAAGTTTACCGATTGTCGCAAGTACTAGCGATGTA
Source organism: Zanthoxylum bungeanum (assembly GCA_019454045.1). Taxonomy (NCBI): domain Eukaryota; kingdom Viridiplantae; phylum Streptophyta; class Magnoliopsida; order Sapindales; family Rutaceae; genus Zanthoxylum; species Zanthoxylum bungeanum. The sequence goes on from SKCR01044111.1 coordinate 26,903, forward strand.
AGTCTCAGGTTAAGACCATATACACCTACCCTGATGCGGCCTCCCATAGACACGCAGACATACTACCAATGGGATTCCGCGGGGTCTATCCAGAGCGAAACTGTTTTCCGTACCATCGGTAAAACACAACCTCCTATCGCACTTGCATAAGTATCCAATACTTAAATATATGAGAACTATGCCGTTGTGCCCTCACAACGTGCACAAGCGCAATACTAGTCTATTCCGCATTATCGATGTCCGATTCGATAATACTCCGACTAGGGATATTTAATGATTAAACCTTTATGGATTGATACTGTCTCATATCATCTCAATCCGGTATTAATCATATGGACTTTCGCCATTTATATATCAAAGTAAATAATATTACAAAACGGCAAAAGGCAATTTCATTATCACATAGTTAATTTTGTACAATAATACAATATCATTTACAAACAGTGACGCTATGGGACATAATGTCTAACACTTACTTGTTGAGAAAAATGATGAGGGTTTTATACCAAACCGAGTTATATTAAGAGAGGGTAGCTAGAGCTTTCAATAAAAGAGTTCGACCGAACAAGATTAAAGTATAAGACTTGTTGTTGAAATAATTAAGGCCTCAATGGATCCAAGAATGAAGTTTAGGCCGAATTATAAAGTGCCCTACACAGCTAGAAACCCTTAAAAACAGAGCGGTTCGATTTTCTGACATAAAAGGGAATGAGTTCACAGAGCCTATCAACATGGACACGCTGAAGAAATAATTTGTACAAAGGAAAAAAAGACTCAATAGTTCAAAAATCCATATATGAATGTCTAAGCAAAAATTAAAGCATATCTCGGTAAACCAGAAATGGTATAGGCAAAAGTTGGGGATAGAGTGAGTGGAAAAAATAGTTAATTTGAAAAGTTGAAATGGCCAATTAATGATAAGGGTACCCCTGTAATAGGAAATTAATGTATTCAGACATGTACTATGAGAAAATGATGAAGTTTCATTGAAATAAAGACTAAATATGTTCATAACATACAAAGCGCTAAAAGGTGAAAGTTTAGAATAAGTATGCATAAATCTTCTTTGTCTTTTCAATCTAGAGTCTGAGTCAGAATAATTAGTGAGGGGAATGTTTCTAGTTGCGGTGGCAACAATGGTCCAGACACACCGATGAGTCCATCTATCATGGAGATCGTCAAGAAAATGATGAGATAATAGAACGCCTTGGAAAGTCCTTCGTCCTAGGACAAGATGATAGGGGCACCCACAGGATTGATAAGGGTGGGTTGGCAAATAGAAAGAACTAGTATAGAGACCTGATATAGGAACGCAGCAGCTAAGGAAGTCTATGGTGATTAAGACGCCACAAAAGACACATCCACTGGATCTCGGCATCATATATTTGTTGTATCCACTATCTCCAAGTGTCATAAGGAAGGTTCTTATTTATCATGGCATGTGCTATTTGGTGTCATGGACCATAAGAAGTGAAGATTGACAATGATGTAGGCATAATGAGCCTCAAATTTTCTTGTAGTCATACCTAAAGAAAAAGAGGAAACATATTGGCTCACTAGGTTGAAAACATGAAAATGCGTCCCATGAAAACGTTAGAGCAGCTCGCTAGGTTGAAAAGCTGAAAGGAAGACCTAGGCAAAATGTATGGCAAACCAGAAAAGGCAGTTCGGGCAAAAGTTAGAGCATCCCTCTAGGCCAAAAATCCAAAAGGACAACTTAGGCAAAACTTTGGGCATACCTACAAAAGTAAAAGAATTCTTAGAAAGTGGCTAGCAGGATTTCACTTAATTCCGTCCCGACCATGAAGTGTGTCAGCCAGAATGATGGTAGAAGGATCATAGCAACATTTAATACCTTGAATAATATGAAGTAGTCTGAAATCACCTCTACTATTGTCATGACCATCAAAAGGTATCAGGCATAATACATAACATAACTGCAGTTCTACAATAGTAGAAGCCTATCTCCATGTTAGTGTCATCATCCAACTGTAACTCTAATTCAGTAAACAATGGGATGAGTATCACCTTCTCCATATCATCAGGAGTGAAGAGAAAAGTTTTGAAGGCTTCGTGCGGATAAAAGTCATGGCAAAGGGTAACGCAAAAGGAGTGGAAGAATGAAATTTCTCAGACAAGGGGCAAAGAGTATGGCCATTAAAATAGATGAAATGGTTTTCACTATCCCAGAATATTGAGACAGCCTTTAGAAAGGCACAGTATAAAAAAGTAACTTAACATGAATTTCATACTATCTATTTCATCAACAATACAAAATGAAACTCATTCATTTCACTTTAAGTCATTCCATATCATATCTATAAACAATATCGATATCAAAATTTATATATGTACATATCCCATCGCACAAACAATTTCGTATGGCTGACAAGGCATACCTTGCAATTACAATCCTCAAAAGGTTCATGCCTAACTATAAGCTAACATACGTATTCTCATTACGAATATAATCTTTTATATCAACCAATACATCCATTGTCACGGCCACAAGTGACTTATAATCATAGTGCTCTTATGAAGTTGATAGTATGAAATATGTCAATTTATGTCATCATTCAAAATAGAAAACGTAAAATGATCTCTTTAATAATCATTTCGAAAATACATTTGAAAAACTTTTTTACTGTAAACAATAATCAATTTCAAAATTCATCATTGTAAGTTATATCGAGCATCCAGCATAACTCATTCGAAATATAAATGAGCGCCCAATGCTAGAATCATGCGCATAGATCAGACAATGAATGAAACAAGCCCTTATCGATAGAGGGTCGGGTCGACCTACTACAGTTGGGCAAACCCCTATATGAGCATCACGACGGAAACATGTCATATAAAATTATAAAATTATAAAATATGTCGTGATGAAAACATATCATATCGTATAATATCATGAAAATATTGAAATGCATCAAAATCAAAATGTAATTCTTTTTGGAATCATTTTTCCCGAAAACATAAATATGTGCAAATCAAAAATAAATCTTTAATGTAACTTTTCAAAATACATATCAAACGTCCACTATTCATTCGCGTGCATAGATCAGACAATGTACAGACCATGTTGAAAAGGTAATGGGCCAGCCATTTTTCGATGGTCTGGACCTCATAACAAGCACCCTGAGGGCTAATCCAGAACAAAACATATACGAGCGCCACGAATGGTCAAGAACATAAAATCTTCGAGCATTGTGACGAAAATAGATTTTCAAGCAACTCGGCCAAAATAAGTTTTACAGTTTAAAAACATCAAAATCATTTTTCAAGCACCGATATAGAAACATCTTATCAAGCACCTAAACATAAATATATCGATAAGTCTCAAATCATGAAAACGTGAATCAAACATCGAGGTGAAAATATTTATTTATCTTTTATAATCAAAATCAAAACATCTGAAAACTTTCTTTCTTTCTTATTTCCTTTCCTTTTTTCTTTTCAAAACACTTTTGTGTCAAAAATCAAATAAAAAGTTTTCAAAACATGTTTCAAAATATCAATTCACAATTCAGATTATCAATATTATAGAATCACTCATTCCACAAAACACCTCGAATTCACATTACTTACTTATACATATACCTATATAAACCACATAATTTAACTTAATATATCTATGCACATACATATATTTATAGTACACAAAGATATACAGAAAATCCAAATAAACCATATCAAATCAAAACCACAACACATCATATCATATACCAGAAATAAAATCAATAGCAAACATAAGACATATATTTTTTATATATAGCAGAAAACTTACTCAGACGAACAGATACCATGTAGCTGCAGTCACCGACACCTAAACCTTTGCTCTGATACCATAACTATAACACCCGCCAGAGATAAGATGCTACTGTCAGGGGAAAGGATTGACCCATCTCCATAAGCCTCTAAATTTATGAAAATCCGTCATGATGTATCCTAAAATTAGACAATTTGGATCTCATTCTAACATCAAAACGAACATGAAATAAAGCTCATATATCAAAATAGACCTCAGGTCCACACTAACACATCAAAATCATCACCTAAGGACTTCGTGCCCACTTCATCTATCAACACTCAATGGCTCTGTGCCCACAACATCATAAGCAATCAAATCATTTACTTAGTACGAACGGCGTGCTCAGCATGACAAACAAAATAATAAATCAAATATCCTAACTTCAAAAAAAAATTCTCTCAGGACACTTGCGATGGGGACTGCCGCTTGGGTGATTCACTTGTCTAGTATGACTTCCAAAGTTGATGTGTTTGACCAATCTAGAAGCCAACCTGCAAAAATAGCAAACTGGTTTTGTTTGAGTTATAAAAACTCAGTAAGTAACCATGATACTATAAATAAACAAGTCAAATATATCAACAGATTAATAGAATTACTAAATTGTTACAAGTTCAGATTTACCAACTTTTATTATCATTCATACTTTACCTTGATAAATTTTCATATCTACATATTCACATACATGTCAATCTATTAGCCCAATATTCAAATCACACAAAGCATCAACCCGAACATCACAGAACAAGTCATTTTACATCCAATCCATTTCCATCATATGTGATATAGAGTCATAATTATTATACTTTATTATGATTAAGCATCTTTGAAATATCATCAAATCGATTAAACAATCACACTTCCTTCATTTTAAAACATACTTCTCTTATATAAATGAAAATATAATATCATAACTCTTATATATATACGTACATATCATTAGAACTTGGCAAACACGCTTTATAACCTCTGATATTTTCATCGGTTTCAAATCATCCATTCATTTCACATAGGCATACACGATCCATACATAACACGAATTCTATCATACATATACAAACATTTAAACATAATTACAAATATCAAGCAACCAACCACGAAGCACACATAGCAACTGACATATCAAAGATCACATCATTAAACAACATATACATACGATTGTCTTATACACACAATGCTCGTACGAGACTCATTACTTATTTTAGAATATGTATGAGATGAATTTCATCTGAACGGATTCCTAACTAGCTCGACTACTACACCACGAAATCATCACCTAATTAAACATACATACGTCTACACATATCACATGACAGAAACTCATCACACGACCTCTCATACGCAAGCACATGCATTCCAAACATTGTTTATCATCTGAATTATCCTATGCATATACACTCACATCAAACATATGAACATAACATCAGATTTCGATACCATAGCCTTTAACAATCTTCATATATTTAACTTATCAATCAAATACACTTTATTTTCAAATTTCTTATCAAAAACATCCATTCATAAACATATCCCAACGCACAGTACTAGAGTCTAACTTACACTAATTTAGAAAACATGATTTATTCCATTTACCTATTCCCTATACCTGACTTATACATGTCCTAACATAATATTTACACATGTGAATACACGTTTATATACTCGTAAATCTACATTGTTGAACAATTATGACCCATAGCATCACTATTTGTACAGAACATCGTGTTGTTGTACAAATTAACTATATGACAAAGGAAATTGCTCTTTTATCATTTGTGATTAGATCACCAAGATGTATAAATGATAGAAGGTCTATATGATTAGTTCCGAATTGAGATGATATGAGACAGTATCAATCCATAAAGGTTTAATTATTAAATATCCCTAGTCGTAGTATTATCGAGACTGGACTTCGATAATACGGAATAGACTAGTATGACACTTGTGCGCGTTGTGAGGGCATAATGGCATAGTTCTCATATATTTGGGTATTGGATACTCATGCAAGCGTAATAGGAGGTTGTGTTTTACCGATAGTATGGAAAACAGCTTCGCTCTGGATAGACCCCTCGGAATTCCATTCGTAGTATAACTATTTGTCTATGGAAGTCCGAATCAGGGTAGGTGTATTTGGTCTTAACTTGAGACTTGCATCGCTAATGCTTACGACAATCAATATACTTTAGTTCTGGTCGTCCAGGGCTTTAACCGGTTCTGTGTACGCCTCTTCTAGGTATATTGAGAATCGTAGTGTATTGGGAGTGATGTCAAGATGGAACTATCACTTTAGTTATAGTGGAGATGATGATCACGTAGGATACGTAACTTGTTCTCTTATATGCTGCAGCTATCGGGATATTATGACTAGGTCATGTATATCCGATTGTAGAGACTAGTTGTCAGAGATCCGAATGTGCTTTGCACGGGGCAGACACATTTCCAGCCCCAGGCCTTGCACGTGACCATCCGATACTGGATCGACATACACGATACTATGTATACTATGCCTGATATAGATCGTTTATTCCTGTAAGCATGTTTCTGGAGAATTGGGTAGGCATGGCGCTTTGCTAGAAACCAAACTTGTCTTGTAAATCAGTAAAACGTAGTACTAGGTACATACGTATTCGGATAGTCCGATAATCGGATTTACTGCCAACATATCCGGGGATCTCATGAGTCGCTTCCTGAAGATTCACCGATGATGCATGACTCGCACTTTAATTAATCTGGGATTAATTAGATGAGAGAGAAAATTAATCTGGGATTAATTACGAAGATATTTTATCTAGGATAAAATATTAATTTAAGAATGAGAACGATTAATTTGGAATTAATCGATAAATTAATATATTCGATATATTAAACGAAATTGGATTTCGACTCGGAATTAAAATCAGATTTTAATTCGGGCGAACGGATTAATTTAGAATTAATTCATTAGTGACATTAATAGTAATTATGCTAGGCATGATTATTTAATTAAATTAGATTTAATTACGACGCAACAGAAAATTCGTTAATTTATAATTAGCGAACCCGAGCCCAAGAGTGTTTGCGAGCCCACTCACATTTCGAATCGAGTGGGTCCCACAAGTCACATCAAGTGTCAAATCGCTAGTCATATCTAGCGTCACATCATTCGTCAATCAAGTGATAGATGTCTTTCACTTTGAGTGATTGACACCATGTCACTATTCATGATTGATGGTGGTAGTTGGCAAGCTTTAATGCTTGACTTTTGTAAAGAGAAAATTGGTAATTAATTTTCGGAAATTGGATTTATGTATTAGATACACAAAATAAAAAACCAACACACAATTGTTTCTCTTCTTCTCCCTCTCCAACATTCGGCCATTGTGGCCATTTCTTCTCTCCAAAACCGTGAACCTAGGGTTCATTATCTTGATGATTTTGTTGCAAAATCAAGAGTGCTAGCACACAAAGAGGCATACAAGGTGATAGGGAAACTCACTTGTGAGCATGGATTCTGAACACTTAAAGCTTAGAGCTTGAAGATGAAGATGGAGTCCAATAATGGTGCTGGCCGAGAGCTTTACACAAAGGATGAAAAGTTTTGTTCTTCGATGCATCCAATCTGATCGTTGTAAGTATGATTCCGCCATGCTTTTACGAGTATTCACATGTTGTTTCTTGCTTGAAAATGATCATTGGGACTTAATAGAAACCCAACATACACATTCACTAACATTAATGTAATCATACTTTTACAGGCTTGTACCCTTATGTACATCCATACATACGCTTAGATATTAATGTTGGACAGTTATGACCCATAGTGTCACTATTTGTACAGATCATGGTATTGTTGTATAAATTAACTATGTGACAATGAGATTGCACTCTTATCATTTATGATTAGATCACCTAGATGTATAAATGATATGAGGTCCTTATGATTAGTTCCTGGATTGAGATGATATGAGACAGAATCTCTCCTCGAAGGATTAATCATTAAATTATCCCTAGTCGTAGTATTATCGAGATTGGACATCGATAATACGGAATAGACTAGTATCGCACTTGTGCGCGTTGTGGGAGCATAACGACATAGTTCTCATATATTTAAGTATTGGATACTTATGCAAGTGTGATAAGAGGTTGTGTTTACCGATGGTACGGAAACAGCTTCGCTCTGGATAGACCCCTCGGAATCCCATTGGTAGTATGACTATGTGTCTATGGGAATCCGTATCAGAGTAGGTGTATTTGGTCTTAACCTAAGACTTGCATCGCTAATACTTGCGACAATCGGTCTGCTTTAGTTTTGGTCGTCCAGGACTTTAACAGGTTCTTGTTGGACAATTATGACCCATAGCGTCACTATTTGTACAGATCATTGTGTTGTTGTACAAATTAACTATGTGACAAAAGAGATTGCACTCTTATCATTTGTGATTAGATCACCAAGATATATAAATGATGAGATGTCATTATGATTTGTTCCTTGATTGAGAATGATATGAGACAGTATCAATCAAAGAAGGATAAATCATTAAATATCCCTAGTCAGAGTATTATCGAGATTGGACATCGATAAATACGTAAAAGACTAGTATTGCACTTGTGCTCGCTGTGAGGGCACAACGACATAGTTCTCATATATTTAAGTATTGGATACTAATGCAAGTGCGATAGGAGGTTGTGTTTCACCGATGGTACGGAAACAGCTTCGCTCTGGATAGACCCCCTCAGAATCCCATTGGTAGTTTGACTATGTGTCTATGGGAGTCCGACATCAGGGTAGGTGTATTTGGTCTTAACCAGAGAGTTGCACCGCTAATACTTACGACAATCAATATACTTTGGTTGAGGTCATCCAGGGCTTTAACCGGTTCTGTGTGCGCCGATACTGGGTATATTGAGAATCGTAGAGTATTGGGTGTGATGTCAAAACGGAAGTATCACTCCAGTCATAGTGGAGATGATGTCACACAGGATACGGTATTAGTGCTCTCCAGTGTTGCGCGGCCATCGGGATATTATGACTAGGTCATGTATATCCGATAATAGAGACTAGTTACCAGACATCCGACATGTGCTTCGTACGGGGCAGACACAACTCCAGCCCCAGGCCTAGCACGTGACCATCCGATACTGGATCGATATGCACTATACGATGTATACTACGCCTAATATAGATCACATATTCCTGTAAGGATATTTCCGGAGAATTGGGTAGGCATGGCGTTTTGCTAGAAGCCAACCTTGTCTTGTGAATCGGTAAAATGTAGTACTTGGTACGTACGTGTTCAGATAGTCCGACGACCGTATTTACTACCAACATATCTGGAGATCTCATGGGTCGCTTCCCAATGATTCACCAATGATGTATGACTCGCACTTTAATTAAATTGGGATTAATTAGAAGAGAGAGAAAATTAATCTAGGATTAATTTCGGAGATATTTTATCTAGGATAATATATCAATAAAAGAGAGATAACGATTAATTTGGAATTAATCGGTAAATTAAAATATTTGATATATTAAACGAAATTGGATTTCGACACGGAATTAAAATTGGATTTTAATTCGGGCGAACGAATTAATTTAGAATTAATTCGTTAGCGATGTGAATAGTAATTATGCTTGGCATGATTATTTAATTAAATTAGATTTAATTGCGACGCAACGGATAAATCATTAATTTGGAATTAACGAACCCGAGCCCGAGATTATTTGCGAGCGCATTCGCATTTCGAATTCGAGTGCGGCACGCAAGTCAAATCAAGTGTCAAATCATTCGTCGCATCAAGCGTTAAATCGCTAGTCGTTTCAAGCGACAAATCACTTGTCACTTTGAGTGATGTGACTTGACAACTTGAAAGACTTGATGTGACTGGATGTATTTGTGATGTTGGAGTGTGGAACACTCAAGCTAATTAATGTTGGTATATTTGACTTTTTGAAAGTTAAATTAAATGGAAATTCATTTGTTTATTTTTGGAAAATATATAAATGAATTGTTTTCACCATTTACCAATTTAATCTCTCTCTTTTATCTTCATCCTTCTCTCCAAATGGGTCACGCCCAAGGCAGTGAACTGCCACTGTTTGGGCGTGAATGATGAAGCAATTTTGGCCAATTTTGTGGCAAACTTGGCTAGAGCTAGCACTCCGAGAGTTATACGAAGGTGTTAGGGAAACTCACCCACGAGCCGGGAATCAAACGACGAAGATTCGAAGCTCAAATCATGGATTCTTCAAGACTCAAACCTGAATTTTTGAGCAGTGGACTGCATGCAGTGGGCGTGAGCTTTGGAGGCCAAAACTTGAAGTTTTGTTCGTCGTTTCGTCTCAACCGATCGATATGAAGTATTCCGCAACTTCTTCGATTTGTTTTCACACATTTTTCATGCTTGTTTGATGATCTTGGGACCTAGAACATAACCAACAATGGCATCAAGAGCCTAGGTTCAAGCATAAATTTTTTAGGGCTTAATATTGGGTAATTGATTTTGAGCATGATTTGGTTAAATTGTTTGATTGAGCATGTTTAAATGATATTTCAATTGAAGTTTGATTGGATCAATTTCATGAAATTGTGTTTGGAACAAATTTCCCCTAAATTATCATGTTGGCCGAATGTATAGGGTTTGAAGGATTCTTGGAATTTTTTGATTTTGATTCATTGGGTGAGTTAAAATCATAAAGGATAATGTTAATTTGAAATTAATTGGATTGAATTTTGAATTGAACAAAAATCCCCAAATTCTTACCTTGGCTGAATTGGATATGCCCTAATGTAGTCTTAAATTTTTTGATTTTTGATAATTGGATGTATTGGAAATCATTCGGGATGAGGAATTAATATCGATTGTGAAATTAATTGGATTGAATTCGAATCAGATAAAAAGTCTCTCCTTGGCCGAGACACTTTAAGCATGTAAATGCGTTTAATTTTTCATCAAAGTATGTTGGACATGTGATGATGATAAAAGCATGATTAATTGGACTAATTTGATGTTTTGGAAATATTGATTTAGGTGATTAATCATGATATACACTTTAGGTTAATTAAATTGGAAATTTGGAATTTGGTAATTTAATTTTTTGGGCCTTAAAATTGGATTTGGGCTTTTAAAGTTGTAAATGGGCTTATTGGGCTTTGTTGTACAAAGTTGGATTTAGGCAAATTGGATTGGATCCAATTGGGCCCAAAACCACTTCCGTTAAGCCCAAATGCGACTTAATGAACGTTTAAAGTTTAATTGGGCCTAATGGGCCAAGATTGATTTATGGGCTTATGGGGTAAATCCCGGATTGGATTTTGGTTATTCGGTTTTACCCGAGTTGACCAAAAGTCCACGCCTTAGAAATAAATTAAAAGCCCATTAGACTTTAATTGAATTGACGTTGGACGTTAATCGGTCTTTGAGACGTGTTACGATTAAATTTGGAATTTAAGTCGTAAAAGGTTTATTATTAAAGTGTGATATTTAATTTGGAATTAAATAGCGAATTAGAATTGAATGCATATTAAATTGGATTTAATGACGTAGTTTAATTTAATTCGAGAATTCGTACTTTGAGTACTTATTCGCAAAACGAGTTTGACTCGCACAAAATCAAATCGTTGTTTGAACATTGGATGATCACTAATTATCAGATTAATTAATTTGATTAGATTGATTGATAACATGCTTGTGTGAAGACATGGTTGTGATGAATGAATAATGTATATCGGATTTATATTAGTCGGGTGGGGGCAATTTTGGAAATTATTGTAATAAATTTGATTTATTAAATTGGACCTGCGTTTCCAGCCTTATCACCTCTATTCTCTTTGTATTCTCTTCTCACCTATTCCCCTCAATGTAAATGAGGTTTCTTTAGAAGTGTAGTGTAATGGGTAGAAGTAATACAAGTGCTAGCTTGAGAGAGAAAGTGAGAGATTTGATCTAGGATCAATATGTTAAATATCCATCCGCATATCATTATTACTTATTTACATACTCGCTTTATTATGTATTTAGAATGCATGTTTAAGGGTGTATGATGATGAGACCTTAACAAAGATAATAAATTGGTAGCCAATTTGCACGCGAAAAACTCTCATCAAATATCATGCGTTTTCCTTCCATTGAGTGATTCTTACTCAAGATCCGAGATTGGCATTGGGTTGTTGGCCAAAGTCAAGCCCTTTGTCCGTCAAATATGTGTTTGAATCACGGGATCTTTGTTCCATATCGGTGTCTTGTCCAAGTTGTGGTTTGTTGGCCAAAGTCAAGACCACTTCTTGTCCATCGACATTGATTACGAAGCTTTCCATGGTCAATGGGTCTCGCTTGACTGGGATCATTAGGTTTGTTGTGCCAAAGCAAAGGCCTAATTGATTCAGAGGAAAAAGGTTAGGGTACATACTGGATATGTAGGCATATATAAGATATATGTTTCGGACTTGGATGTCCACCTACCGGATCTAGGAATTGGATTGGATCCAATTGATCTTAGAGATCTACCTAGTTAATTATCATACAATTTGTTGGCCAAAGTCAAGATTGTGTGACATTTAACGGGATCCTAGCCCACTAGGAAACACGGTTTCCCGAGTACTCGACAGAGGGTTAGAGGCTCGCCGAAAAATAGTGGGAGGCAAGAATTGAATTTGCAATATTCGTTCAATTACTCGCCATACGCGCTCAAACAAATATCACTCGTCAAATAATTAAAAGTATTAGTTGGACTAATATTTAATGTTGTTTTAATTAATATAGTTTGACTATATTCAAACTAATTAAATAAAATAGTTGATTTTATAATTGGATTATAGTAATCAATATAATTGAATTAAAATTATAGTTGATTGAATAGTTGGACCATTGTAATCATTATAATAAATAGTACCTGGAATAATTGATCAAATAGTTGGACTATTAAAATCAAGAAACATTGAAAGATTGGACATTTAAATATAATCTTGGATTAAAATATTTAAATGGTTTAAATTTTCAAATTGGGAATGAAATTTCAGGATGGTCCTGGAAATAAATAATAAGTTACTTTATTTGATAAAATAACTTATTATGCCTTACCCCAGAATTAAGCAAATAGTAGAGCATAATCTTTGGAAGATTTATGTGATGATGACTTTAGTGCTTAATTCAATATACTTGGAATAAATCTATGTTTAGATTTAAGAAGTATTAAAATTGTAATTAATATTTCTTGGAGAATTAATGTCTAATCTCAAGGAGATAAAGTCAAACTTTGCAATTAGGTAAGTAGCGCAAGGCGCACCTTACTTCAATATTCTAGAAATCCAAGGCTTGGCCAAAGTCTTCTGAAATGTTGAAATAGGGTAAAGGCAAAATCATTATGATCTTTTGGAAAGATAAAAGGACATATCCCAAAGTGACTGTCGTTTGGATATGGCAGACACAAAGGAATTAAAGAAAGGGCAAGGCTCTGACTTTAAATAATTTGTCAAAATTATGTTCATTACTAGTATTAAAATTGGATTTTAAAATACTTAGTATGGTACATAAAATATATGTATTGATGTTCAGAATCTGCTGTGAGCAGGATACTGACTTCAAGCTGAGATTAATCTGCAAATCGGAAATGGGACGAAAGTCGCTGTTTCGACCGTAGAATCCTAAGTTTAGGAACAACTTTTTGGGTATGTACTTAAATTAGGAACTGTTATAATGTAACTAGTTTAACTAGATACATTATCTCTATATCAGTGTTTAACCCGTTGCGGTGAACTTTTATATTCTAGAACACTAAAGTGTTTCATTATATAAAGATGACATTGAGATAAACACATTAGATGTGAATAACAATATTTATATTTTGAATATAAATAAAATCTCGAACATATAATATACCAAACTAATAGCTCATACTGATTTGATCAAAATGAGACTTATTTGTGGCATTGTTGTCTGGGACACAATTAAACAAGACTCGTATATCCACACTTTTGAAGAGTGGGTACTAGGACTGATTTGACTATTCAAATAAAGTCTACGAATCTAGTTTATTGGGTAAAGTACCTAAAACACTATTTAATTTGTAATAGTGATAGTGCCACCGATCTGTTAGCCCTATTCATAGTGAAGTGAGTGGGCCCATATCTAGCTAGGCTAGATGTGGATATGAATATTTCGTGACCTATACGGATGTGGCATCGCGTTATGGTTATGTGTTTCTTTTAAAGAACACAAATCGGAAACTTTTAGAGTTTCGACACGAAATTGAAAAAGAGATCGGCTAAAGTATTAAACTGTCACGGTAAGACAGTAAATGGAAAATACTTAAGCAATAAGTTTCAAATATACTTGAAAGAGTGTAGTATTCTTTCAAATGAGGACTCCTCCCGGAACACGTCAATTGACGGTGTGTGCGAACGGAGAAACCGAATTTTGTTGGACATGATAAGGTTTATCATGAGTCGCTCTGAGCTATCGTTTCCTCCAACGGATATGCATTAACAGTGCAAAACTTATTTAGAATAAGGTTCCATTAAAATTTGTTTGACAGATTTCATATTAGATAAAGAACGGGATTATCAACGATCCAGATACATACTTTGATATTCATCTGATTTGTTCGGATCATACATCGTGGCGATGTGATGATCGTATAAATCGCATCACACGATAATCATATAAATCCGCTGACGAAAGCTTTTCTCAGCAATTTGAGCCAACCGTACATAGTCCGGGTGTTAGGCACTCGAGTGACAGGCTATAGGCCAAGTGGGAGATTGTTGGACAATTATGACCCATAGCGTCACTATTTATACAGATCATTATGTTGTTGTACAAATTAACTATGTGACAAAGGAGATTGCACTGTTATCATTTGTGATTAGATCACCAAGATATATAAATGATGAGAGGTCCTTATGATTTGTTCCTTGATTGAGAATGATATAAGACAGTATCAATCAACGAAGGATAAATCATTAAATATCCCTAGTAAGAGTATTATCGAGATTGGACATCGATAAATACGTAAAAGACTAGTATTGCACTTGTGCGCGCTGTGAGGGCACAACGACATAGTTCTCATATATTTAAGTATTGGATACTTATGCAAGTGCGATAGGAGGTTTTGTTTCACCGATGGTACGGGAAACAGCTTCGCTCTAGATAGACCCCCTCGGAATCCCATTGGTAGTTTGACTATGTGTCTATGGGAGTCCGACATTAGGGTAGGTGTATTTGGTTTTAACATGAGTCTTGCACCACTAATACTTACGACAATCAATATACTTTGGTCGAGGTCGTCCAGGGCTTTAACCGGTTCTGTGTGCGCCGATACTGGGTATATTGAGAATCGTAGAGTATTGGGTGTGATGTCAAGACGGAAGTATCACTCCAGTCATAGTGGAGATGATGTCACACATGATACGGTATTAGTGCTCTTAAGTGCTGCGCGGCCATCGGGATATTATGACTAGGTCATGTATATCCGATAATAGAGATTAGTTACCAGACATCCGACATGTGCTTCGTACGGGACAGACACAACTCCAGCCCCAGGCCCAGCACGTGACCATCTGATACTGGACCGATATGTATTATACGATGTTTACTACGCCTGATATAGATCACATATTCCTGTAAGGATATTTCCGGAGAATTGGGTTGGCATGGCGCTTTGCTAGAAGCCAACCTTGTCTTGTGAATCGGTAAAATGTAGTACTTGGTACGTACATGTTCGGATAGTCCAACGACCGTATTTACTGCCAACATATCTGGAGATCTCATTGGTCGCTTCCCAATGATTCACCAATGATGTATGACTCGCACTTTAATTAATCTGGGATTAATTAGAAGAGAGAGAAAATTAATCTAGGATTAATTTCGGAGATATTTTATCTAGGATAATATATTAATAAAAGAGAGATAACGATTAATTTGGAATTAATCGGTAAATTAATATATTTGATATATTAAACGAAATTGGATTTCGACGCGGGATTAAAATTGGATTTTAATTCGGGCGAACGAATTAATTTAGAATTAATTCGTTAGCGACGTGAATAGTAATTATGCTTGGCATGATTATTTAATTAAATTAGATTTAATTGCGACGCAACAGATAAATCGTTAATTTGGAATTAACGAACCCGAGCCCGAGATTATTTGCGAGTGTATTCGCATTTCGAATTCGAGTGCGGCACGCAAGTCAAATCAAGCGTCAAATCATTAGTCGCATCAAGCGTTAAATCGCTAGTCGTTTCAAACGTCAAATCACTTGTCACTTTGAGTGATGTGACTTGACAACTTGAAAGACTTGATGTGACTTGATGGATTTGTGATGTTGGAGTGTGGAACACTCAAGCTAATTAAAGTTGGTATATTTGACTTTTTGAAAGTTAAATTAAATGGAAATTCATTTGTTTATTTTTGGAAAATATATAAATGAATTGTTTTCGCCATTTACCAATCTAATCTCTCTCTTTCATCTTCATCATTCTCTCCAAATGGGTCACGCCCAAGGCAGTGAACTGCCACTGTTTGGGCGTGAATGATGAAGCAATTTTGGCCAATTTTGTGGCAAACTTGGCTAGAGCTAGCACTCCGAGAGTTATATGAAGGTGTTAGGGAAACTCACCCACGAGCCGGGAATCAAACGACGAAGATTCGGAGCTCAAATCTTGGATTCTTGAAGACTCAAAACTGAATTTTTGAGCAGTGGACTGCATGCAGTGGGCGTGAGCTTTGGAGGCCAAAACTTGAATTTTTGTTCGTCGTTTCGCCTCAACCGATCGATGTGAGTATTCCGCAACTTCCTCGATTTGTTTTCACACATTTTTCATGCTTGTTTGATGATCTTGGTACCTAGAACATAACCAACAGTTCTGTGTACGCCTCTACTGGGTATATTGAGAATCGTAGTGTATTGGTGTGATGTCAAGATGGAAGTATCACTTCAGTCATATGGAGATGATGATCACCTAGGATACGAAACTAGTACTCTTAAGTACTACAATCATCATGATAATATGACTAGGTCATGTTTATCCGATTATAGAGACTAGTTGCCAGAGATCCGATATGTGCTTCGTACGGGGCAGACACAATTCTAACCCCAGGCCTAGTATATGACATCTGATACTGGATCGTAATATAGAATACTACTTATTCTACGCCTGACAAAGATTATATATTTCAGTAAGAATATTTCTGGAGAATTGGGTAGGCACGGTGCTTTCCTAGAAGCCAACCATGTCTTGTAAATCAGTTAGCATGTAGTACGAGGTACGCACTAAATCAGATAGTCTGATAACCGAAATTACTGCCAACATATCCAGAGGTGTGTTGGGTCGCTTCCCAAAGATTCACCGATGAAAGTTGATTTAAATTAGAATTAATATGGGATTAATTAAGAGATAGAAAATTAATCTAGGATTAATTGAGGTATTATTTAATCTAGGATTAAATGTGTTCGGAAGAGAGAGAACGCGATTAATTTGGAATTAATCGGTAAAATAAATTTAATAGTTAAATTTGATTTTTCTGTTTAATTTATTCGTATGAGCAAAAATTAATTTATCAGATATATTAATATGAATTGGATTTCATTATGAAATTAAAGTTGGACTTTAATACGAACGAACGAATTAATTTAGAATTTATTCATAAACGATGTTCGTAATATATTTGCGAGGCATCGTTATTTAATTAAATTAGATTTAATTATTTAGCGGCGAAAGTTCGTTTAATCGGATTAAACGGATTCGAGCCACGGCAAATGTTCGTAGTGACATTTTGAATTTTGAATTCAAAATGGTGGGGCCCACTTCACACATGTCACACATGTGAAGTGGTGGTTGGAAAGTGGTAGGCATTTATGCCAAAACCACTTACTTTCCAACCACTTGGTTAAGGTGAAACCAAAAACCCCCAACTACATGGTTTTGGTGAAAAAGGGTAAAAACCCTTTAACAAAAACCCAATCCCTCTCTCTTCACTTTTAGTAACACATTTTGACACAAGCAAAACCCTAATACACCATTATGGGCGTGAGCTTCATCCTCCCTCTCTTTGATTTTGTTGCAAAATCAACAAAGCTGGCACTTCAAGGAATCAACTAAGGTGATAGGGAAACCAACTCAAAGCTTGGAATCAACACAAAGGAAGGATCTTGGAGATCTTCATTCAAAATTTTAAAAGCTCAAATCCTTTCAATGTAAGTAATTCCCCAACTTATAATGAATTTATGAACACCTTTTTCTTGCTTATTAGATCCTTGACATGTTCTAGGAACACTAACAATGGTATCAAGAGCCAATTTTAAGCATGAAAATTTTAGGGTTCTTGAGACTAAAATTTGGGGCTTTTGTGTTTTGAATATGATTTCTTCAAATTGATGCTTTGAGCATGCTTAGATTATGTTAACTTAGAGTTGTGCATGATTAGATTTGAGAAAAATTGATTGGATCAATTTTTTTTAATTTCCCTTATCGTGGCCGAAACTAGCACTGCTTGGACTGCATTTTTATTTTTCAATTTTACACCATTGGATGTGTTTAAATGCATGATTAAATGTGGATTGTTGGTTTGATTAGATTAGAATCAAAGTCAATCATGTTTATGTTAAATTCAAGAGCATGTTGAACATGAAATTATGTGTTTTGGCTTCAATTTGTGTTGAGCATAAATTGATGGATTGAGCATGATTAATTAAGTTAATTGGTATTTTGGAAATATTGAGTTTAATTAATTAATCATGGCTAATGCACTTTAATTAAAATAATTGTGATATTTGGAATATTATAATTATGTTAATAAGCCTTTAAATTATGAATTGGGCTAAAAGTGTGTATTTGGGCTTAATGGGCTTGGTTTGACCAAGTTTGGTTTTGGAATTTTGGATTGGATCCAATTGGGCCCAAAATAAATTCCATAAAGTCCAAATACATCACTTGGCCCTTTAAAGAATTTAATTGGGCCTAATGGGCCTAAATTAATTTGTAGGCAATAAGGTGATTCCTATTGGGCCTTGGCATTTTGGGTTTGACCCATTATAGCCAAAGCCCATGCCTTAAGAATTAATTAAAAGCCTATTGGACTTTAATTAAAATGACATTGGATGTTATTGGGCCTTTGAGACCCATTAAGATTGGATTTGGAATCCAAGTCTTTAAGGCTTATAAGTAAGTGTAAATATTTAATTTGGAATTAGATTTGGAATTAGTATTGAATACAAATAAATTGGATTTAAAGTTGTAGTTCAATATAATTCAAGAATACTTACTTTGAGTATTTATTCTTAAACGAGTTTGACTAACACAAATCAAATCGTTCTTTAACAATGGATGGTCATTAATTCAAAGATTAATTAATTGGATTAGATTGATTGAATAACATGATTTGTATGAATACATGAATGTATTGCATGAATAATGTATATCGGATGGATATTAGAAGGGTGAGGGCAATTTTGGAAATTATTGTAATAAATTTAAAATTTATTAAATTGGACATGCGTGTCCAGCCTTTTATCTCTTTACTCTTTGTAATTCTCTTCTCACCAATTCCCCTCAATGTTAATGAGGTTTCTTTATTGTATTATGTAATTGGGTAGAAGTAGAATAATTCTAGCTGGGGCGAGGAAATGGAGTGATTTGTTCTAGGAACAATTTGTGAGATATCCATCGGCATATCATTATTAATTTATTTATTTATCGCGCCTTATTATGCTTTTAAAATGCATGCTTAAGGGTGTATGATGAGACCTAATTAAAGATAATAATTTGGTTGCCCATTTACGCGAAAAACCCTCAAACAATATTAAGCGTTTTTCCTTCCATTGAATGATTCCTTCTCAAGATCCAAGATTGGCATTGGTTTGTTGGTCAAAGTCAAGATCTTTGTCAATTACGGATGTGTTGGAATCATGAAGGCTTTGTTCCATATCGGTGTCTTGTCCAAGTCGTGATTTGTTGGCCAAAGTCAAGATCACTTCTTGTCCATCGACATTGATTACGAAGCTTTCCATGTCAATGGGTCCCGCTTAACTGTAATCATTAAGCTTGTTGTGCCAAAGCTAAGGTTAGTTGATTCAGAGGAAAAAGGTTAGGACAATATATTGGATATATTGGCATATATAGGATATATGTTTCGGACTTGGATGTCTACCTACTAGTTCTAGGAATTGGATGGGATTCAATTGATCTTAGAGATCTACCTAGTTAAGTATCATACAATTTGTTGGCCAAAGTCAAGATTGTGTGTTATTTAACGGGATCCTAGCCCACTGGGAAACTAGGTTTCCCGAGTACTCCACAGAGGGTTAGAGGCTCGCCGAAAAATAGTGGGAGGCAAGTATTAAATTTGCAATTTCGTTTAGATACTTGCCAATACGCGCTCATATAAATTTTCGTCATTATTTATTAATAAATATATTAGTTGGACTAATATTCAATTGTTGTTTTAATTAAACAGTTGGACTGTATTCAAACTACTTCATTTATAGTTGATTATATAATTGGATTATAGTAATCAATATATTTGAATTTTATCCTTCATTCATAGTTGATTATATAATTGGATTATAGTAATCAATATATTTGAATTTTACCGATCATTTATAGTTGATTATATAATTGGATTATAGTAATCAATATATATTTGATTTTAACCAATAAAATTGTAATTAGTTATATAGTTAGACTATGGTAATCATTACATTAGATTGCACCCGAAATCGTTGATTGGATAGTTAGACTATTGGAATCAAGATAACTGAAAGATTAGTGTTTAAAACATAATCTTGGGTGAAAATGTGTTTAAACGACTTTAATTTTTAAATTGCGAATAAAATTTCAGGATGGTCCTGGAAACTAATAAGTTACTTTATTTGATAAAATAACATATTAGGCCTAAGCCCAGAGTTAAGCAAATAGTAGAGCATGATCTTTGGAAGATTCATGTGATGAGAACTTTAGTGCTTAATCCATTATACTTGTCAATAGGACTCCTTAATTTCCTAATCAAAACTAAGGATTAGATCCTTAAAGTATGATGAAGAAATTGAAGGATCTTCATAGATCTATTCTTAGATCTTAGAAGTATTAAATTGCAATTAATAACTCTTGGAGAGTTAATGGCCATTCTCAAGGAGACAAAGCCAAAGTTTGCAATAAGGCAAACTTCGATATTCTAGAAACCTAAGGCTTGGCCAAAGGCTTTTGGGATATAGAAAAAGGGCATAGGCAAAATCATTACCGTCTTCTAGGAAGAGAAAGGACATATCCCAAGATGTCTGCTTAAACTGTGGCAAATGGGATCACTGAAGCGTGATTGCCGTATGGACAAAGCAGACATGAACGAATTGAAGACGAGCAAGGCGCTGACTTCAAATATGTTTGTCATGAATATGTTCACTACTAGTATTAAAATTGGAATTTAAATACTAAGTGTGATGCATAAATATGCGTTGATGTGCAGAATCTGCTATGAGCAGGATATCGACTTCAATTGAGATTAATCTGTGAATCGGAAACGGGACGAAAGTCGCTGTTTTACCGTAGATACCTAAGTTTAGGAACTACCCTTCGGGTGTGTAATTAAATTAGGAAACTGTTATAATGTAACTATTTAGACTAGAAACATTATCTCTATATCGAGTATAACTCGTTGTGAGTATAACTTTATATTCTAGAACACTAAAGTATTTTATTTTATAAAGATGATATTGAGATAAACACATTAGATGTGAATAACAGTATTTATATTTTGAATATAAATAAATCTCAAACATATAATATGACGAACAAATAGCTCAAACTAATTTGATTAGATAAGACTTATTTGTTTGTGGCAGTGTTGTCTGAGACACATTAAACAAGACTCGTATATCCACACTTTTGAAGAGTGGATACTAGGACGGATTTGATTCCATTCAAATGATGTCTACGAATCTAGTTTATTAGGTAAAGTACCTAAAATACGTTTACTTGGTAAAAGTGTAAGTGTCATCGATCTGTTAGCCCTCGTTCATAGTGACATGCCCATATCTAGCTAGGCTAGAGGTGGATATGAGTATTTCGTGACCTTTACGGATGTGGAATCGCGTTATGGTTATGTGTCTCTTGTGAAACACAAATCAGAAACTTTTAGAGTTTCGACACGAAGTAGACAAATATATCGGCCAAAGTATTAAAACTGTCACAGTAAGACCGAGATGGAAAATACTTAAGCAATAAGTTTCTCAAATAATTGAAAGAGTATAGTATTTTTTCAATGAGGACTCCTCCCGAAACACGTCAGTTTGCGGTGTGTCCGAACGGAGAAATCGAATTTTGTTGGACATGATAAGGTGAATCATGAGTCGCTCTGAGCTACCATTTCCTTCAAAAGATAAGCATTTAATAATGCAATACTTATTTTGAATAAGGTTCCATGAAAATCTGTTTGACATATTTCATATTAGATATAAACAGGAAAGAAACTAGGTTTTCTCATTCCTATTGATTTGGGAATGCTAAGGATATGTTTGGATGATACCAAACAAGAACCCAAATTGGATAAGTGCCAATTGTAGGTTATCCTAGGGAAATCAAAGTATAGTACTTATACAACTCACTTGAGAACAATATAATTTTTGCTCACCATGCGGTTTTCCTATGAGGAATACCGATATGCAATGGTTAGTGGGAGGATAGTAAAACTCCATGAAAATCGGAGTTATATTGTTCAAGGCACCAAGTCCTTAATGGAACACAAATAGTTCATCAATGATGAAACTGTACCAGTAATCTTCGAAAACACAAGAACCGCGTAAGTCGGAGAGAGTCAGAAAACAACCTGGGTATGGGTTTCTGATCTCACCTCATGAAGATGTCAATCTTATTGAGGAATACGAAATGACTACGTATGAGGAAGTGATACAAGGCATCAACTCCCTATTATGGCAAAGTGCCATGAGTCATAAATGGATTCCATGTATATCAACTATGTTTGGACACTAGTTGTTGTACCGCAAGGCATTGTGCCTATAGGTACTATATAAGTCTTCAAGGAAGACATACGTGGATGGTAGCATACCAACGTACTAAGCTAGGCTTGTAGTGGAAAGGTATCGTTATCAACATTGTGTTGATTACAACAAAAAATTTTACCTGTTGGCACGTTAAATTCATTTGGATAATGCTTGCTGATGCTGCATGCTTCATTTATGAAATATGGCAGCTGAACCGAAAAATCGCTTTCCTGAAAAGGAAACCTTTTGGAGGATGCTTACAACATCCTGACGATTTTGTCGTATCAAAACTAGCAAACAAGGTTTGCATGTTATTCGATCCATGTTTGGATTGAAGCAAGCATTAGGTTCTTGGAATTATCATTTTGATGTAATCATAATGGTTTATGATTTAATTCAAAATGAGAAATGATTCTTGTGTATATAAGGAGGTTAGTGGGAGAGCACTGAAATTAAAGTTGGACTTTAATACGAATGAACGAATTAATTTAGAATTAATTCATAAATGACGTTCGTAATATATTTGCGAGGCATCATTATTTAATTAAATTAGATTTAATTATTTAGCGACGAAAGTTCGTTTAATCGGATTAAACGGATCCGAGCAGCGGAAAATGTTCGTAGTGACATTTTGAATTTTGAATTCAAAATGGTGGAGCCCACTTCACATGTGTGGTTGGAAAGTGGTTGGCATTTATGCCAAAACCACTTACTTTCCAACCACTTGGTTTAGGTGAAACCAAAAACCCCCAACTATATTGTTTTAGTGAAAAGGGGGTAAAAACCCTTTAACAAAAACCCAATCTCTCTCTCTTCACTTTTAGTAACACATTTTGACACAAAGCAAAACCTTAATACACCATTATGGGCGTGAGCTTCATCCTCCATCTCTTTGATTTTGTTGCAAAATCAACAAAGCTAGCACTTCAAGAAATCAACTAAGGTGATAGGGAAACCAACTCAAAGCTTGGAATCAACACAAAGGAAGGATCTTCGAGATCTTCATTCAAAATTTTAAAAGCTCAAATCTATTCAATGTACGTAATTCTGCAACTTATAATGAATTTATGAACATTTTTTCTTGCTTATTCTTTGGCATGTTCTAGGAACACTAACAATTAACAATTAGGCCTATCAAACATTTCACTTCATGTCATGGAAATAACATAAACATGTATACCTGTGGGGGTCTATTAGCTTATCTATACAAAACCTTGAACTTTGTTCTCAAGACCATCTCTTAACTATCTTCTTCTTATTCTAAACATGTCAATCATTTCTATACATACACATATAAATATATATGTTTAATCAAAACAAGAATTCACCAACTTAAGTTCTCATTGCATGAGTTACTTACCTGGCTTCACGAGCACTCCAGGTCCTAGCTACATCTGTCAAAAAAATGGTGAAATACCGTTAAAATCATGACTTACACAGTTCTCCATAAAACTATAGTAAAATCCCGAATCTTTCCGGAATAGCCAAAACAAGTCTAATTTTAATACTTTTAGTTTCAGTAATGTTAAATATCATTATAAACTAACCCAAGTCATCAGTTAACTTGAATTCTTGGTTTATGTATTTTTTTGGAAATCTTCCGAAAAGTTTCCGTAAACGCTACGGAAGGGTCCCAAACCCTCCGATCTACCCAAATTTATCAAAACATGTTTGTAATATCATAAATAACACATAACTATGATCAAAACCAAAACACATCTTTATATGTAAAAACTCACTTTTATCGAAAACTTACATATTCTACCAAACTCGTTTCATTTTCACTCAGATTCTACCGAATTCTCATATTTAATATTCAATACTCAAATGATTCATTTTATATCATTATTATACTTTACAAAGCTACTAGAAACATCCGAATATTAAACGAAAAACTTAAAATTAGCATATTTTTATCGAGAGGTCTTACTAGATTTCGAGGCCATATACAGAATCGAAATGATCCCACGAACACATTGAAATCGACAAAATTCTGATCGGAGCTACTATTCACCATGGGTCATTATTTATCTGAATTTTCCACCCTCGTTTCATGTGCAACCGAGCACAAATCGGAAAAATCATCATTGTCATATTGTAGTACTCTCCGAGTGCTTCGATTTGGCAGGTGGCTCGGGCCTTAAAATGGAGTGATGAGTCAGGATTGAGAGACCTATAATCGTGTGTTTATCCTCTTTTTCTCACCATTTTCGACATCATGAGGGAAGCCGCCGGACACCATGTGACGGAGGGGTGGCCAGCGCACCCCTCTTCGAGTGAGAAAGTTGTAAAGCTTATGCATTTCTTGCAATTACTTGAAACTATACGGTATTTATAGAGAAGTTTCTAAAATTTATGTTCAGACCCCCCAAAATTATATTCAGGCCCTTGTCATGGGCTTTCTTGGAAATTTATATTTTTCAATCCCTTCTGATGTAAATTTTGAAAAGTGTTCAACACCTTAGAAAAATGGGTCTGATGGTTTAAGAATCATTTCAATTGGAGTTCGTTTGCAATCTTTATAGCTAAAACATACACTTTTATGCACATAATGATTTAAATAGATACCGCGTAACCAGCCCTCGAAACCACGCATTTTTTAATGCAATGAAACTTTACTTAAAAATATTACAACATATTTTCCAACACATAAAATCTTATTTCCAAATATCATTCAGTTCCAAATTCTAAACTTCAATTCGAAAATCTTCTAGAACCTTTCTGAAAAACTCATGATATTACAATAAACCATAATTTGGTAAATCTGTGACAGAATTGGGTAGAGTTATGGAAGATAGAAACATGCAATTAGTTTGTGATAGTGGCAATCATGGAATGATGTGATCTGTTCCAAAAGCCGTACAAGAAGATGGAAGTCAAGTTTTAGGGATCATTCCAAAACATTTAGCAGAATTAAACCTCATCAGAAAATAAAATGGAAAATAATGCATTGTCTCAGGTATATCTGAACAACTTATTGAAATGATTAATCAGGCTGACGCTTTTATTATTTTCCAGATGGGTTGGGCACACTAGAAGAAATATTCACAGTGGCATCATGGGCGAACTTGAACATTCACTAAGAATACATTGGACTAATTAATGTTGATAATTTCTTCGATTTTATTTTATTATTTCTTATAAAAACCAAAAGACTTGGTTCATTTCAAAACGGTGAAAGGAATTGTCCTAACTGGAAAAAAAAATTAATAAAAAAAAATATATCTGATGAATTAATTGACCAAATCCTATCATATGAACCAAAAATAGACCTCATTCTTTCCAAGTTGAACTCATATGATAATGATCGTGGCAAAAAGTGTAGATTGAACTTTGATCTTAACTTGTAATTTTCTTTTTAGTAGCAGTAGATTTAATTGTCAATCCACACTAACCAGGTGATGTCTTCTAAACTCTACTTCTTCTTTTTTCACACAATGGGGACAATATCTTAATTTGGTTAGGTGGAAAGGATAGTTGACATGTTGTTTTTATTTTTTTGGTGTGTTTTTATTTAAAATAAAAATAAAAATTAAAACTTTATTATTTTTGCATTTTATAAATAAGTTTCCATTGCAAAAAAGGAGTGAATTCTAATATAAATTTAGGACAAAAATATTACTCTTTTTAAAATACACTTGTGATATTA
Organism: Zanthoxylum bungeanum; assembly: GCA_019454045.1. Classification (NCBI taxonomy): domain Eukaryota; kingdom Viridiplantae; phylum Streptophyta; class Magnoliopsida; order Sapindales; family Rutaceae; genus Zanthoxylum; species Zanthoxylum bungeanum. Next base: position 53,333 of record SKCR01044111.1, read on the forward strand.
TGGGCACAATGAATTGATTAATATCTTGTTACTTGTGTGTTTGAAGAATGGTATAAAGTACTTGAGAATTTTCTTGTTTGGTAATTTAGAAAGAAAGAAAACAACTACTAATTTGGATAAGAATTTCATTTTTTAGTTTTCGCTTAGATTAATAGGGACTAGTAACAAGCTAGTTAGGGTGTGACTGGGCCTAAAAAGTGTTAGACAATTATGACACATAGCGTCACTATTTGTAAAAGACATTGTGGTTTTTGTACAAATTGACAATAGAAATTGCTATTTTATCATTTCGTAATTAGATTACTTAAAATATATAAATGATAAAAGTCCTTATGATTAGTTTCTGATTATAAGATATGAGACGATATCAATCCACTAAGGTTTAATCAATAAATATCCCTTGTCATAGTATTATCGGACTAAAACTATAAACTTTATTGTTTTTAAAAACTAATTGAGATTTGCACTAATTATTGATAAACTATTATGCCGCATATATCACTGGTTTTATAAGATTTTGGCATAATTTAGTACCTAACTGGACTTGGTATAAACGAACGGTATCACCGCCTTTATGGCTAGTTTTATGGTTTTGGCATATTTAGTACCTAACTCGACTATTTATTGACAGAAATGACTACCGCCTTTATGGCTGGTTTTACATGTTTTGGAATAGTTAATTCTTGAAATAAATTAATTGGGTTAGATCATTTATATATTATAAAAAGTGAGATTTCAAAATATATGATATTAAAAGTGGATCCCATTACCCCAAAATTTTATTTTATTATTGTCATTTAATTCAAATTCACCAAACAACTTCAACAAATAATATCCTTTTCATTTTTGCTTTTAACTATTATTTTATCATACTAAATCTATTCAATGTGGATCGACCCCAGACTTACCCGGTTATTTTATTATTTCGACACTCTTATACTTAGGAGTAAAGAACTAATTTTAAAGAGTGTCAAACAGATTGTGAAGCAGCTAAGGAAGTAGTATGGCTCCATAAATTCTTTGGAGATCTGAAATTTATTCTAGATATGGATATACCACTCACACTTTATTATGATAATAGTGGTGCAGTGGTAGAATTCCAAAGAACCAAGAAGCCATAAGAGAGGGAAGCATATAGAGAGAAAATACTATATCTTTAGAGAAATGTTGCAGATAACGTTCTGAAGATAATATGACAGATCTATTTACAAAGATCTTGACGGCTAAAGTGTTTAAAGTTACTTAGAAGGTCTAGGATTATGCGATATATGTCATTTGCTATATTGCAAGTGGTAGATTGTTGGGATATTGCACAATACCATAATGGAATATGTAAACGAGATTTTATTTTAAGTAATAAAGGATGTAGTTATTTATTTATTAAAATATTGATTTCAATGTTGCATATTATAAATTATCATGTTTGCCCTTGGATACTAAATGTACTTCCAGATTTAGTGTATAATTGTTATACACAAGAGGATTTAAATATGAAATTATTAATCCTAAATAGTCCATACAGAGCAAACAAAGATGGGCACTTTGTTTGTGGTTTATCTACAACTTCGATCCATTCCATATTGTATAATGAATTTGATCCGGGTTAGTTAATGTGGTGACATGGGAATAAAGACACCTTATATGATAAGATAATATAGGACATGACAAAGACAGAAATGAATTTCTTTAAATATCCGTTAAATAATGAAATTCATATCAGTCAAATAGATGATCATATATGAGTTGATCTGAATCTTTAATGTACTACGAACTCCTACATGTCAGGCTATGTCATTTGATTTACAAAAGGTGAGATTAGTGAAGCAATCCCAACCAAAGATACGTATTTTTGGGACATGGTTTGGTGTGTAGCTGGGGACGTTTTACATAGATATGGAATCCACTAATTGCGAGAAGTAGATGAATATCTTCCTTAAGGGTTGATTCGATACTTGAACTGTTAGAGCGCTCAAGTCTTTTTATTACGAGTAGAAAGATTTATATTCATAATAGATGTGAATAAATCATTCCTTAGAGAATCAATGGTTTTTATGGTACAAAATATTTAGAGAGGTATAATAGACATTATGACCCGATTCTAATCATGAGATGTGGAGGGTTAATCTGCATGAAGTGATTATATTAGTGGAATCCAATGACTTTCAGCATAAAATATATCTGCAATGACGTGAGTGCAGCTTTAGGTTTTTACTAGAATAACCTAAAGTTAATAATTGAGAATATTTGATTCAAGAGTTTTAATTAATATTTCGAGATTATTGGAGCTCGATGACCGGTGTTGTCACACCCGTATAATGCAAGCGCACGTATCATTCGAGTAGTATAAAAGTATCGATACTATGATGACTTAATACCTAGCTATTAATTTATGAAGTCAAATTTTTACGAGTATCTAATAGATTGGTTGATTGATTGGGTTTTGACTTAAAACTAAAAAAAAAAAAAATGCATGAAAGAAATATGAGGAAAAGTCAAATTTATAAAACTATCCAGGATTATGAATCCTTCCAATATCTTTTAAAAAGATAAAGTGGTTAATTTATATTTGTGTAACATATTGGTTTACTAAACTAAAATACGAAATTGTGCAAAAGCCTCTGTCGATGGTCAGCTACACACACCCATTGTAATCCAATTAAACCATATGTCTATGTTAACCAAATACCTGTATTCATTAAGATCAAGTTCCAATTGTTGTTACCCCCGTCTGACAGGTATATGCCTATCCTGTAAGGAAATCTATTAAAGAGTTATCTATCCTCAAGGAAGATCGTGGGCTATTATGTCTAAGGCTGAAACCTAAAATTCCTTTGTCAAGTTTATTTTATGTTTACCAGAGAAATCTTATAAATGGCCAGTTAACAATAAGAATTAAGCTTAAGACTTAATAAGTAAACCTCTATATTATCCAAACTATAAAACAACCCCTATAACCTGGTGATATTGGAATTCATCACAACCTCAGATAATGGGCTTAGCTACGACACATATCTAAGGCTAGTAAAAACATAAAAATAAAAGACATGAAGTAAATGCTGAAAAGCAAATAGTGAAAAGTAAATTACTGGAAAGTAAATGCTGAAAGTAAATAAAGTAAAAGTACAATAAAGAAAATACTGAGGTTAGAGGATCCACTTTTATTACTACTATTTTAGATATCTCCCTTAATACAATATATTAAGCTTGCGTGATAATTACCAACCAACCATATAGGTGGTATCCTGATTAACTCAAATTAATAATTAATTACCAACTGACCAACCAGACGATATCCATGCTTAGTCAATTTAAAACCAATTTTAATTAATTGCAAACCAACCAATATAGCGGTATCCTCGTTACGTCCGGTTTTAAATAGTTATTATATATTAATTATGGGAGATTAATCTAAATAGCAATAATAAAAGCTTTATCTTTTACCCCAGCAAGGGAGAGTTACCTCCTCATTGCGTAAAAATAAAAACTGAAAAAGTAAAGAAAGGAAAGTACTGTGCGTAAAAGTAAATTACGGAAAGTAAAAATTTAAAAATAAAGAAAATAAAGAGCGAAAGCGGAAATTAATTATTGAAAGCTGTAAATAAACAAACAAGATACAATCTTCTTAGTTATTCATAAGGAATTTCAAAGAAGAAAGTATAAATTTACAAATGAAATGACCTGGTATTTATAGGTAAAATTTTGCCTCCACCAAATCCGTTATTAATTTCTATCATATTTGGTGGAAGCTTGACTATTTTTATTTTTTTTTTTTCTTTTAAAATAACTTTAATAATTACACATAACACACTTATGGATGTTTCATCAATTTCGGTCATGAAATCTTCCGAATTCAAAATTATTTTGTTCTTCTAAGTTGTCGATCTTTGAGTCTTCTTTAATCTATAACTTGAATCAGCTCAATCCGATATTGGAGTAAAATGTTATGCCCAATGTACGATGGTTGCATAAAATTGGAATTTCTGAAACTACACTTCGTTAGAACGCCCTTTCAAGTTTCCAATCTCCAAAATTAATATGTCAAGTCCAGTTTTTGCCCTTATTTGACCCACATTTCGTCCTAAATGATTTCATTACGTCCCAATATTATTTTATCTGCTAAATAAACTAAAACACATCAAAATATTCATCAAACCCGACAAACTAAACAAAATATTAAGTAAAATTGACGGTAAATATTGATATATTTTATGTTCATCACACCCCCAAACCTAACATTTTCCTGGTCCTAGAGTTAAAACAACAAATAAAATACAAGAAATATTAAAAATTAAACTAAGCCACTTTCGTAGTGATCACAGTTGCATTTAGCACATGCAACAAGCCTTTAAACCCCTAGGTGTCCCTATTGGACGAGTTGTAGTCTCGTGAGGGCTTATAGTAATGATAGCCAAAAACGTTTGATAAAAGTAAGAAGATAGTAAAACTAATGCACACAAAAGCAAAAAAGACAAGAGAAAAGAGAATAAAGAAGTTAGTGACTAAACAGGTGAAACTTCTTATCCAAGTTAATAATTGTTTTCTTTCTTTCTAGATTACTGAATAAGTGAGTTCTCCGATTATTTTTACCATTCTTTATATAAAAAACCAATAAAATATTAATCAACTCATTTTTGCCCATAATAGTCACAACTTTAGTTGAAAAGAAAGTAATATTTTTGTCCTAAAGTTTTATCAGAATTCACACATTTTGTAGCAATGGAATATTTTTCAGATTTTTCAGATTTTTTTATTTTTTTTATTTATATATAATATCTTCCATCTATGTAGTGAGCTTTGGGTCAGTGACTCCCAAACCAGTTGGCTTTAGGGCACTAGGTGTTAAGAAACCCTACGGTATTAATTACTCGGATTTTCGATGTATATATATATATATATATATATATATATTTACAACATCTTCGATCCATGTAACAAGTGTTGGGCCAGTGACTACCAAACTAGTTGGTTTTAGGCCACTAGGTGTTAAAACACCCTTACAGATTTAATAACTCGAATCTAAGACGTTATTTTTTTTATCCCATCACTTTTTTAGATGTTTCCTCCAATTAAACTAGAGCACTGAATATTACAAACTATTCTCGATAAAGCTCATGTCCTTACATTACCATGTATGTTGATAATACCTGTCAACTGAGCATATGAGGATTCATTTCAGTCAGTATTAATTCATAAATTAAATAATTTAATGGAAATAAACAAAAATTAACTTTTTTCGAAATAGGTTGAGATACGTCTCAGGAATGAAAATTTCTTACTCAGCTATCTCTTACACCAATTTCACATGATTAATCAAATAAAAAACAAAAAAAAAAATTATTTTTTCAATTTTTTTGGCTTTTTCGAAAAATTTTGACTAAAAATAAAATAATAAAAATAAGATACAATTTAACTATTCTTCTCCCCCAAACCTAAATGAGACATTGTCCCCAATATCTTAAACAGTAGAAGAAGAGTTTAGAAAACCGTACCTGGTTAGCTGAATTTCTACATCTAAATGAAAAGTTAAAGGTTAAGATCTTGATTTAACTTACGCCTCTTACCACGATCATTATCGGAACAGTTTATCTTTGAAAGAATGGGGTCAATTTGAGTTTCAAAGGCTAAGATTTGGTCAATTGAATATGGGGCAGTTCTGGCAGTAAAGATGAGTTCTTTTACAGGCTTTGACACGAACCCATTTCTTCGGCCATCATCAAGAAACACACAAAGAAAATCATAAAATCCATCAACATTGTAGAGTCTAAGACGTTTCTGTTGTATGTTCAAGTTCTACCAAGATAATACTGTAAAAATTTCCTGCATTGTGCCCAAGCCACCTAGCTAAGCAATAAAAGCATCAACACGGTTAATCATTTCTATAAGTCGTTTAGACATAACTGGTAGGATTAGTTCCTCTTTGTTTGATGGTCCAGTAAGATTTGCCTCTACCAAGGGTTTTGGGATGATTCCCAAGACTTGACTGCCTCCTTCCTGTATAGCTTTTGTAATGATCCCAATAAGTCATAGATTTCCACTGCCATAGACTAAGTGCATATTCCTTGCAGCTAAGACTCGACCCAATTCTTGTGCTGCTGCTACGTATTCTGGTTTAATACTAACATTAGTAACGCAAAAAAATAGATGTTTTCAACCCTTCTTCTTGAAGTGGCTTCCATTTTCATCTGGATGCCTTCAAAGGTCCAATGATGAGTTGAATTTATAACACGTAAAAAGGGTGAGTAAAAATAATAGCACTAGTACCTGCCAAATGACAATTATTAGTTAAACATTAAAATAAATCTGATAGTCAAAAAGGTCTGGATCCTGTCGGAGAAAATAAAATAATAACAAAGTAAATCACAATATTAGGAAAAGGCAGAGAGATATAATTTACAATAATTTACAGCTTTATTGACATCTATGCGTCAGGGACAAGCTTCCATCAAATTTTCTTATAAATTGGCAAACAAGGTCTTTTTAAGTCAGATTTCCGAGACTTAACTGTGGTCTTTCTTTTGGAATTGAATATATAACAAACGAATTTCGTGATACACATATCCACTGGGATGCGTCTCAAGAGTCTTAGATATGTCATCCAAAGACTCCTTACTAAGGCCATTGTAACGACCGGAGATCAGTACCTCTATCTGTCATTATAATTTTGCGAATGACCCAAGGATCATAGAAGAAATCATGACTAGGACTCTAATGAAATTATGATAAGGCTTTGGGAATAATCATTAAATTTTTTCGAGGTCCCGAGAAGAAATGGTTCGGTATGCCCTTTTAGCTGTAAATGGTATTTAGGGCATAACGTTTTTATACGAACTCGGATTTATATGAATTTTATATCACTGGAAAGCTTAGTCTGAGACCTACAACTTCCGTATTATACATTTTTCCAAAATCGGACAAGAAATGGGTCAAAAATGCAAGAGAAAATCTGGATGAATAGAAACTACGGACTTAAATGATAAAAATGAGCAACTTCTCCATTTCTCTAGAATCCTCTACAAATTTCTTGTCATTTAGGCCCTACTATATAAAGGCCACTATTCCTTATTACCAAAGGAGAGAAAGAAACGAATGGAGAAGAAGAGGGAAAAAGAAAAAAAAAACCGTGAGAAGAGAAGAAGAAGAAGAAGAAGAAGAAGAAGAAGAGAAGAGGAAGAAGAAGAAGGGAAGGGATGCAAGGGAAAGCTTAGTATCCATGGGAGTCTTGAAGAATTTGGAGGGAAGAGGAAGAAATTCAAGAGAAAGGTAAAAACCCATTTTTGAAAAGTTAATGTTTTGATGATTTGATACTCATATTGTGATGATGACTTGATCCAATGTTGATTAGCATACCTGTTAACTAATTAAACAATGAAAGCTAGAGAATTTTGAGAGTATTAATCTTTGAGGTAATTTGGGGAAATTAAGATGATAAGTGTTAATGGTAATTGATGTATATTTGAATAATAGAATAAGTTATATGAAGATTTAAGTGTATGGTTAGTAGTTGGGAATGGGTGAATTGAATGATGAAAGGTAGAGTGATTGATAATGATTATAGATAGTGAGAAATGGAAGACAGATGATCACTACAACAAAACTGGCTTTTAGTGGCGAAATTTTCGCCACTAAAAGCCTGAAATTCGCCACTAAAACAATTAGTGGCGAAATTAGATTTCGCCACTAATTCGCCACTAAGAGTGCGACACTAAAGGCTTTAGTGGCGAAATTATATTTCGCCACTAAAACCTTTTTTAGTGGCGAAATTATATTTCGCCACTAAAACCTTTTTAGTGGCGAAATATTTCGCCACTAAAGGTAGGCAACAGTGACAAATTTTTCGCCACCAAAAGTGTATTTTTAGTGGCGAAAATTTTCGCCACTAAAAGGCACTTTTTGTGGCGAAAATTATTGCCTTTAGTGGCGAAATTTTCGCCACTAAAAGCTACTGTCAGTGGCAAATTATAATTTCGCCACTGAAAGTCGAATTTTAGGTAAATGATTTTCAATGACGAAATTAGGTAAATATTAAAATTATATTTCAAAATTTATTTACACCATACGATATTTTGTATTGTAAAATGATTTAACATATAAATTTTAATACATTAGTATATACATACAAATAGAATATATGTATTTACAAGCAAAAAAAATATTATGTTCTTACATTCAAACAGACAAATGACCAACTAATTATAATTTAAAAATCAAAAGTTATTGGTTTCGTCTCACATCTAAATTTACATTCTATATTAAAACTACAAAAAAGACTTTGAACATATGGTGAAACGAAACCATTCATCGACTGAACTAGCTTTTCATTTGTCCGCTACATTTTGAACCAACAAAATAGTTACCTGCATTTGTATGAAAATAATTATATCAGTATATATTAATTGACTTATCAATAGATAAATAAAAACCATATATGTGTAAAAAAAAATATTAAAACAATTAGTGTTGAGAAAAATTCAAAATAAAATGAAAGTCAACTTGAGTGCATTTTTTGAAACAGTGTTTCAAATTACCTGATATTTATGAAATATATATGAAACAAAAGTCACAGAACTGATATCGAAACATATCATTTGAAACGGATTCGTTGTGATTTCAGTCTTTTCTTCCGATCTTCACCATCCTGAGGTTAAGTTAAAAAAAATTAATAATCAAACTACTTTACTTTGCTATCTTAAAAATTTGGTATCAACTCACTTTTCTCTGCAAAGTTAATGTTGGAGTTGATCCTCCAACTGCTTCATTCAAAGTCTTTTGATCTGTATAATATAAATGTAAATTCCGTAATAATAGTGTTATAGCTAATACAAATATATTTAATTAATAAACAAGTGCATGTTACTCACGTCGCTCTCCACGCATATGAGACATATATTCTTGTGTGCCATTCACCGCAATATTACATATCTTGCAAGTGTACAACTCCTACAAATATGACCAATAAATATGACAATCTAATATGTTTTAAATCTTTTTTTGTCATTTTGTTAATCAAAACATAACTTACAATATCACATTGAGTTGGACCAACATCATTTGGGACTGATTTCTTCTCATCAATAGGCTTTGAACAAGATGAACCAGACTGTAAATTTATTAAGCAAATATATCATTATTTATATAAACAAAATGGTATCAATAAATATGATTGGTATCAAAACACAAGAATATAAAAATAGCTTTGTATAAATATCTTATTACTTACTGGTGGATGATGACTCTCCCGCGAAGAGGCTAACTCTTCTTTCACCAATCGTTGCAACTCTTTCTTCATTTCAATGCGTAGCTCCTCACGCAACTTGGCCTCTATCTCTGCACTAAGTGTAACTCGAAGTTCAGCCTCTTTTTTTAGACAAAAGTTAGTCATTTTCTCCTCAACCTCAGATTGAATTCGAGTAGTTATCTCTTCATTCATCACACTATGATGATTTTGTTGCCCTCCATGATTTACACTTTTGAAAGGGAGAGGGCCTTCTCCCATACCTCTTTGGTATCCCGATCTATGCCCAAGAACAATTGTGAAAGCCTCTTGGGTTGTAAGTGTGTCAACTTCATTGCATTGCAATTGTGTTTCATGTAATTCCCACAACTTTTGATAAGCTTCTTCAGCCTCTTTATCTACCCAACTGCCATCCTTTTTCTTTCTTTCTTTGGCAAACAGTCTAAGATACTCTGTTGGTTCTGCAATGTTTTCTAGGGTACTCGTCGTGCTTCTCTATGAGTTAGATAGGACAATGTAAAATACAATAAAAACTATAAATTGAAAGAAATAAAATAACACACCAACTGATAATAAAAATTTACCATTTCGTGGGCAATTCTTGCAATAGACTTGGTACCCACGCAAGCAAGCATCTTTTGTTTTTTCCGATTAGAAGAATTCACTTCACTAATACGCTGCAGCAATAAAAACAAAATGTGAGGAAAATAAAAATTCAATTCCGATTGTCTTTTAAGCAATGAATTCAACAAAAACCCAGAATTCTGGGTTTCTACTGCAGCAAAACCAGAAATCTGGCTTCTGCTGCTGCAGAACCCAGAATTCTGGTCTGCAGCAGCAGAAACCCAGATTTCTGGGTTCCTGCAGCTGCAGGAACCCTATTTCTGGGTTTCTGCCTGCTGCAGGAACCCTATTTCTGGGTTCCTACAGCTGCAGAACCCAGAATTCTGGGTTCCTGCAGCTGCAGCAGCAACCCAGAATTCTGGGTTCCTGCAGCAACAGGAACCCAGAATTCTTGGTTCGGGATGCAATCGGCCATGGAAATCAAGAGTTCAGGGATTCATTCAATATTGCTCCACCAAACAACTTACTCTAAATTTTTGTGTTCCCCAATATTGCTCCACCAACCATTTCCACTCATTATTATCAACTCCAGGGGGACAATGACTTAAACGCTCACTGTCAGTTTTGTATTTCAGGTAATAATCTCTCCTTAATACAAATCGCCAACTTCGATACCTCTTCATCAAAACCCTCCAAACAGCACGCTCCACAGTTGCACTCTTAGGAAGCACAAACATTTCCTATATCACATCACATATAAACAATAAATATTTATACAATCATTTACTTACACAAAATACTATAGAGTCAAGTGTATTTAACCTTCACTTTGTCCATGAGCTTTTTCCTGATGCTTAAATTTATATCAGACCATTTATTGACATTAAGTGGACAATATTGCTTCACTATGTAACTTGTCTCCGTTATGAATTGTTGGGCATTATCACCAACTACTCTCAGAAGACATTCAGGTATATCCACAACCACTGGTTCGGATTTGTCATCTCTTTTACGTTTCCATTTTACACCACGAGTCTTTCCCCGTATGTTTGCTTTACCTAAAAACAAACTATGTAGTAAATGCAATATAGATATTTCAACTACATAAATTTAAACAACACTAACATACCAACTTCTATTTCAGATTGTTTCGAATGAGATCCTTCCACATGTGAGGATTCCAACTGAGTTGCCATTGAATCTATGAAAAGTACAAGCAAACATAAGGACTAAACATTTGACATTTGTATAGAAACAACATAATCATAATAAATAACATAATACAATATATTATAAATATACATATAAAAATATTTACCATATAAAAACGTTCATTCACTGGAATTATAACTTATGGAGTCCACGTCGTCAGACTCGTGGATCAGGATGCTCAAACCATACAAAACAAAGTTGGGCAACCTTAATAGGCTTAACCTTACTGTGAAAAAAGGAAAATTGACAGAAATGAAATGGAAAAACTCTGGAATAATACATGAGCAGAAATCTATAAAGCAATAATGTGGCGAAAATCTGTGCTATTATGCTTCTAAGAACCACATAACCTCATTCAAACAAGTCATAAACATAAAAAAACAGTGAGACCCCTATCCTATGTTTGAACAAAAACACTGTGCCTGTCACCTCTTAAGCTTGAACACAGAGCAATACAGATCTAGAGAAGCTATTTACAGTTAAAAAAAAAGGCTTAAGAACTTCTCAATACAACAGCAAAAACTTAACGTTACAACAGTAATTCAGATCTGATAACTTACGGGGCTTCAAATCTTGAAAATGGTATCATAGATTCAAACTTTGCCTCCAAATTAATCAACCCAGTTGCTTTAAACCAATGCTAAACCTCAAATCATAAAAATTTGGAGCAAAAACTCAAATCCTTAGACTGCCCTTTAGAATCAGTGCAGCAAACTTAACACCAAACTGCAAAAACAGGTCAAAAAATATAATTACCAAAAACAAATATCAAAAACTGAACTTCTGAGCTTAAAAGCATTGGCAATGAGATAGTCTAAAATGGTGGGACTTTGAAGTGAATAAAATTTTACCATTTAAAGATAGATAATAGATTTGATAGAGACCTCAGTTTCCAAAGAGACTAGACACGTCAGGATTTTAATGGAAACAAATTTTAATCAATGCCAAAAAAATAGCTTACCCTTTTAAAGGAAACAAAAATAATCCAAAGCTTCAAACTTCAAATCCCACAAACTGGTTTTTGGAAAAACAAAACATTTACTTGAGACAGAGTGAAAGATACTCATTCGGTCCGTTTTTATTTTGTTGAATGTACAAGGAAACAAAAACAAAAACAAAAACTGGCAAAACCCATAGAAATGAAAAGAGAAGATAAACAGAGAAGAAGTGATTTTGATGAAGAAGATTAGAAGTATATTACCATACCTCTCAAGATCGGTCCCTACTGCTCTGCTTCCGAACCTTGTGCTGAGGATTTTTGAAGAAGTGCGCTGGTGGGTTTCGTTTGTTGCTGAGGGGTGGGATTTTGGTGAATGTTTGAAGAAGTGCGATTTTGGTGGATGTTTGAAGAAGTGCGATTTTGGTGGGTAAAGATTGATTTTTGGGATTTTCATTTTGTAAATAAAAAATGAATTATAAGAACTGTAGAAAATGGGAAAGGCGCCAAATTTTTTTAGGTAATTAGTGGGGAAAATATTTCGCCACTAAAAATTTATTTCAGTGGCGAAATTATATTTCGCCACTAAAACACTAATTTCGCCACTAAAATTTTTCTTTTAGTGGCGAAATAATATTTCGCCACTAATTCCGCCACTAAAAATTTTTTTAGCGGCGAATTACATTTCGCCACTAAAAGTAACATTTTAGTGGCGAAATAAAATTCGCCACTAAATTTTCGCCACTAAAAGCCAGTTTTGTTGTAGTGAGTTTAACATGTTGTTTTTGTAGTCGAAGTTAATGTTGTAGGTGGTAAGTTGTTAGGATGTGTGGTGAATGTGTTTTGGAATGTTTAGAAGCCAACACTTTGAGTTTGGGTTCGGCAAAACCCAGAGGGCGTTCGAACGACCGTCGCACGCGTAGTGAAAATCTGGAATTTTCGTAAGAACGTTCGAACGCGTGTTCAAACGCTACTCGAACGAGAGCTCTCTGGAATTACCGTTCGAACGCGTAGGGAACGCTACACGAACGCGGGTTGTTCGAACGCATGATAGAACGCAGCGCGAACGGGAACACACTGGAAAACAGAATTAATTTCTGGATTGAAGGTTAAAACCTTGAGATCAATAAGCCCTTTAAGGTTCTTTTCAGTATAATACGAGCTTAATAAGGACTTATTGTAAGGTCATAAGTAAGTAAACCTACGTGGTAAATCTTTTATTCCGGGATTCTAATCTCATGTTCTTTCTTACATATAGACATATGACAGGAGCTTCGTTCGACCCCAATCGCATAAGGATACTTAGTATACATCACCAGTGCTTAGTGGACACAACCAGTGAGTGGACACTTTATCTTTTACTTGATTTCTTTATTACTTGTATTTAAATACAGACTTACTTTTCAGCAATTAGGGCGTTAGCCAAGTTTGTTTTTATATCATATATGATTTAACATGTTTTGAGAAATTTTCTGAAAACAGATGTTTCAGTTTAAGTTTTATGTTTTACATAAAATGTTTTATGGTTTTCGGGGCATGAGGTAAAAACTCACCCCAGTATGTAACTATTGATACAGATGGAATTGACGGATACAGTTAGCATGTGCATATATTGAGGACTGAGGGGACGCTCTCAGATCCTCCAGATGGGCTAGGGGGACGGAGAGATATCACGCCCCTAGACCCCCAGATTAGAGACAGTTGTGGCATGCTTTGGGGGACGGCGAGACGTAACGCCCCAAAGTCATGGTTTTGCACTTCTGCCTCTGAGATTGGCATGTGAGGGGTCGGACGATACGTAACGCCCTCATATGACCGGGTTTTTCGATATAGACACAGACTCTAGAGTTGAGTTTATATTTTCAGATTATATAATCTCCAAGTTTTGAAACCAGATTTTCAAAAGGAATTTTCAAAGAAAGTATAGATGTTTTAAAAAGCAATTCTAAATGGTTGATTTAAAAGCTGATTATCGGATTACTTAGTTTTTGATTTTAGTCCACTCACTTAGATTGCATAGCAATCTAACCTCCCTCCAGCCTTAGTTGTTTGCAGGATTTCCAGGAGGACCGGCTCGGGAGGATGGATACTGATGCAGTCACTGAGGATTGGAGTCCACTAGCATGGAGTCGCAAGTATAAGAGTCCTGTTCATGGTCAAAATGTTTGTATACAGTTAAAGATGACATGGTCATATAGGGTCTAATAAAGTATCGTAATTCAGACATTATCATGTATGCATTTAGAAATAATATAAGTATCATAGGTTGATGATAATATGGTTTACATGCATATCATGGCATTGGATTAATTGTAGTATGTACATATAGTCTGAGGCTTATGGGGTTAGATCAGCTATCCCCTGCCGGTAACGTCTCCCGGATTTGGGGATGTTACAAAGATGGTATCAGAGCATGGTCTAGGGAGTGAGTGACTGCAGTGGGCAGAGTGATGGGGTCTTGTATATGTTGTATGTCCGGGATACTCATATATGAGGCACTACCTCTCCAGTATCCGATCCTCGAGCGCGTCCTCAAAGTTTCTCAGACAGGTTAGTGAATATCTCCTAGCTTCTTGAATTCCTCTCTTTTCTCTAGATGAAGGGTGTTCCATAGTTATCCCAGGTTACTTTTTGAAATTCCGAATAAGCTAGGAAACCAGATGGTTACGTCCTTTAGAAAGGTAAGAAAGATGAGATAAGAAGAGAAGACATTAGAAAACTATACGGAATTGAGATAAGGACATTTAGAGATGAGAGGAAACAAGTGAGTTGAAAGATAAAGTTAAAGGAAAGGTAAAGGAGAAAACACTAGAACAGAATACTAAGTATAGTATCAAAACCCATGACAGTAAAAGAGAGTAACGAAAGCCTTGAGAACAAGTAATAGAGTTGACAAGTACGATTAAGATCATATTCCTTCATCAGAAATCTTTTAAGTGATTCCAAAAGACTTAGAAATTCCCTCGTAGATAGTGAACTTCCCAAGTAATGAAGAAAGGCCAAGGAGATAAAAGAATAGACCCAGATGCCCAAAAAGGGATTCCAGATACCCAGAAGTTTGAAATAGTTGAGACAGGAATGGAAAAGAGATAGCAGGCAGTAAGAAAAGGCTCAAGGATATTCTTCATGAGTAGACAGTAATTTGATGATTAGGAAAATTCAGAATGTGATTGAAGTCTTTATAGAGCCTAAACGCCGAAGAAGAACCCAAACTACTCGGAACGCTCTTAATCGTTAACCAAACCCCTAAGCACGAAGCAAAGAACGCGGTAGAAGAAAATCTTAAACCGACCAACCTCTGAACCCTTCTGTGGCACCAGATCAGAGAGTGCCTTGATAAAGCATATCCTACAGAGATAGACAAAAGTAAGAGACCAGATAAGAGTTTATCTAGGAACTTGCAAGGTAAAAATCCGAGAATTTATTCAGGAATAGATTCATAAGAATTAAAGAGATGGAGTTTATAAAGAGCACTAGTATGAAGCGTAAGTAAGATGCCATAATTGGAAATCTTAGCTAGGGTAGAAAAGTATAGATTTGGGAGACAGAAGTAAGAAGCAAAGGTTAAAACAGATAGAGAGATAGAAATAGATAAGGAAGGGTGAATAACCGAAGTAATATAAACCAGAGACTTGGAGTCAAGCGATGGAGGTGATAACAAAACTAGTGGTAAAGAACAAACAAAATGTGAATGGGATAAAATAGAAGGTTAAAGGATTCACAGCCAGGTTCTTCTATTAAAATGTTTTTCCTTATTCTGTATATTTAGTATAATACATAAGTAACTAAGATGGTTATAAGGTAAAGGAGGTAAGGACTCAAAGACGATTAAGGAAATTTGGACGAAAACAGAAGTCAAAATATCAATAAGAAAGGAAGGACCTTGAGTCATTCAAGACTTATATATGTTTTGTTTGAATAACGGATTTTATTGGGACAAAGTACTAAAGGTGGGATTTGGGAAAGCCCTTAGCGTAAAGAATAAAAAAAAGAAGGAAACACTTGAGACATTTTACCGATTAAGGAAGTTAGAATAAGGATTATTAGACTAGTGAAGGATTACGAGAGAGTTGAACATCAAGGGAATCTCAGATGAGATGGAATGATACAAGATTCATAGGGGTATATAAACATAAGTATGGGAACAGAACTATAAGACGAGGGTATCTAAGGAGGTAAAAACAGAGTGTTAGCGGAAATGATTAATTATTGAGGAATTAAGGAGTATAGCGAAAACAGAATGTCTGGATCTCAAACAAACAAAGAAGTAACTCATGAATGGTTTTGGTAGTGCGAAGTATAAGAAGAAATTAAGCAATAATAGGATTGATCCTTGAACTTAATAATGGAAATTATCTTATTAATGGCGCAAGGAAACTCAAGGTCAGGTGACTCGTAAGTTAGGTAAGAGTCCAAAATAGATTAAAGGTTATAGAACCCGGATAAATCAAACTAGCCAAGGATTATCTTAAAGTAAGAAGATAGCTCTACAAGATTGTAGTAGATTTAAGGAAACAATAAGAGTATCGGGATGAACAGTAGTATAAAGAGAATGAATCGAGGATCATAGGAAGAACAAAAGTTGGGATGTAAGAAGCAAATAGAAAAGAGATTTACGGTAGTCTTAAGTAGTGAGTAGTATAGTAAAGAAATAGGGTTCGTAAACGATACGAAATCCTGAAGCATAATAAGGAAAAAGGACTGGCAAGCATAAGCGATGATGAGATTAGGCAAACACAGAATGACTTATAGAAGGATAAGATAGATGAATCAAAGACTTAAAGAAGGTGGTCTTGAGAGATTGAAGTAAAGTTTTCAATGGAAATAGTGGAGTCAGAGGTCGAGAAACCCAGATAAAGATGAATTTTAGTATAACCTCTTAAAAGTGAGAGATAAATAAGGATTATAGAAGAAAACGGTACAAAGATCTGAGATTGAGTAAAAGATACTCATAATGGACGATTGGAAACGACCCCTAGAAAAGTTAGCAAGACAAAAGAAAAGAGCTAGAAAAAAGGGTGTCTTTATAACAAAAGAGTACCATAGGTAGAATAGCCCAGTTTACAGTAGTATTTAAAGAAAGATTATGATATCTTCAAGACAATGGGAAATAAGATTAGCCCCACCCTTTGAATCCCCTGAAGGTATTAGCAACAATGGATGTAAGCACAACACTGAGTCATCTTAAGAGGAGTTCAGGTGCATGAAGTTGCCCGACCATTGAGCAGTAGAAAAGAAAGACATGACCTGTAGTAAATGATGATAGGGGCTGGAACGAAAAGATAAAATAACGAATGGTTGATAACAATATAGGAAGTAAGAATAGTACAGAGGACAAAAATATAACTTTAAGATACTTGTGAAGCAAATACAACAGTTGAAATAACTGGAGGCTAGTCCAATGCAGTACTTGCTGAAAGAGAACCATTAGGTAATAACAAGGGAAATGAATAATAACCAAGTGTATGATAAGGTAAATGATTGCGTAACGGAAAATCTAAGGTATAAGAAACAAAAGAGCATACAGGAAAGAAAGGAAACTCGCTTGGTAGTAGATACTAGTATGGAAAATACCATAAGTAAGAATAAGAACAAGCTGCAAGGAGTGTATAAGAAGAGAATTGGGATATTAAGACCAGGATAACAAGATTATCTTAAACTAGAGACAGCTGAGAGTAGTATACTCAGCTGAAATGTATAAGCGGGAGTAGATGGATATAAGGTATACCAATAGAGAATAATCATTGAAACCTTTGAGATGTGGTTTAAAGAGTAAAGTATAATCAAGTAAGGTTTTGGGTGAAAATAAGAGATTGAACAACACACTTAACCCAAACTTAGAGAAGACCGAACCACTACGAAGGTGAGATGGTCTAACCACGGTTATGGGTGGCTTGGTAAGTGTTGTGATTAAAACACACAAAATAGAGGAGATGTGAGAGGAAAACTCTTCTTTTATTACTACCAACAAAAGAATTACAAAGTTTATTATACAAACTTTACAAAAAACCTCTCAACCCTCTTTACTCTCTATTCTCTCAATTTCGGGATTTATGGGATACTAACAATGATCTGGGAAGGCTCAATTTATAGTGCCAAAACCGTGTTGCCAGCTTCTTCAACACGTTTTGCTTTTGCCAGCTTCTTCAACAAGTTTTACTTTTGCCAGCTTCTTCAACAAGTTACTTTCGCTTGCTTCTTCAACAAGTTACGTTTGCTTGCTGACTCCAACAAATCTCCCCCTCGGTGAAGATTTGTCCTAAAATCTGAGCCGACCATCAATCATCCAAACCGGATCCTCAAAAGGATCCTCCCCTGGCTGCATCTGTATGACTGCCTACGTACCCTGAGTTGGGATCAAGCCAATCGTAGTTCTCTGAATCTCCCCACTCTGACTATGTGGAGAGTTTTGTCATCCCGGCTATGGCACGACAGATTTCAAGCTTCTCCTTCGGTAAAACCTTCGTGAACATATCGGCACCGTTGTCGTCGGTGTGAATTTTCCTGAGTTCTAACAGCCTTGAGCTCAGGACGTCCCGTATCCAGTGATACCTCACATCGATATGTTTTGACCTCGAATGAAAAGTAGAATTTTTACCGAGATAGATAGCACTCTGGCTATCGCAGTACAAAATGTACTTCTCCTGCTTGAAACCCAATTCCTGGACGAATGTCTTCATCCATAGCAATTCCTTGCAAGCTCTGTAACTGCAATGAATTCTGCCTCTGTTGTAGAAAGTGCAACACACCTCTGCAACCTTGACTGCCATGCCACAGCTCCTCCTGAGAGAGTAATCAGATACCCCGAAGTAGACTTTCGGGTATCCACATCTCCTGCCATATCTGAATCGGTGTAGCCCATCAACACTGGTTTGTCGCTGCTTCCAAAACATAATCTCATCTTGGATGTGCCTCGAAGATACCGCATGATCCATTTGATCGCATTCCAGTGTTCCCGTCCTGGGTTTGACATAAACCGGCTGACCAATCCAACTGCGTGTGCTAAGTCTGGCCTCGTGCACACCATGGCATACATAAGACTTCCCACTGCTGAGGTGTATGGAACCTGTTTCATTTCCTCCTTCTCTGTCTCAGTAGAGGGACTCTGTCTCGAACTCAATCTAAAGTGGGTAGCAAGAGGAGTGCTAACCGCTTTAGCCTTGTCCATCTGGAATCTCTGAAGTACCTTCTCGATGTACTCCTCCTGTGACAAGTATAACTTCTTGGCTTTCCGATCACGACCGATCCTGATGCCAAGAATCTGTTTAGCTGGCCCCAAGTCTTTCATCTCAAAAGACTTACTCAATTGCTGCTTCAAATTATCAATCCTCGATTGATTCCTGCCAACTATCAACATATCATCTACATATAACAGTAAGATGATAAAGTCATCGTCAGAAAACTTCTGAACGAATACACAATGGTCTGAAGTGGTCTTCTTGTATCCCTGCTCCCCCATAACTGACTCAAACTTCACGTACCACTGTCTCGGTGCCTGTTTCAAACCGTAGAGGCTTTTCCTGAGTCTGCACACATAGTCCTCTTTCCCGCTGACTCTGAAGCCTTCTGGTTGCTCCATGTAAATTTCTTCTTCCAGATCCCCGTGAAGAAATGCGGTCTTGACATCCATCTGCTCAACTTCCAGGTCGAGGCTTGCTGCTAAGCTGAGTACCACTCTGATGGATGACATCTTCACAACTGGAGAGAAGATTTCATCGAAGTCAATGCCTTTCCTCTGATTGAATCCCTTGACAACTAGTCTGGCTTTGTACCGGGGTTGTGAAGTATGCTCCTGTTGCTTCACCCTGTACACCCATTTGTTCTTCAAAGCCCGTTTGCCTCTTGGCAATTTCACCAACTCAAAAGTGTGATTGTCATGCAAAGATTTCATCTCATCTTGCATGGCTTCCTCCCACTTTTCTCTTTCATCTGTTTCCACAGCCTCCTGGTAGCTCTCGGGTTCTCCCCCGTCAGTAAGCAGCACATACTCATATGCAGAGTATTGGTTGAAGGTCGCCTCTCTCTGTCAGACCTTCTCTGTGGAACTGTTGGTGGAACTTCTGGTACTGGTGGTTGATCATGATCATCATCTCTGGGAGCTTCATCACCTGTACCCTCCTGTCTGGGAACCTCATCTTCAACTCGTACTGGCACGGTGTATGAGGTTCTGGATTCACATTTCTGTATTGCTGGGGCATTGTCTTCATATCCTTCCGGATATCTTCTATGGTCTGGTCTTCAACAAAGACAACATCTCGGCTCCTGACAATCTTTTTCTCAACAGGATCATACAGTTTGTAGCCGAAATCATCCTGACCATAGCCAATAAAGACACACTGTCGCGTCTTTGCATCAAGCTTGGATCTCTCGTCCTTTGGGATGTGTACAAATGCTTTGCACCCAAAGACATGCAAGTGTTCATAAGACACTTCTTTACCTGTCCAAGCTTGGTTAGGAACATTACCTTTCAGTGCGACCGCTGGGGACATGTTCAAAACATGTACTGCTGTGATGAGTGCCTCCCCCCAGAATGTCTTCGGCAGCTTGGCTTGTGACAGCAAGCTTCTGATCCTCTCGCACAAGGTTCTGTTCATCCTCTCAGCTAGGCCATTCAGCTGAGGTGTCTTCGGAGGTGTCGTTTGATGTCTGATTCCTTGCATCTTGCAGTACTGATCAAACGGACCTCTGTATTCTCCACCGTTGTCTGTTCTGATGCATTTGAGTTTCTTACCGGTTTCTCTCTCCACCAAAGCATGAAACTCCTTGAACACTCCCAGCACTTGATCTTTTCTCTTCAAGGTGTATGCCCAGATCTTCCTTGAATGATCATCAATGAATGTCACATAATACAGTGACCCACCAAGTGTTCGTGTCTGCATCGGACCGCATACATCTGAATGTATGAGATCTAGTACCTCCGGTTTCCGTTGAGGCGGGGAGCTCTGGAAGGATACTCTGTTCTGCTTTCCAGCCATGCAGTGTTCACACTTCCGTAAGTGTGAGTCTTCAATTCGGAAGAAGAGATCCGCCTGCGTAGTATCTCCATCCCTGTTTGGCTCATGTGACCGAGCTTTTTATGCCATAGCTCGGCTGCCTCATTACTGTTGACTGTATTTATGCTACTATTTGAAAGCTTAGCATGCATCAAATACAGAGTTGAATCTTTCTTACCTCGTGCCACGACCATTGATCCTTTAGTGAGCTTCCAGCATCCGTCACTAAAGGTGCTGCAGAAACCTTCATCATCCAGCTTGCCTGTTGAGATCAGGTTTAACCGGATGTCTGGGATGTGCTTGACTCCCTTCAACACTAGCCTTGTCCCGTTCTCTGTTTCAAGGCAGATGTCTCCAATACCGACGGCTTTGGACTGTCCGTCATTCCCCATCCTTACAGCACCGTAGTCCCCTGGTGTGTAAGATGAAAAGAAGTCTCTGCGAGATGTGGCGTGTATGGAGGCGCCACTATCTATCACCCAACTGGTCTCGTGGCTGGCAAGATTCACAACAGCTTCTTCATACATTATGCAGAAGTCTTGGAGGTTTTCTCGGTGGTAGTAGCAACTCTTTCTTGATTAGAGTCACCATCTCTCCTGGACTGCTCGTTCTTCAGTGTAGCAATCCCGCTTCATATGGCCTTTCTTTTTACAGTAATAGCACTCAATATCTCTAGTTTTTGATTTCCCCGGTTCTTGTCTGATCTCCTGGGCCTCGGCTTTTACTCCTCCCCCTTCTGGTGTTCTTTTCTGTCACTAGAGCTTCTGAGGTTGAGGCTGATGCTGACTCCTGCATTCTCGTCCTCTTTTCTTCCTCGAAGATCCTGGTCTTTGCCATCTCCATAGTGACTTTCCCATCTGCGGCTGAATTTATCACCGTAGATCTGAACGTTTCCCAAGATTCTGGTAACGTATTAAGGAGTATTAAGCCATTTACCTCATCTCCGAAGTCTATGCCCAATCCAGACAATTCCTTCATGGTTCCGAGGAAATCGTTGATATGGTCTGCCACAGCTGTACCTTCCTGGTATTTCAAACCCATCATCTTCTTGATGTAGTACAGCTTGTTGTTCCAGTCTTTGCTCGGAAAAGCTCCTCCAGCTTTCTCCATAAGACACGTGCATTTGTTTCTTCACTGACATGGTTGACGATACTGTCGTCGATCCACTGACGAATAGTACTGCATGTTTTCTGGTGAAGATTAGCCCACTTATCATCGGTCATTCCTTCTGGTTTCTGCTCCAGAAATACCGATCCATCATAGTCCTTCACATACAGAAGGTCTTTCATCCTTCCTCTCCATGTGAAATAGTTTGTACTGGTTAACAAAATCATTTTTCCGTTGCTCCCCTCCATCATAAAAATTCTAAGCAGAATTTCAAAAAACGGACCTCACCGTTGCGTCCGGAATGGTCGAAAATGGTGGAAATGACACTTCGTTTGTCAAAATCCGACACAGGGACCAAATTACAAATTCCAGAAATTACAGGGGTCAAAGTGCAATTTCCGAAAGTTCAGGGGCCAAATTGCAATTACGGAAAAGTTCAGGGACTATATTGCAATTTCCAAAAAGTTCAGGGACTAAATTGAAAATTTCTGAAAGTATAGGGGCTAAATTGTAATTTCCAGAAAGTTCAGGGACCTATCTGAAATTTACCAGGCACCGCTGACGTGGCTGCTGACTGGGCTGCTGACTGTGCGCTGACTGGGCGACACGTGGCGGATGACGTGGCGTCTTCTTCTTCCTAAGCAGGCGCGTGGAGCGCGTATGAAGTCTCTGACCGGCGCGTGCGGCGCGTGCGACGTCCTCAGGCCTCCGTTTGATCGCCGGAAAATACCACCGTGCTCGTCTCGCCGTGAAACGTCTGATGGTATGCTCAAAATCGATTTTCGACAACTTTCGTCGGAACCGACTTTCCGAACCGAATCTCCGTTACCGAGTTTCGGGATCCCTCCGAGTAACCTTAGCTCTGATACCACTTGTTGTGATTAAAACACACACAATAGAGGAGATGTGAGAGGAAAACTCTTCTTTTATTACTACCAACAAAAGAATTACAAAGTTTATTATACAAACTTTACAAAAAACCTCTCAACCCTCTTTACTCTCTATTCTCTCAATTTCGGGATTTATGGGATACTAACAATGATCTGGGAAGGCTCAATTTATAGTGCCAAAACCGTGTTGCCAGCTTCTTCAACACGTTTTGCTTTTGCCAGCTTCTTCAACAAGTTTTACTTTTGCCAGCTTCTTCAACAAGTTACTTTCGCTTGCTTCTTCAACAAGTTACGTTTGCTTGCTGACTCCAACAGTAAGATTATATTGCGATATAAGAATGGAAAATTAAGTGAATACGTTGGATGTTGAAAGACATGACGCAGAAAAATTTTGAGAAAGGATAAAAAAAAAAAAGAAATTCGTGAGAACCTAGTAAAGCCCAAGAGGTCAAAAGAATTGTTAAGTTGCGATAGAATAGAAAATTTCTTACAACAGAAAGTAAAGAATAAGAAGGTACGGATCAAGATTACAAGACAAGAGTTGGTAAGAATGCTATCAAGGAAGAAAATAACTCTAAGTTTTAAAGGACAACTGAAATAAAGGATTAACGAGTAGTGGTGTTGAATATTAAAGTTCTCAACGGCAAATGAGCATTTGGTTATGTTAAGAAACCTTATAGGCAAAAGTATAAGGATTAAGTATGGTAGCATAGTTTTATTCCGAAGAATAAGCGTGTTATGGATAAGTATGAGCTGTATGATTGTTTAAAAGAACGTTTTAACATGTTACAAGAACTGACTATACTACAACATATGAATAGATGAGTGATGAATAGCAAGGGAGTTAATAAATTAGAGAAGACATTTTAAGAAGACCGATTTGATGATATTTCAAATCAATAGAAGGAAAGAAATTATTATAATTGTCAAATTCTTCGTCTAGTTGTGACGGATCTTAGTTTGCCAATTAAGTAAAGTATAAACAGAGGGGACATAAGAATGGTAGTAACCGGAAGTGAGCATATGGGGTTATGTGTTTTGACAAAAGTATAGTAACTGGAAATTCGGTGAGTATAACAACTGGAAGATCAATAAAGCCACAAGATAATCACCAAGAGGATTCGAGGACGAATCCTATTTAAGGGGGGAAGAATTTGTAACGACCGGAGATCATTACCTCTATCTGTCATTATAATTTTGCGAATGACCCAAGGATCATAGAAGAAATCATGACTGGGACTCTAATGAAATTATGATAAGGCTTTGGGAATAATCGTTAAATTTTTTCGAGGTCCCGAGAAGAAATGGTTCGGTATGCCCTTTTAGCTGTAAATGGTATTTAGGGCATAACGTTTTTATACGAACTCGAATTTATATGAATTTTATATCATCGGAAAGCTTAGTCTGAGACCTACAACTTCCGTATTATACATTTTTTCCAAAATCGGACCAGAAATGGGTCAAAAATGCAAGATAAAATCTGGATGAATAGTAACTACGGACTTAAATGATAAAAATGAGCAACTTCTCCATTTCTCTAGAATCCTCTACAAATTTCTTGTCATTTAGGCCCTACTATATAAAGGCCACTATTCCTTATTACCAAAGGAGAGAAAGAAACGAATGGAGAAGAAGAGGGAAAAAGAAAAAAAAAACCGTGAGAAGAGAAGAAGAAGAAGGAAGAAGAAGAAGAGAAGAGGAAGAAGAATAAGGGAAGGGATGCAAGGGAAAGCTTAGTATCCATAGGAGTCTTGAAGAATTTGGAGGGAAGAGGAAGAAATTCAAGAGAAAGGTAAAAACCCATTTTTGAAAAGTTAATGTTTTGATGATTTGATACTCATATTGTGATGATGACTTGATCCAATGTTGATTAGCATACCTTGTTAACTAATTAAACAATGAAAGCTAGAGAATTTTGAGAGTATTAAGCTTTGAGGTAATTTGGGGAAATTTAAGATGATAAGTTGTTAATGGTAAATTGATGTATATTTGAATAATAGAATAAGTTATATGAAAGATTTAACTGTATGTTAGTAGTTGGGAATGGGTGAATTGAATGATGAAATGTAGAGTGATTGATTAATGATTATAGATAGTGAGAAATGGAAGATAGATGAAGTTTAACATGTTGTTTTTGTAGTCGAAGTTAATGTTGTAGGTGGTAAGGTGTTAGGATGTGTGGTGAATGTGTTTTGGAATGTTTAGAAGCCAACACTTTGAGTTTGGGTTCGGTAAAACCCAGAGGGCGTTCGAACGCCCGTCGCACGCGTAGTGAAAATCTGGAATTTTCGTAAGAACGTTCGAACGCGTGTTCAAACGCTACTCGAACGAGAGCTCTCTGGAATTACCGTTCGAACGCGTAGGGAACGCTACACGAACGCGGGTTGTTCGAACGCGTGATAGAACGCAGCGCGAACGGGAACACACTGGAAAACAGAATTTAATTTCTGGATTGAAGGTTAAAACCTTGAGATCAATAAGTCCTTTAAGGTTCTTTTCAGTATAATACGAGCTTAATAAGGACTTATTGTAAGGTCATAAGTAAGTAAACCTACGTGGTAAATCTTTTATTCCGGGATTCTAATCTCATGTTCTTTCTTACATATAGAAATATGACAGGAGCTTCGTTCGACCCCAATCGCATAAGGATACTTAGTATACATCACCAGTGCTTAGTGGACACAACCAGTGAGTGGACACTTTATCTTTTACTTGATTTCTTTATTACTTGTATTTAAATACAGACGTACTTTTCAGCAATTAGGGCGTTAGCCAAGTTTGTTTTTATATCATATATGATTTAACATGTTTTGAGAAATTTTTCTGAAAACAGATGTTTCAGTTTAAGTTTTATGTTTTACATAAAATGTTTTATGGTTTTCGGGGCATGAGGTAAAAACTCACCCCAGTATGTAACTATTGATACAGATGGAATTGACGGATACAGTTAGCATGTGCACATGTTGAGGACTGAGGGGACGCTCTCAGATCCTCCAGATGGACTAGGCGGACGGAGAGATATCACGCCCCTAGACCCCCAGATTAGAGACAGTTGTGGCATGCTTTGGGGGACGGCGAGACGTAACGCCCCAAAGTCATGGTTTTGCACTTCTGCCTCTGAGATTGGCATGTGAGGGGTCGGACGATACGTAACGCCCTCATATGACCGGGTTTTTCGATATAGACACAGACTCTAGAGTTGAGTTTATATTTTCAGATTATATAATCTCCAAGTTTTGAACCCAGATTTTCAAAAGGAATTTTCAAAGAAAGTATAGATGTTTTAAAAAGCAATTCTAAATGGTTGATTTAAAAGCTGATTATCGGATTACTTAGTTTTTGATTTTAGTCCACTCACTTAGATTGCATAGCAATCTAACCCCCCTCTAGCCTTAGTTGTTTTGCAGGATTTCCAGGAGGACCGGCTCGGGAGGATGAATACTGATGCAGTCATTGGGGATTGGAGTCTACTAGCATGGAGTCACAAGTATAAGAGTCATGTTCATGGTCAAAATGTTTGTATACAGTTAAAGATGACATGGTCATACAGGGTCTAATAAAGTATCGTAATTCAGACATTATCATGTATGCATTTAGAAATAATATAAGTATCATAGGTTGATGATAATATGGTTTACATGCATATCATGGCATTGGATTAATTGTAGTATGTACATATAGTCTGAGGCTTATGGGGTTAGATCAGCTATCCCCTGCCGGTAACGTCTCCCGGATTTGGGGATGTTACAGCCATCCCTAATGAAATTAATCTTATCTTCACGATTATAAGACATTATTCCTAAAGAACGACAAAGAGTGTCACAAAACATACGAGCACATTTATAAGAAACACTCATTCTTTTAGCTCTTTTTTTTTTGCATATGTGCTTCTTCCTAAACCAGACATATGTGAAATAAAAGTGTCAGAAGACTCACCTGCCAATTGGACACGTGTTTAAATAATCCAACAAATGTTAGTAGGAATACTTTTGATCATCAGTAGTCTCATCTATTCCAAGCGAGTTTTGTAAACTTTCATCAGAGATTTTTAAGGGATATAAGGAAATTGTTGTGAAGATTTACAAGAACTTCTTCCATTCTGAAATGACTTAATATTGAAAAACTAAACACAAAAAATTAAATCACACCAAATCACAATATATACAAATATTTAATGGGTTGCCTCCCTGCTAGCGCTAAAGTTTAACGTCGTCAGCTAGACATGACTGCTCGAACGTTAGGCTGGATCTGAAAGTTTGTACTTTCTTTTTGTCTCTCAATTGATTCTCTCTAGTAGTGCTTGACATGCTGACTGTTAACCTTGAATGTTTCATTGGTGTTGGGATCAAGTAACTCAATAGCTCCATATGGTAAAACCTGAGTAATCACAAATGGACTTGACCACCTTGATTTCAACTTTCTAGGGAAAAATTTCAATCATGAATTGTACAATAACACCTGATGCCTTGGTTCTAGTTTTCTATGAATTATTTTTTGATCATGCCATTTCTTGGTCTTTTCTTTGTACAGTTTGGCATTCTCATAAGCCTGTAAGCGAAATTCATCCAATTCTTTGAGTTGGTGGAGTCATTTCTCTCCTATAGCTTGTGGATCAAGATTTAACTTCTTCAGTGCCCTGTACACCTTGTGTTCAAGCTCAACTGGTAGATGGCATGCTCTTCCCAAACACCAATCGATATGGAGACATACCAATGGGTGTCTTGTAAGTTGTCTGGTAGGCCCATAATGCATCATTCAATTTTGTAGACCAGTCTCTTCTTGTTAATCCAACGGTTCTCTCTAAGATTCTTTTGATTTCCCTATTTGAAACTTCAACCTATCCATTTGACTGTGGATGTAGGCTGTGACAACTTTATGAGTAACTCTGTATTTGGATAGTAGTGCATCGAAGTATTTGTTACAGAAATATGAGCCGCCATCACTGATAATCGCCCGAGGTGTTCTAAAGCGAGTGAAAATATTCTTTTTAAGGAATTAATCACCACTTTTGAATTATTGGATGGCAGTGCAATTGCTTCAACCCATTTGGAGATGTAGTCTATTGGAACCACTATGTACAGGTTTCCAAATGAATGAACAAAGGGTCCCACAAAATCAATACACCACACATCGAATATCTCCACTTCTAGAATATTTTGCAAATGTCCTTCATTTCTTCTCGAGATATTTCCCGTTCTCTGGCACCTGTCACAATGAAGAGCAAAATGATAAGGTTCTTTAAAAAAAATGGGCCAGAACAAACCTGATTGAAGGACTTTGGCTGTAGTTTTGTTTCCATTGAAGTGTCCGCCGTAAGGTGATGAATGGCTATACTGTAAAACACTATTGACCTCCTCTTATGTAACACACCATCTCAATAGTTGATCAGTACAACGTTTGAACATGTACGGCTAATCCCAAACATAGTGCTTGACATCCTTAAGGAATTTTTTCGTTGCTGAGTAGTTCATTCCAACAGCCATTTTCCTGATACTATGTAGTTGACATAGTCAGCATACCATGGGACTTCCTGCTATTTCACGGCAAATAGCTGTTCATCTATAAAATTTTATTTGATTGTCAGCTCTTTGCCAGCTGTATCTCTATTCTCAAGCCTCGATAAAT
Source organism: Zanthoxylum bungeanum (assembly GCA_019454045.1). Taxonomy (NCBI): domain Eukaryota; kingdom Viridiplantae; phylum Streptophyta; class Magnoliopsida; order Sapindales; family Rutaceae; genus Zanthoxylum; species Zanthoxylum bungeanum. The sequence continues at coordinate 81,893 of SKCR01044111.1, forward strand.
GATCTGCCACTTGGTTTTCTGTCCCTTTCATGTCTTTGATCTCCACATCAATTTCTTGCAAAAGAAGTACCCAATAGATCAATGAGGTTTGGTATCGTTCTTCTCGATCAGATACTTGATTGCTGAATGATCTATGTAGACCACCACATTGGGGCCCAATAGATAAGATTGGAATTTGTCAAAAGCGACACAACTGCAAGCAACTCCTTTTTAGTGGTTGTGTAGTTGAGTTGAGCTTCATTCAGATTTCCACTGGAGTAGTAAATGGCATGGAAAATCTTTGCTTTGTATTGTCCCAAAACTAAACCTACAGCAAAATCACTAATAGCGGACATCACCTCAAATGGAAGGGTCCAGTCCGGTGCTACTATAATGGGGGCAGAGACCAGCTTATGTTTTAGGATCTTAAAGGCTTCCTAGCATTCTTTGGTGAAGTTTAAAGGCACATCCTTCTTAGAAGATTGCAAAGGGGTTTTGTAATTTTTTAGAAGACTTTGATAAATCTCTTGTACAAGCTAACATGTCCAAGAAAACTTCGAATCCATTTAACAGATGTTGGTGGAGGTAGTTTTTCAATTGTCTCGATCTTTACTTTTTCTACCTCGATTCCCTTTTGTGAGATCCGATGTCCTAGAACAATGCCTTCCTGTATCATGAAATGGCGTTTCTCCCAATTAAGTACCAGGTTGGTATCTTCAGACCTTTGTAACACATATTTCAGATTTTGCAAGCAATGGTCGAAAGAGTCTCCAAACACAGAAAAATCATCCATGAACACCTCCATACTCTGTTCCAGCATGTCTGAGAAGATGGCAATGATGCAATGTTGAAATGTAATAGAAGCATTACATAGTCCAAATGGCATATTGCCGAAAGCAAAAGTACCATACGGACTTGTAAATGTGCTCTTCTCCTCATCTACTAGGGTGATGGAAATCTGATTGTACCCCGAATATCCATCCAGAAAGTAATAGAACTCATGTCCTGCCAATCTGTCTAGCACCTGATCAATAAATGGTAGCGGAAAATGATCCTTCCTTGTTGCTTTGTTCAGCTTCCGGTAGTCCATGCATGCTCTCCATCCAGTCACCGTCCTTGTTGAAATCAACTCATTCTTTTCATTTGTGACTACAGAAATTCCTCATTTCTTCGGTACACACTGTATAGGACTCACCCAATTACTGTCTGAGATGGGGTCAATGATGCCAACATCCAACCATTTGATGATTTCTTTCTTCACAACTTCCTTCATGATTAGATTGAGTCTCTGTTGATGCTCCACTGTGGGTTTGTACTCATCGTTCATCAAAATCTTGTGCATGTAAAGTGATGGACTAATGCCTCGAATGTCTGCTATAGTCCAGCCAATGGCTCTCTTATGTTCTTGTAACACTCTCATCAACTTTTCTTCCTGCTCCAATGTTAGAGAAGAAGAAATAAAAATAGATAATTTAGAAGAGTTACCAAGGAATGCATACCTGAGATGACTCGGCAATAGCTTCAGCTCCAGCTGTGGTGGTTCTTCAATTGAGGGATTAATTTGATTTTTCTTTAGAAGTTCCAGACTTTCCACTGGTGGTGTCGATTTGAATAGGAAATGCCTGTCAAGATATTTGATATATTCTAGAATTTTAGCATCTAACTCGCTATCAAACATGTTGGTGATGCAAGCTTCAAGTTTGTCCATGGGAATTATATCGGTATCCTAAATGATACTATCAACAGCATCAATTCTGAAACATTCTTCTTCCTTTTCATCGCCCGGGAATTTCATGGCCTTAAAACATTGAAGGTAACTTCTTGTTCCTGCACTTTCATAGTTAGTTCTCCTTTTTACACATCAATCAAAGTTCGACCTGTAGCCAAGAATGGTATCCCAAGAATGATAGGTACATCTTTGTCTTCTTCCATGTCAAGGATAATGAAATTTACTGGGAGAATGAGTTTATCAACTTTGACCAGCACATCTTCAACCACTCATCTTGGAAATGTGAGTTTTCGATTAACGAGTTGTAAAAAGACTGAGGAAGGCATTGCTTCTCTAATTTGCAGTTTCCTGTAAATAGAAAAAGACATTAAGTTAACACTAGCACCTAAGTCACATAAAGCCTTACTGATATAATGTTCTCCAATGGTGCATGGGACTGTGAAACTACTAGGATATTTCAACTTCGGGGGAAGTTTCCTCTGAATGATGGCGTTGTATTCTTCTATTAATGATATTGTCTCGTAATCTCCCAATTTTCGTTTTAATGAGAGAATATCTTTCATGAATTTGACATAACTGGTCATTTCTTCCAACGCTTCTGCAAATGGAATATTATTGTGTAACTTCTTGAACACCTCCAAAAATCGAGCAAATTGCTTGTCCAATTTGTTCTTCTGAAGATGCTGAGGAAAAGGTGGAGGTGGAGTGAATTTTTCTTGATCTTTTTCTTTTACTTCTTTTTCCTCCATCTGTGGAATTGCATCTTTATGGACTTTTTCAATTGTTGCCTTGATTCCAACATCTTTGTTGATCTCAGTACTGCTTTTCAAAGTAATGGCTTGACATTGCTCATTCCCTCAGTTTCTTGGGTTTGGTTCTGTGTTGCTAGGAAGGTTTCCTGGCGATCTATAACTCTGAGCGTTGGCCAGTTGTCCAATTTGATTCTCCAGTGCTTTAATGGAATTATTGTTAGCCATTTCTTAGATTAAGTCCCAGGCTTAATCTTCTTCTTTTTCCATCAAAGCCACTCCATAAGCAACATCAATTGTGGTTCTTATCAGTCTGAAAAGTCTATTATATAAAGTTTAGACTTGAAGCCATTTTGGAATCTCATGGTGAGGATATTTCCGAAGAAAATCTTTGTACCTTTCCCAAGCTTCATAAAGAGTTTCTAAATCAAGTTGTACAAAGGATGTGGTGTCATTTCTCAGTTTTGCTGTTATGGCTGGTGAAAGTACTTTGCAATGAATTTGGTGGCTAGAGTGTTCCAAGTTGTGATGGATTCTGCTGGTAGTGAATGTAGCCAAGATTTTGCTCTGTCTTTCAAGGAATATGGAAAAACTCACAGTCTCATTACTTCTTCTGATGCTCTGTTGTAATTGAAAGTGCCGCAAACTTCCAGGAAGTTGCTGATATGGGCATTAGGATCTTCAATTACATTCCTCCCAAATTGCATTGAATGTTGAATCATCTAAATGCATGTTTTGATGTCACACGCATTTACTGGAAAGAGAGGGAGTACAATACAGCAAATACGGTCATCTACCACCGGAATTGTTCTGTCTCGAATGTGAATTGGTGGTGGAACTTGCAAAGGTTCCAATTACATGTTAACAATTGTTTCTTGCCCTTATCGCCTTTCCCTTCTCAACTGTCTGATGGTTCTTTCAATCACTTCGTCAAGCAGTCAGAGTTAAAAGTTTCTGGTCCGTCTCATATAGTGTTTGAGAACCTGAAACACAAGAAAACAAAAAACAATAAGTAAAAAGAAATTAGATACAAGTAAAAGTTATCTAACCTAAAAACTAATGGTTAAAGATAAATAAGTCCCCGGCAACAGCGCCAAACACTTGACCGGTGTTGTCACATGCATATAACGCAAGCGCACATATTGTTCAAGTAGTATAAAAAGTACGATCCTATGAGGACTTAATACCTAGCTATTAATTTATGAAGTCAAATTTTGATGAGTATCTAATAGATTCGTTGATTGATTGGGTTTTGACTTAAAACTTAAAACAAGTAAATAAATTGCACAAAAGGAATATGACAAAAATTCAAATTTATAAAACTATCCAGGGTTGTGAATCATTCAGATATCTTTTAAAAGATGAAGTGGTTAATTTATGTTTGTGTAATATATTAGTTTACTAACCTAGAACACGAAATTGTGCAAAAGCCTCTGTCGACGGTCAGCTGCAACATCCATTGTAATCCAATTAAACCATATGCCTATGTTAACCATATTACCTGGATTCATTAAGATCATGTTCCAATTGTGGTTACCCCCACCTGACAGGTATATGTTTATCCTGTAAGGAAATCTATTAAAGGGTTATTTACCCTTAAGGAAGATCGTAGGCTATTAAGTCTAAGGTTGAAACCTAAAATTCCTTTGAAAAGTTTATATTAAGTTTACTAGATCAATCTTATTAATGGACAGTTAACAAGAAGTATTAAGTTTAAGACTTAATAAGTAAACCTTTATATTACCGAAAATATAAAATAACCCCTTTATAACACCATGATATTGGAATTAATCAAAACCTCAGATATTGGGCTTAGCTAAGACACATATATAAGGTTATTAAAAGCTTAAAAATAAAAGACATAAAGTAAATACTGAAAAGTAAATACCAAAAAGTAAATGTTGGAAATTAAATTACTGGAAAGTAAATACTGAAAGTAAATAAAGTAAGAGTACAATAAAAAACCAACCAGCCATATTGCTTGATAATTACTATTATTTTAGATATCTCCCTTAATAAAATATATTCATATTGCTTGATAATTACCAACCAGCTATATAGGTGGTATCCTGATTAAGTCAAATTAATAATTAATTACCAACCGATCAATCAGGCGGTATCCATGCTTAGTCAGGTTAAAACCAATTTTAATTAATTACCAACCGAACAATATGGTGGTATCCTCGTTAAGTCAAGTTTTAAACAGTTATTATATTATAATTAAGGGAGATTAATCTAAATAGTAATAATAAAAGATTTACCTTTTACCCCAGTAAAGGAGAGTTACCTCCTCATTGCGTAAAAGTAAAAACTAAAAAAGTAAAGAAAGGAAAGTACTATGCGTAAAACTAAATTTCGGAAAGAAAAAACTGAAAAGTAAAGAAAAAAAAGTACAAAAGTGGAAATTAATTACCGAAAGCTGTAAATAAACAAACAAGATACAATCTTCTTAATTATTCATAAGGAATTTCAAAGAAGAAAATATGAATTTACAAATGAAATAACTTGGCATTTATAGGCAAAATTTTACCCCCAACAAATCCATTATTAATTGCTATCATATTTGGTGGAAGGTTGACTATTTTTATTATTTATTTATTTGTTACTTTTTTGCTTTGAAAATGACTTTAATAATTAGACATAACACACTTGCGGATTTTTCATCAATTTCGGTCATGAAATCTTTAGAATTCAAAATTATTTTGTTCTTTAAAAGTGTAGATCTTTGAGTATTCTTCAATCTGGAACTTGAATCAGCTCAATCCGATATCAGAGTAAAATGTTATGCCCAAAATACGACTGTTACAAAAAATTGGAATTTCTGAAACTACACTTCGTTGGAACTCCATTTCAAGTATCCAATCTCCAAAATTGATACGTCAAGTCCAATTTTTACCCTTATTTAACCCATATTTTGTCCTAAATAATTTCATTCAGTCCGAATATTATTTTATATGGAAAATAAACTAAAACACATCAAAATATTCATCAAACCCAAGAAACTAATCAAAATATTAAGTAAAAGGGGCGGTAAATATTGATATATTTTCCACTCATCAGTCGAACTGTAGGTCAATTTGGTCCCTGTGTTAGCTCGTTACACTATAGGAATCCATGGAATAATTGGATAGTCCAATTATGAACTCATTTGAAAAATATTAAATAATTGAGAATTATTTATTGATATAATTATTAATTTGATTAATAATTATATAATGTCACCCTTTATAATTATATATTAAAATGTTTAATATATAGTTTTTATACTAATGATTAATTGATAGTCATTTAATAAAAGAATTGATTTTAAATTAATTTTGATTTAATTTAAAATTAAATATGTAATTTAAATCATGATTTAAGTTACATTTTAATTTTTAATTTCAATTTAAATGATATTTTGTATTATATTTAAATTTTGAAATTAATAATTTTACAGTGACAAAATTGCTATTGGCAAATATTTATATGTGTGATTAGGGTTAGGGTTAATTTTGTAATAGCAAATTTAATTAACCTAAACCCTATATATAAATATGGAGCTTTTCTCTTTACATGAAAAACCCTAGCCACTCTCATTTTTTCAATGAGATTGAAAAAGAGATAAAAGAGAGAAAACAATAGTGGAAAATTTTTTTAAGAAAATTTTTCATACAAGTGAATTAACCTCGAGCCCACCCTCACGGATTTTTAGTGTCAAGATATAACATGAAATATCAATTGGTGGATCGTAAACACATGGTTCACGAAAATTGATAAAGATCACTGCAACAGCTCATGCTTACGATTAAATCAACAACAAGGTCGATGAAATCACACACGTACGCAAGTGCACGTATCGCTCAAGTAATATAAAAATATCGATCCCATGAGGACTTAATTTATGCTGTTGTTATTGATTATTGACACTATTTATTTACAAATATCTAATTAAAGAAAGAAGGGAATGATTGCTTGATTGCTTGGTTGAATGTGGATTTGCTGAATAAATAAATAAATAAAAGAAAATATTAAGGAAAATAACAAAAGACTCAAATATCTAGGGTTGTGATTCCATATAATATTATTCTAATGATGATTGATTATGTTATGTATGTGTAATAAATTAGTCTACTAAGCTGGAACACGAAAATATGCAAAATCCTATGTCGATGGTCAGATGCAAACACCCAGTATAATCCAATTAATCATATTCATATGTTAATCAAGTTACCTGAATTCATTAAGTTCAAGTTCCAATTGTGGTTACCCCCGTCTGACAGGTATTTATCTATCCTGGAAGGAAATCTATTAAGGGTTATCCCTCCTTAAGGAAGATCGTGAACTATTGAATTTAAGGCTAAAACCTAAAATCCATTTTCCAAGTTCATTTTAAGTTCACGATCAATCTTATTGGTGATCAGGAAATAACAAGCATTAAACTTAGGATTCAATAAACAGACTAAAGAATTACTCATAATATAACTAAATCAATTATTAAGAATGTTAATATTCTGTTTCATCACTTCTCTAGAATAAAAATAAAATGCTAGGGCTAGGGGATCCACTTTTACTATTTCTAATTTAGAAATCACCCTTATTATAATATAGAAATTATCAGTGATATTACCAACCGACCATATAGGTGGTATCCTAATTAAGTCAGATTTTCAATTAAGTTCAATCGACCATAAAGACGGTGTTATTATTTGTCCATAAACCAGCTATTAGGCAGTGATCATCTGTCACATAAAGACCATCCCTTTAGGCGGTGTCACATTATGTCAAATAATAAAACCAGTCATTAAGGAGGTATAACCTTTAGCCCATTAAATTATAATTTCCATATTATAATTAAAGGAGATTAATCTAAACTATAATAATAAAAGCTTCACCCTTCCTCCAATGAAAATTAACTACTAAACATAAAAAAAAAAAAAAAATTAAAAACACACCAAGTAATACTACTAAAAAAAAATTACATTACAAAACTATTAAATAAAACACATAAGATACAATCTTTAATTCCTTGGTGGAAGTTTGTAAAGTATGAAATTTACAAATGAAATGGCTTGGTATTTATAAGTAAAATTTTGCCTTCACCAATTTCTCCACCAAACATGGCGTAAAATATGATACCAAATGCTCCACCATTTGTAAGCATGTTTGGTGGAAGTTTGACAATTTCTATTTTTTTTATTTTATTTTGTTTTTGAAAATGACTTTCATAATTACGTATAACACACTTACGGATATTTAATCAATTTCGGTCATGAAATCTTAAGAATTCGAATTATTATGAATGTAAACATTGTAAATCTTTGAGTCTTCTTTAATCTGGAACTTGAATCATTTCAATCCGATATCAGAGTAGAAAGTTATGGCTAAAATATGAAAATTGCGCAAAGTTGAAATTTCTGAAATTGCACTTCATTAGAACGCCATTTCAAGTTTCCAACCTCCAAATCCAAATGTCAAGTCCAGTTTTTGCCCTTATGTATTCCACATTTCGTCCTGATTGATTATATTGAGTCCCGATTTTATTTTATCTGAAAATTAAACGAAAACACATCAAAATATTCATAAAACCCAAGAAACAATACAAAATATTAGGTCAAAAGAGTGGGGAAATAGTGATATATTTACCACTCATCACACCCTCAAACCTAACATTTTGCCAGTCCTAAAGTAAAATAATAAAATAAAATAACATAAACATCTTTAAAAAAAAATTAAACTAAGCCACTTTCGTAGGGATCACTGTTGCATTTAGCATATGCAACAAGCCTTTAAACACTTAAATATCCCTGGTGGACGAGTTGTAGTCTCATGAGGGCTTACAATGACGATACCCACAAACGTCAAAATAATGCACACAAAAGCAAAAAAGAGAATCAGAAAAATGCACACAAAAGCTAAAAGATAATAAAACTAATGCACACAAAAGTAAAAAGACAAGAGAAATGAGAATAAACAAGTGAGTGACTAAACAAGTTAAACTTCTTATCCAAGTTAATAACAATTTTTTTTTCTTTCTAAATTACCAAATCAGTAACTTCTTCGATTTTTTTTCCCACTCTCGATATACACAGCCAACAAGGTATCAATCAAATCATCGTGCCCATAATATTAATAAGTGTAGTTGAAAAGAGAGTAATATTTTTGTCGTAAATTTATATCAGAATTCACACCCTTTTTTTTGCAATAGAATATTTTCTGATTTTTTTTATTTATATACAAAATCTTTCATACATTTGCGGGCATTTTGTTGGACAATTATGACCCATAGCGTCACTATTTGTACAGATCATGGTGTTGTTGTACAAATTAACTATGTGACAAAGGAGATTGCTCTCTTAACATTTATGATTAGATCACCTATATGTATAAATGATAGGAGGTCCATATGATTAGTTCCTGGATTGAGATGATATGAGACTGTATCAGTCCACCAAGGTATAATCATTAAATATCCCTAGTTAGAGTATTATCGATATTGGACATCGATAAATGCGTAAAACACTAGTATTACACTTGTGCGTGTTATGGGAGCATAACAACATAGTTCTCATATATTTGGGTATTGGATACTCATGCAAGTGTAATAAGAGGTTGTTTTTTACCGATGGTACGGAAAATAGCTTCCCTCTGGATAGACCCCTCGGAATTCCATTGGTAGTATGACTATGTGTCTATGGAAGTCTGAAATCAGGGTAGGTGTATTTGGTCTTAACCTGAGACTTGCACTGCTAATAATTGCGACAATCAATATAATTTGGTTTTTGTCGTCCAGGGCTTTAACCGGTTTTGTGTACGCCTCTGTTAGGTATATGAGAATCGTAGTGTATTGGGTGTGATGTCATGACGGAAGTATCACTCCAGTCATAATGAAGATGATGTCACGTAGGATACGGTACTAGTACTCTTAAGTACTGCAGTCATCGGGATGATATGAATAGGTCATGTTCATCCGATTATAGAGACTAGTTACTAGACATCCGACATGTGCTTCGTACGGGGCATACACAATTCCAGCCCCAGGCCTAGCACAGGACATCTGATACTGGATCGACATACACGATACTACGTTTACTTGTAACATCCCAGATTTTCGGGATTGTTCTAGAAGATTTCCGGATGGATGTTTTAGTCTCGGAGCATGATGATGATGAAGAATAAGAGTTTAAGTGATGTTATATGAGTTGGAATAATAGATTATGAATTTTCGTTGCATTGGAAAACGTGTGGGATTAAAAGTCAGACACGCGATTTTTGAAATACGCGTAAAGTTTACAGTTTTCGGCATAGAATTAGCAAATGAACTCCGATTGAGTTTATTCGTGGACCATCGGACTCGGTTTTCAGAAACGAACAACTTTCGTGTTGAATACTTTTCGAGAATCGCATCAGAAGGGCTCCAAAATGTGATATTCCAGAAGGTTCTAGAATAGGGGCTGATTAGCAATTCTCACAGGGGTTTATTTGTTATTTTCCAGGGCAGTATTTTAGCCTCAAGGTTTCTCAAAAATTGAAAAATGGGCAAAGTTTCCTAATACCTCAAAGTCGACCCCCACCCCCAATTTTCATCCTTCCTCGCGCAGGCCACTTCCTGGCCACCAACGGCCGACGCGACAGTTGGGATAGAAGCGCCCGGCCACCGTGCGTCTGATGGTGGCTAGTGGTGACTCAGAATCACTGGCGAACGACGGGAAACGAATGAGAAAGGGCGCGATAGTGGGTTTGGCAAATCCAACTCGTCAGTTCATTTCACGGCCCGAGACACCTACCAAATCGAAGCCCTCGACGAGTACTACGAGGGTATGGGGTTGATTTCACCGAACAACGGTCGGTTTCACGTGAAATGAGGAAGAAAGCCGTGGTGAAAAGTAAACCCACGACGAACAGTAACTCTGATCAGAATTACGTCGACACCAGCGCATTTCTATGGCCGTTGGGAGTCCGAATATGGCCTCGGAATTTTGGTACGACTCTCTGTTCAAAATTTGATGTTTTGAAAATGTATCGGTTTATATTCGGATGTTTTCGGTAGTTCCGTTGTTTAGCGAATTGCCTTGATATGAATTGGATAAGTTTTAATATGTTAAAATGATAAATGTGGTAGAATCCGGAGAGAATCGGATGAGATATGATCGATCCAATAGAATTAGTGAGTATCCGGTAAAATAGAGTTTCTCGCGCGACTGAGCGTAGATGGTCGTAATCATGGTTAAGATATAGATATAGTATTGCGAGGGTAATTGAGTAATTCCAGATTAGTTCGGAGGGTTTGAGACCCTTCTATAGCGTTTGCAGAAACTTTTACGCAAGTTTTACCGCAAACGCGTAAAGTGAGAATCTGAGGAATCTAGTTAGTTCAGAATAGTATAGAAAAACATATTGGAGTAATGAAACTTAAACTGTAGAGTTGGTGAGGATTTGAGTATTTCGAGAAAGTTCATAGTTTATTGTAGATGAGTAGAAAGTTCCGCAAATAGCGGTGCTAACCTTTTGTTGTTATTGTTTGACAGATCGGACCCGGATCGCGGGCATTCGCCTAGCCAGGTAAGTAACTAATGTTGCGAATACTTAAGAAATCTAACGTTGCTCGAAATTAATAATATAACAAAGTCGCATGTAGTTATATGTATGAAACCTGTATATATAAAGATTAGTGTAAAAGAAAGTAGTAGGTGTATCTATATACACATATAGACGAAAACAAACAGGTACAAGTATATTTATGAGTAAAGATAAGCATGAGCATATGAATGTAAAGAGTTGCATATCTAGGTACAAACTAGTGTGTTTATATGTATATAGATAGATAAAGTATTTGAATGATGTTATGTTTATGATTATAATTAAATCATACTTGGGTTTGGGGGCTGTAGAAAACTACACCATAGGGAATGAGATTTAAAGTTTAAAAGACAAAGATTATAAAGAAGTAAGCATAAAAGCATAAAAGTGGGAAAGTATGCATGAAGACATAAGTAAGTTAGTATATGGTAGGTATGGGTTTTGGGTAAAAGTATCTCGATGCAAGTTTAAATAAATAGAGTATATTTGAATATGAACTTACGAGAATGAGGTCCCCAATATGTTAGGTTATGTACATTTAAGTGTATAATATGTATGACTATCAAGATAGTTTTGTGTGGGTATGGAGTTTGTATGTTCTCGTAGATATATAAGATTATGTATCTGTTATAATTGAGTTATTGTTAATAAGAAATCATGAGTGCAGTGTGGTTTGCAAATGAAAATTATAAGTGTTGATGTAATACAGATAGTTGAAAAGAAAATGAGAATATTATGCATATGTTTGGTAAGGCTTTAGTATAGCAGTAGATTTATGTGTGTAGTGGATTGATTTGGAAAATGAGTTCAGTATGTTAGTGTGGATTGACGTAATTTTAGTAGCTTATGTATTGAGCTTGTGCATGATGAACCGACGCATAAGGAATAGAAACATATACCATTAGTTTATAGAAGTGCACGAACATATGCATATACATGCATCATAATATAAGCATGACTTTGAGATCCAAGTGTCTACACTTTGTTCATTGAGTTACAGTTAACCATATTTTTGAAATCTAAAGTGTTTTAAAGGAAAGTTTTATATGCTTTTGGAAGAAAGTATTTTAGAAAAGTTTCTTACAATTTCGAGATTTGATTTATGTTTTAGGAAAGTTGTGTATGTAACTTGAGATACAGTTGGAATTGATGGATACATAGAACATGTGCACATGTAGGGCCAGGATGGCGGCTTAGGATCGTGTACTTGGTCCCTAGTGGTGGCTACACTGCAGTTGAGTTATGGTCATGGGTGTAGAGCTCTACGTTACAGTTGAGTATTTGTCCTGGACGTAGGGCACCACCAGCCTCAGAGATGCCGCAGTTGAGTTATGGTCCTGGGCATCGAGTACACCCAGTTGAGTGATGGTCCTGGGTGCAGAGCAGTTTTCAGTTTTTAGATTTTCAGTACACGGTTTTTAGAAACAGTTTTTCAGATTTTGATTTTCAGTTTCTAGAGATGCCGCAGTTGAGCTGTTGTCCTGGGCATCAAGTATTTTCAGTTTTTTTTTAGTTTTCAGATATTCAGTATAAATTTTTCAGATTTTCAAGATTCAAACTTCAGAAATCAGACTTTAAATAAGAGTTTTCATAAACCATTATTTTAAAGACAGTTTTTAGAAAGATGAAGTTTTTAGAAACAGAGTTTTCAGAAAGAGCTTTTCCAGAAAGAGAAAGTAAAGTAAAGTTTTCAACAATGAGTTTTAGAAAGAGACTTTTAGAAAAATGGTTCTTCAAAAGGGGTTTTCAGAAAACCTTTTTCAAAAGCATAGTATGTTCAAGTAAAGTACAATTATAAGACATGCATACGAATTCATATATCCTATAAATCCATTTGAGATGCATATAGATGATATTAATGCATGATTATATGATTTCATATTCATGAGTATATGGTTAACTTTGTGCATTCGCAGATTCATATAGAGTTAGCACTTTGTGATGTACGAGTAAATATTAGCATGGTCTTATTTTAGTGCATGTATATCAAGGATGGTTGTATGAGTTGTTTGCTTATTTAGAAAGAACATAATGTAAGGATACTAGTCATGATGAAATGATAATTCATGCACGTAACCATGGATAGTGGTAGTGGATTAGATAGTTAACAGAAATAAGTTTTAATTATCCGACTTGATGATATTTCAAGATAATAAAAGAAAGAAAGCTATCATAATTGTCAGATCTAGAATTAGCTCAGAGTATCCAGAAAAGGTAAGGAGAAGAATCAGAATAGCACAGAAAAAGTGAAATGGATCTTAACCTGTTAGTTTATGAAATAGAATTTGATGAGTTATATGGATTTAATAGAAGTTAATATATATAGGTGTATGTTCAGATGAAAAGACTAATAGCATGTAACACGAAAATAAACATATATAAGTATTAAGTTAAATTAGATTTGTTGATGTTTGCATGATTACTTACTGAGTCAATATGACTCACACCTTTTCAGTTGTAGTTTTGCAGGTCAGTAGAAGAAGATTGGTGAAGACTTTGAAGATAGTGGATAGCCCAATCTGCAGTCAACAGAGAGTCTTGAGTCCTGGGTTGAGTTATGGGTCTCCACGGCCCCTTGCATTGTTATTTTGCATTTGTAATTTATAAGTAATAGTTATGTATTAGTGTATTTTCATATGAGTTTTGGTCGGAGGCCAAGTTTTTACATTATGTTCATTGAGTTCAGGCATGAGGCCTTGTTGATGATGAGTATGTATTGAGTTGTTTGATTAGATTGTCTTTTGAAGTTGGCTATAAGCTAGGTTGTATGATGTACGAACACATCATGCCGAAATTTTGTTAGAATAAGAGGCTTATGGAGGTAGGGTTAGCCTGTCTCTTGCCGGTAGCATCCTAGCCTAGGCGGGATGTTATAATACTACGCCTGATATAGATCGCTTATTCCTGTAAGCATGTTTCTGGAGAATTGGGTAGGCATGGCGCTTTGATAGAAGCCAACCGTGTCTTGTAAATCGGTATAAACGTAGTACTAGGTACGTATTTATTCGGATAGTCTGATAATCAGATTTACTGCCAACATATCCAGGGATCTCATTGGTCGCTTCCCGAAGATTCACTGATGACGTATGACTCACACTTTAAATAATATGGGATTAATTAGATGAGAGAGAAAATTAATCTGGGATTAATTACAGAGATATTTTATCTAAGATAAAATATCATTTAAAGAGAGAAAACGATTAATTTGGAATTAATTGATAAATTAATAAATTCGATATATTAAACGAAATTGGATTTCGACGCGGAATTAACATTGGATTTTAATTCGGGCGAACGAATTAATTTAGAATTAATTCGTTAGCGACGTGAATAGTAATTATGCTAGGCATGATTATTTAATTAAATTAGATTTAATTACGACGCAACGGAAAATTCGTTAATTTAGAATTAACGAACCCGAGCCCGAGAGTGTTTGCGAGCGCACTCGCATTTCGAATTCAAGTGCGGTCCGCAAGTCACTTCAAGCATCAAATCGCTAGTCACATCTAGCGTTATATCATTCGTCAATCAAGTGATAGATGTCTTTCACTTTGAGTGATTGACACCAGTCACTATTCATGAGTGATGTGACTTGATGTAAGTTGATGGAAGTGATTTGAAAGCTTTTTGAAAGCTTGAATGACAAATACCATTAATTAATATTTGGTATATCATTTTTGATGATTGTTTAAGAAATCACTTAACACATTTTCTTCTCCTCTCTCTTCTCTCTTGCTCACGCCCAAGGGCCTTATTCTTCTTCCTCCAAACTTCTCACTGCCGTGAGCTATAAGAGAAGAAAATAGATGATTTTGTTGCAAAATCAAGGTGTTAGCACACATCCGGAGTCGTCCGAATGTGATAGGGAAACCCACTCGTTAGCATGGAATCAAATCAAGAAAGCTTGGAGGTTGGAGGTTGATCCATTGCCGAATTCAAAGGACATTAAAACAGCCCACTGCCGAGCATGAAGGAGGGCGGAAAATAATTTTTGTTCTTCACCGCATCGCCTCAACCGATCGATGTAAGTATTCCGCAACTTCCTCGATGTATTCACATGTTGTTTTATGCTTGATAATCGATCCTCAGGACCGTAGAAACCCAACAATGGTATCATAGCGAGTAAAAGCATGAAACTTGAATTTAGGGTTAAAATTGGGTAAATTGATTTTGAGTATGATTTGGTTGAATTGTTTGATTAAGTATGCTTAAATCATTTTAATTGAAGATTTATTGGATCAATTTCATGAAAATTGATTTGGAAAAATTTTCCCAAAAAATCATGGTTTGGCCGAATGGTTGTCTTGCCCTAATGTCTTGGATTTTTTGTTTTTGATTCATTGGATGAGTTGGAAACGATTGGAAATGTTGATTTAATGTCGATTGTGGATTTAATTAGATTGAAACCGAATCGGACATAAATAAACCCTAATGGCCGAGACTAGTAAGCATGAAATATGGGTTTGATTTTTGTTGAAATGTGTTGGACATGTTTTAATATAGATCAACATGATTAATTAGGCTAAATGATGTTTTGGAAATATTGATTTGGGTAGTTAATTATGTTATACACTTTTGAATAATTAAATTGTGAAATTGGATTTTGGAATTTAATTATGTTGGGCTAATTTTGGAAATTGGACTTTAAAGTTATTATTGGGCTTTAATCGGCTTGGTTGTACGAAGATGGGTTTAAGATAAATTGGTTGGATCCAATTGGGCCCAAAACCACTTCCGTAAAGTGCAAATGCGACTAATGGACCTTTAACTTTAATTAGGCCTAATGGGCCTAAATTGGTTTCAAAGGCATATAAGGGTGATTCCTTTAAATGGGCTTTAGTCTTTGGGTTTGACCCATGTTGACCAAAAGCCCATGCCTTGAGAAATTAATTGAAAGCCCATTGGACTTTAATTAAATTATCATTTGATGTTAATCGGGCTTTGAGACCCGTAACGATTAAATTTGGAATTTAAGTCGTAAAGGTTCGTTAATAAAGTGTAGTATTTAATTTGGAATTAAATAAGCGAATTAGTATTAAAATATATTAAATTGGATTTAATGTTGTAGTTTAATTTAATTTAATTCAAGAATTTGTACTTTGAGTACTTATTCACAAAACGAGTTTCACTCGCGCAAAATCAAATCGTTGTTTGAATATTGGATGGTCATTAATTATCAGATTAATTAATTGGATTAGATTGATTGATAACATGCTTGTGTGAATACATGGTTGTGATGCATGAATAATGTGTATCGGATGGATGTTAGATGGGTGGGGCAATTTTAGAAATTATTGTAATAAATTTGGAATTTATTAATTGGACCTGCGTGTCGAGCCTATTACCTCATTTCTCATTGTATTTCTCTTCTCACCTATTCCTCTCAATGTAAATGAGGTTTCTTTAGAAGTGTAGTGTAACGGGTAGAAGTAATTACTTGTGCTAGCGGGAGAGAGGAAAGGGAGAGATTTGATCTAGGATCAATGTGTTTAAGTATCCATCCGTATATCATTATTATTTTATTTATACGCGCTTAATTATGTATTTAGAATGCATGTTTAAGGGTGTGTGATGATGAGACCTTAACAAAGATAATAAATTGGTTGCCAATTTGCACGTGAAAAACCCTCAAATCATATTAAGCGTTTTTCCTTCCATTGAGTGATTCTTACTCAAGATCCAAGATTGGCATTGGTTTGTTGGCCAAAGTCAAGACCTTTGTCCGTCGAGGATGTGTTTGAATCACGAGAGCTTTGTTCTATATTGGTGTCTTGTCCAAGTTGTGATTTGTTGGCCAAAGTCAAGATCACTTCTTGTCCATCGACATTGATTACGAAGCTTTCCATGGTCAATGAGTCACGCTTAACTGGGATCACTAAGTTTGTTGTGCCAAAGCCAAGGCTTAGTTGATTCAGAGGAAAACAGTTAGGGAATATATTGGATATATTGACATATATAAGATATATGTTTCGGACTTGGATGTCCACCTAATGGATCTAGGAATTTGATGAGATCCAATTGATCTTAGAGATCTACCTAGTTAAGTATCATACAATTTGTTGGCCAAAGTCAAGATTGTGTGTTATTTAACGGGATCCTAGCCCACTAGGAAACACGGTTTCCCGAGTACTCGACAGAAGGTTAGAGGCTCGCCGAAAAGTAGTGGGAGGCAAGTATTAGATTTGCAATATTCGTTTAGTTACTTGCCATACGCGCTCAATCAAATATCATTCGTCAAATAAATTAAATGTTAGTTGGACTAATATTTAAATCGTTGTTTTAAAATAGTTGGACTGTATTCAAACCATTTCAATTAATAGTTGATTTTATAATTAGATTATAGTAATCAATATAATTGATTTTAACAAATTAAAAGTAAAGTTGATTATATAGTTGGACTATAATAATCATTATATTCAATAGTACCTGAAATCGTTGATAAATAGTTGGACTATTAGAATCAAGATTAAATTGAAATATTGATGTTTAAAACATATCTTGGGTGAAAATGTATTTAAACGACTTTAATTCTCAAATTGAGAATAAAACTTCAGGATGGTCCTGGAAACTAAGAAGTTATTTTATAAAATAACATATTAGGCCTTAGCCCGGAGTTAAGAAAAAAGTAGAGCATGATCTTTGGAAGATTCATGTAATGATAACTTTAGGGCTTAATCCATTATGCTTGCCGCATAGACTCCTTAATTTCTTCATCGGAACTGAGGATTAGATCCTTGTAGCATGATGTTGAAATTAAAGGATCTTCATAGATCTATTCTTAGATCTTAGAAACATTAATTGCAATGAATAACTCTTGGAGAGTTAATGGCTAAGCTTAAGGAGCCAAAGCCAAAGTTTGCAAAATGGCAAGTAGCGCAAGGCGCATCTTACTTCGATATTCTAGAAGGCCAAGGCTTGGCCAAAAGATTCTGAGATATAGAAAATGGCAAAGGCAAAATCATTATAATCTTCTAGGAAGATAAATGACATATCCCAAGATGTCTGCCTAAAAATATGGTAAACGGGGTCACTGAAGCGTGACTGCCGTATGGACAAGGCAGACATGAAGGAATTGAAGACGATGCAAGGCTCCGGCTTTAAAGTTGTTTGTCATAAATATGTTCACTACTAGTATTAAAATTGTATTTTAAATACTAAATAGTGGTACATAAATATGTACTGATGGGCAGAATCTACTATAAGCAGGATACTGACTTCATATGAGATTAATCTGCGAATCAAAAACGGGACGAAAGTCGCTGTTTTACCTTAGATACCTAAGTTTAGGAACTACCCTTTGGGTGTGTACTTAAATTAGGAAACTGTTATATTGTAACTAGTTTGACGAGAAACATTATCTCTATATCGAGTATAACTCGTTGCGAGTGTACCTTTATATTCTAGAACACTAAAGTGTTTTATTTTATAAAAATGATATTGAGATAAACACATTAGATGTGAATAACAGTATTTATATTTTGAATATAAATAAATCTCAAACATATAATATGACGAACAAATAGCTCAAACAGATTTGATCAGATGAGACTTATTTGTGGCAGTGTTGTCTGAGACACATTAAATAAGACTCGTATATCCAAACTTTCAAAGAGTGGGTACTAGGACTATTTGATTCCATTCAAATGAAGTCTATGATTCTAGTTTATTAGGCAAAGTACCTAAAATACCTTTTACTTGGTAAAAGTGTAAGCGCCATCGATCTGTTAGCCCTCGTTCATAGTGACGTAAGTGGGCCCATGTCTAGCTAGGCTAGACGTGGATATGAATGTTTCGTTACCTTTACGGATGTGGCATCGCGTTATGGTTATGTGTTTCTTTAGAAACACGAATTAGAAACTTTTAGAGTTTCGACACGATGTAGATAAACAGATCGGCTAAAGTATTATTTCTTCACGGGTAGACCATGATGAAAATATTTGAAGCAATAAATTTCTCAAATACTTGAAAGAGTGTAGTATTCTTTCAATGAGGACTTCTCCCGGAACACGTCAATTTGACGGTGTGTCCGAACGGAGAAACGGAATTCTGTTAGACATGATAAAGTTAATCATTAGTCGCTCTGAGCTACCATTTTCCTTCAAAGGGATAAACATTTAACAGTGCAATACTTATTTTGAATAAGGTTCCATGAAAATCTATTTGATAGACTTAATATTAGATATGAACAGGAAAGAAACCAGGTTTTCTCATTCCTGAAGATTTGGGAATGCTAGGCATACGTTTGGATGATACCAAACTAAAACCCAAATCGGATAAGTGCCCTATTTTAGGTTATCCAAGGGATACCAAACTATAGTACTTATACAACTCACTTGAGAACAATTCAATTGTTGCTCGCCATGCGGTTTTCCAAAGAGGAATACCGATATGCAGTGGTTAGTGGGAGAATATTAAAACTCGATGAAAATCGGAGTAATACTGTTCAAGGCACTGAGTCCTTAATGAAACACAAACAGTTCATCAATGATGAAACTGTACCAGCAATCTTCATATACACAAGAACTGCCTAGGTCGGAGAGAGTCAGAAAACAACTTGGGGTATGGGTTTCTGATCTCACCTCATAAGGATGTCAATCTTATTGAGGAATACGAACTGATTACGTATGAGGAAGTGATACAAGGTATCGACTCCCTATTATGGCAAAGTGCCATGAGTCCGAAATGGATTCCATGTATATCAACTACATTTGGACACTAGTTGTTTTACCATAAGGCATTGTGCCTATTAGTACTATATAAGTCTTCAAGGAAGACATACATGGATGGAAACATACCAACGTACTAAGCTAGGCTTGTAGCGGAAAGGTATCGTTATCATCATTGTGCCGATTACGATGAAACCTTTTATCTATTTCCATAAATAAAAGAATTTGGATAATGCTTGCTGATGCTGCATGTTTCATTTATAAAATATGGCAGCAGAACATCAAAATCGCTTTCCTGAAAAGGAAATCTTTTCGTATCAAAACTAGCAAACAAGGTTTACAGGTTATTCGATCCATGTTTGGATTGAAGCAAGCATTAGGTTCTTGGAATTATCGCTTTGATGTAATCATAATGGTTTATGATTTAATTCAAAACGAAATGATTCTTGTGTATTTAAGGAGGTTAGTGGGAGTGCACTGACAGTGGCTGTCCTATACAATGATGACATATCATTTCTTGGAAATGATGTTCCCATAAAATAATCGGTGAAAGCTTGGTTTTCATGAAAATTCTCCGTAAAATTCTTGGGAGAAACAACATTTATTCTAGGAATAAAAATCTGCTGGGATATATTTAAAGTTGTTAAGACTCTCCGAGAACTCTTACATTGAAGAATGTACATGACCCGGTGTCTCATACGCTTTGAGCATATAGATTCACAATCAGGCCAATCCAAGTGATAGTCACTGGATTGATGTTAAGAACATCTGTTAGCATCTTAGAGAACTAAGGATGCTGTCTTAACTATGGAGAATGAGAACATGAAGTGACTGGGATCACTGCTGCAAGTTTCCTATCTGATAAAAAAATGACTTTACGTCGCTAAACGGTACTATACAATTTGAATAACGGAACAGTGAGCTGGAAATCTTCCAAGCAAGATACTGTTACCGAATAAACAATGAATGCGTGTTATTGCTGCAGCTGAGGCAGAAATACAAGCCATTTGGGTCAATAATAAATCTAATTAGATTAGATATAGTTCTGTTAGCAGCTGAGCTAGGCTACAACACAGGCTAAAGAATTAATGGTCTCATCAACGATCCAGATATATACTTCGACTATACATCTGATTCGTTCGGATCATACATCGTGGCGATGTGATGATCGAATAAATCGCATCAGATGATAATCATGCAAATCCGCTGACGAAAGCCTTTCCTCAACAGTTTGAGCGAACCGTACAAAGTTCGGGTGGTAGACACTCGAGTGACTAGCTATAGGCCAAATGGGAGATTGTTGGACAATTATGACCCATAGTGTCACTATTTGTACAGATCATGGTGTTGTTGTACAAATTAACTATGTGACAAATGAGATTGCTCTCTTATCATTTATGATTAGATCACCTAGATGTATAAATGATATGAGGTCCCTATGATTAGTTCCTCGATTGAGATGATATGAGACAGTATCAGTCCACGGAGGTATAATCATTAATTATCCCTAGTTAGAGTATTATCGAGATTGGACATTGATAAATACGTAAAAGACCAGTATTACACTTGTGCGTGTTATGGGAGCATAACGGCATAGTTCTCATATATTTGGGTATTGGATACTCATGCAAGTGTAATAGGAGGTTGTGTTTTACCGATGGTACGTATACTACGCCTGATATAGATAGCTTATTCCTATAAGCATGTTTCTGGAGAATTGGGTAGGCATGGCGCTTTGATAGAAGCCAACCGTGTCTTGTAAATCGGTATAAACGTAGTACTAGGTACGTATTTATTCGGATAGTCTGATAATCAGATTTACTGCCAACATATCCGGGGATCTCATTGGTCGCTTCCCGAAGATTCACTGATGACGTATGACTCACACTTTAAATAATATGGGATTAATTAGATGAGAGAGAAAATAATCTGGATTAATTAAAGAGATATTTTATCTAAGATAAAATATCATTTAAAGAGAGAAAACGATTAATTTGGAATTAATTGATAAATTAATAAATTCGATATATTAAACGAAATTGGATTTCGACGCGGAATTAAAATTGGATTTTAATTCGGGCGAACGAATTAATTTAGAATTAATTCGTTAGCGACGTGAATAGTAATTATGCTAGGCATGATTATTTAATTAAATTAGATTTAATTACGACGCAACGGAAAATTCGTTAATTTGGAATTAACGAACCCGAGCCTGAGAGTGTTTTCGAGCGCACTCACATTTCGAATTCAAGTGCGGCCCGTAAGTCACTTTAAATGTCAAATCACTAGTCACATCTAGCGTCATATCATTCGTCAATCAAGTGATAGATGTCTTTCACTTTGAGTGATTGACACCAGTCACTATTCATGAGTGATGTTACTTGATGTAAGTTGATGGAAGTGATTTGAAAGCTTTTTGAAAGCTTGAATGACAAATACCATTAATTAATATTTGGTAATCATTTTTGATGATTGTTTAAGAAATCACTTAACACATTTTTTCTCTCTCTCTCTCTCTCTTGCTCATGCCCAGGGGCTTCTTCTCTTCCTCCAAACTGCTCACACCGTGAGCTATAAAGAAGAAAAGAGATGATTTTGTTGCAAAATCAAGGTGCTAGTGTGTTGAGTCCTAATTAGGTCCCAAGAATCATCCAAAACAAGCATAAAATCGCATGAACACAACAAGGAATAATGGCGGAAACAAATACTCACAATGATTGGTTTGAGATGCAAAAAACACACAAGTCTTTTTCCATTTCTCCTAGGCTCGGCAATGGCTTCCAAGTGCAGTGAGCTGTGCGGTTTTGATGGTTGAAGCACCTCCAAGATTCGGCCATGGTCATCACCATTGAAGCTCCAAGCTTCAAGCTTTTCCATGCTCACAAATTCGTTTCCCTATCACCATAATATAACCCATTGTGTGTGCTAGCACTCTTTCTTCTTCATTTTGTTTGCTCAAACCAGAAAAATGATAAGAATTCGGTCTTGACGTGAGAGAGAGAGAGATATAATTTTGGGTCCAAAAGAAACCCCAAAAACTTATAGATAGAGAGAGAAACGTGAAGTGTTTTTAAGAGAGAGAGAATAAAAGCTTTTATATATGTTTTATTTATTATCATTTACCAAGTAAATAAATAAACATATATTAAACTTTAATTCAAAAGTCAAAAGCAAAAAGCAAATAATGCTTTTTCAATCACTTCACATCACTATTCACATCACATCTCTTCACTTTATTAAAGTGACAACATGTCATATCACATCACTCAAAGTGACAAGTGATTTGACGATTGATGCGACTAGTGATTTGATGCTTGATGTGACTTGCGTGTCGCGCTTGAATTCGAAATACGAATGCGCTCGCAATCACTCTCGGGCTCGGGTTCGTTATTCCAAATTAACGAATTTTCCGTCGCGTCGTAATTAAATGATTACGCCTAGCGAATTCACTATTCACGTCGCTAACGAATTAATTCTAAATTAATTCGTTCGCCGGAATTAAAATCTAATTTCAATTCCGCGTCGAAATCTAATTTCTTATAATATATCGAATATATTATTTTTACCGATTAATTCCAAATTAATCGTTCTCTCTCTTTAAACAATATTTTATCCCAGATAAAATATCTCCGTAATTAATCCCAGATTAATTTTCTCCTCATCGAATTAATCCTAGATTAATTCTATCTCTCTCTTCTAATTAATCCCAGATTAATAAAGTGCGAGTCATACATCATCGGTGAATCTTCAGGAAGCGACCCATGAGATCCCGGATATGTTGGCAGCAATACGGTCGTCGGACTATCCGAACACGTAAGTACCTCGTACTACGTTATACCGATTTACAAGACAAGGTTGGCTTCTAGCAAAGCGCCATGCTACCCAATTCTCCAGAAATATTCTTACAGGAATATATAGATCTGTATCAAGCGTAATATACCGTAGTATTGTGTATATCGGCCCAGTATCAGATAGTCACGTGCTAGGGCTGGGGCTGGATAAGTGTCTGCCCCGTCCCGAAGCACATGTCGGATGTCTGGTAACTAGTCTCTATAATCAGATATTCATGACCTGGTCATAATATCATGATTGGATGCGCATCACTCAAGAGCACTAGTACCGTATCCTGCGTGACATCATCTCCACTATGACTGAAGTGATACTTCCGTCTTGACATCACACCCAATACACTACGACTCTCTGATAAACCCAGAAGTGGTGTACGCAGAACCGGTTAAAGCCATGTACCACCAAGACCAAAGTCTACCGATTATCGTAAGTATTAGCGGTGCAAGTCTCAGGTTAAGACCAAATACACCTACCCTGATGACGGACTCCCATAGACACATAGTCATAATACCAATGGGATTCCGAGGGGTCTATCCAGAGCGAAGCTGTTTCCCGTACCATCGGTGAAACACAACCTCCTATCGCACTTGCATAAGTATCCAATACTTAAATATATGAGAACTATGCCGTTGTGCCCTCACAACGCGCACAAGTGCAATACTAGCCTATTCCGCATTATCGATGTCCTGTCTCGATAATACTACGACTAGGGATATTTAATGATTTATCCTACGTGGACTGATACTGTCTCATATCATTCTCCGTCCAGGAACAAATCATAGGGACCCTCTCATCATTTATATATCTAAGGTGATCTAATCACAAATGATAAGAGTGCAATATCCTTTGTCACATAGTTAATTTGTACAACAACACCATGATCTGTAAAATAGTGACGCTATGGGTCATATTATCCAAACAATCTCCCACTTGGCACATAGCCAGTCACTCGAGTGTCTAACACCCGAACTATGTACGGTTGGCTCAAACTGCTGAGAAAAGGTTTTCGTCAGCGGATTTGCATGATTATCATCCGATGCGATTTACATGATCATCACATCGCCACGATGTATGATCCGAACGAATCAGATGAATATAGAAGTATATATCTGGATCGTCGATGAGACCTTTAATTCCTTAGTCTGTGCTGACGCCTAGCTCAGCCACTAACAGAACTATATCTAATCTAATTAGATTTATTATCGACCCAAATAGCTTCTATTGCTGCCTCAGCTGCAGCAATAATCCGTATTTGTTGTTTATTCGGCAACAGAATCTTGCTCGGAGATTTCCAGCTCACTGTTCCGTTATTCAAACTATATAGTACCGTTTGCGACTTTTAGTCGTCTTTATCAGTTATAGGAAACTTGCTACAGTGATCCCAGTCACTTCAAGTTCTCTTTCTCCATAGACTAAGACAGCATCCTTAGTTCTCTAAGATACTAATGGATGTTTTAACATTAATCCAGTGACTATCACTCGGATTGCCCTGTTTGTGAATCCATATGCTCAAAGAGTATGATACACCAGGTGTTGTACATTTTTCAATGTACGGTTTCTAGGAGAGTATTTCGAAAGCCAAGCTTTCGCCGATATTTATTTTATGGGAATATCATTTCCAAGAAATGACGTATTATCATTATTTTATAGGACAGCCACTGTCAGTGCGCTCCCATAACCTCTTATTTACACAAGAACATTTTCGTTTTGAATTAAATCATATAGCATTATGATTATATCAAAACGATAATTCCAAGAACCTAATGCTTGCTTCAATCCAATCATGGATCGAATAACAAGCTATCCAAATGGATTTATCGTGGCAACAGGTAAAAGGTTGAATCGTAATCAACACAATGTTGATAACGATACCTTTCCGTTAAAGCCTTGCTTTATACGTTGGTATGTTGCCATCCATGTATGTCTTCCTAGAAGACTTTTAAGTACCATTAGGCACAATGCCTTGTGGTACATCAACTAGTATCCAAACTGGTTGATATACATGGAATCCATTTCGGATTATATGGCACTTTGCCATAATTGGGGAGTTGATATCTTGTATCACTTCCTCATACGTAGTCAGTTGGTATTCCTCAATAAGATTCACATCTTTATAAGGTTAGATCAGAAACCCATACCCCAGGTTGTTTCCGACTCTGTCCGACTTACGCGGGTTCTTGTGTATTCGAAGATTAATGGTAATAGTCTCATCCTTGATGAACTATTGTGTTCCATTAAGATTCGGTGCCTTGAACAGTATTACTCCGATTTCCATCGAGTTATACTATCCTCCCACTTACCACTGCATATCGGTATTCCTATCAGGAAAAACGTATGGTGAGCAACAATCTAATTGTTCTCTTGTGAGTGTATATAGTACAATACTTACGGTATCCCTAGGATGACCTACATTTGGCACTTATCCTATTTGGTTTTAGTTTGGTATCATCCAAACATATGCCTAGCATACCCAAATTATCAGGAATGAGAAACCCGGTTTCTTTCCCGTCATATCTAATATGTAATCTGTCAAACAGATTTTATGGAACCTTATTCAAAATAAGTTCTTGCACTGTTTAGCATATCCGTCGAAGGAATGGTAGCTCAGAGCGACTCGTGATTAACCTTATCATGTCTAACAAAATTCGGTTAATCTGTTCGGACACACCATCAAAACTGACGTGTTCCGGGAGAGTCCTTATTTGAAAGAATATTATACTCTTTCAAATATACTAGAAACTTATTGTTTAAGTATTATTCATTACGGTCTTACCGTGACAGTTTAATACTTTAGCCGATCATTTGTCTATTTCGTGTCGAAACTCTAAAGTTTCCGATTTGTGTTTCAAAAGAAAACACATAACCATACGCGATGCCACATCCGTACAGGTCACGAAATATTCATATCCATATCTAGCCTAGCTAGACATGGGCCCATTGCTTCACTATGAAGTAGGGCTAACAGATCGGTGGCATTTACACTTTTACCAAGTAAATAGTGTTTTAGGCACTTTCCCAAATAGACTAGATTCGTAGACTTTATTTGAATGGAATCAAATCAGTCATGGTATCCGCTCTTCAAAAGTGCGGATATACGATTCTTGTTTATCAGTGTCCCTGACAACTATGCCACAATTAAGTTTCTTAACTGATCAAATCAATTTGAGCTATTTATTTGTCATGTTATATATTGAGATATTATTTATATTCAAAATATAAATCATGTTATTCACATCTAATGTGTTTATCTCAATATCATCTTTATATAATGAAACACTTTAGTGTTCTAGAATATAAAGGTACACCCGCAGCGGGTTATACGCGATATAGAGATAGTGTTTCTAGTCAAACTAGCTACATTATAACAGTTTCTAAATTTAAGTACTAACCCGAAGGTAGTTCCTAAATTCAGATATCTACGGTTAAAACAAGCGACTTTCGTCCCGTTTTCAATTCGCAGATAAATCTCAATTGAAGTCAGTATCCTGTTCAAAATAGATTCTGAACATCAATATATATATTTTATGTACCACACTAAGTATCTAAAATCCAATTTTAATACTAGCTGTGAACATAATTATGACAAACATAATGGATTAAGCACTTAAGTTATCATTACATGATCTTCCAAAGATTATGCTCTACTATTTGCTTAACTCTGGGCTTAGGCATAATACGTTATTTTATCAAATAAAATAACTTATTATTTTTCCAGGACCATCCTGAAATTTATTCCCAATTTGAAAATTAAAGTCGTTTAAATACATTTTTACCCAGGATTATGTCTTAAACACTAATCTTTATTTTTATATCTTGATTCTAATAGTCCAACTATTTAATCAACGATTTGTGGTACTATTTATTATAATGATTATAATAGTCCAACTATATAATCAAATATAATCTAAATTAATTAACCTCAATTACATTGATTACTATAGTCCAACTATAAAATCAACTGTAAACTGAAATTAATTAATTCAAATATATTGATTAATATAATCCAATTATATATAATCAAATATAATACAGTCCAACTGATTATTAAAACAACAATTTAAATATTAGTCCAACTAACATTTAATCTAACGATGAAATAATTTGATTATGAGCGCGTATGGCTAGTAATTGAACGAGTATTGCAAATTCAATTCTTGCCCCCCACTATTTTTCGGCGAGCCTCTAACCCTCTGTCGAGTACTCGGGAAACCGTGTTTCCTAGTGGGCTAGGATCCCGTTAAATATCACACAATCTTGACTTTGGCCAACAAATTGTATGATAATTAACTAGGTAGATCTCGAAGATCAATTGGATCTCATCCAATTCCTAGATCCAGTAGGCGGATATCCAAATCCTAAACATATATCTTATATATGCCAATACATCCAATGTATTACCTAACCTTTTTCCTCTGAATCAACTAAGCCTTGGATTGGAACAACAAACCTAGTGATCCCAGTCAAGCGCGACCCATTGACCATGGAAAGCTTCGTAATCAATGTCGATGGACAAGAAGTGGTATTGACTTTGGCCAACAAACCACAACTTGGACAAGACACTGATATGGAACAAAGCCTTCGTGATTCAAAACACATCTTCGACGGACAAGGGCTTGACTTTGGCCAACAACCCATGCCAATCTCGGATCTTGAGTAAGAATCACTCAATGGAAGGAAAAACGCATGATATTTGATGAGGGTTTTTCGCGTGCAAATTGGCTACCAATTTAATTATCTTTGTTAAGGTCTCATCATCATACACCCTTAAACATGCATTCTAAACACATAATAAAGCGAGTATGAAAATAAAATAATAATGATATGCGGATGGATACTTTACATTGATCCTAGATCAAATCTCTCATTTTCTCTCTCTCCAAAGCTAGAACATGTATTTACTTCTACCCGTTACACTACACTTCTAAAGAAACCTCATTTACATTGAGGGGAATAGGTGAGAAGAGAATACAAGGAGTATAGAGGTGATAAGGCTGGACACGCAGGTCCAATTTAATAAATCAAATTTATTACAACAATTTCTAAAATTGCCCCAACCGACTAATATCCATCCGATATACATTATTCATGCGTCACAACCATGTATTCATACAAGCATGTTATCAATCAATCTAATCCAATTAATTAATCTGATAATTAGTGATCATCCAATGTTCAAACAACGATTTGATTTTTGCTCGAGTCAAACTCGTTTTGCGAATAAGTACTGAAAGTACGAATTCTTGAATTAAATTAAACTACAACATTAAATCCAATTTAAATGTATTTAATACTAATTCACTATTCAATTCCAAATTGAATATTACACTTTATTTAATGAACCTTTACGACTTAAATTCCAAATTTAATCGCAATGGGTCTCAAAGCCCAATTAACATCTAATGTTTATTTAATTAAAGTCCAATGGGCTTTTAATTAATTTCTTAAGGCGTGGACTTTTGGTCAACTCGGGTCAAACTGATAACCAAAATCCAATCCGGGAGTTACCCCATAAGCCTTTAAATTAATTTTGGCCCATTAGGCCCAATTAAATAATTAAGGTCCATTAAGTCATAATTGGACTTTATGGATGCGGTTTTGGGCCCAATTGGATCCAACCAAATTGGCCTAAACCTAACTTGGTACAACCAAGCCCAAAAGCCCAATTACAACCTATAAGGCCCAATTTCCAAAATAAGCCCAAATTAATTAACTTATAAAATTCCAAATTCCATAATTAATTAACCTAAGTGTAATGCACAATGACCACCCAATTAATATTTCTAAAATATCAATTAGCATACTTTATCATGCATTTCTACATCAAATAATGTCCAACACAATTTATTAAAATCAAACCCATTTTACATGCTTTTGTTCTCGGTAATTAGGGGTTTTTCCAATCCGATTCGGTTTCAATCCAATTGAATCCACAATCATTTCCCAAATCAATTAAACTCATCTAATGAATCCAAATACAAAAAAACACAATGAATTCATATCCAATTGAATTCGGCCAAGCCTACTTAAATTAGGAAAATTGTTCCAAATCAAAATTCAATCCAATCAAATTTCAATTCAACATTACCCACTTGTTTCAAGTCATCCAATGATCAAACAAACAAAAATTCACCAAGATATTAGGGTCTCAATTTTCGGCCAACATAAGCAATTTGGGGAAAATTGTTCCAAACTCATTTTCAACAAATTGATCCAATCAATCCTCAATTAAACATACTTTAAGCATTCTAAATCATCCAATTTCATCAAACATGCTCAAAATCAAGTTTACCCAAATTTGTCATGCCCAAAATTTGGGGAAAAATGGATCCAACCAAATTTCATGAAATTGATCATGCACAACATCAATTCAACCTCATTCAAGCATACTATACTAAACAATTAATCAATTGATGCTCAAATTGAGTTTACCCAATTTTGTCAACTTTGGCCTACACAAAAAATTGGGGAAATTTGTTCCAAACACAATTTCTTCAAATTGATCTAATCAATCATTAATTCCATCTCATTTAAGCATACTATAACAAACAATTTCATCAAAACATGCCCAAATTCGTTTTACCCAATTTTAACCCTAACTTTTTCATGCTTGTTCAAGGCTCAAGATACCATTGTTGAGTTCCTAATTAGGTCCCAAGAATCATCCAAAACAAGCATAAAATTGCATGAACACAACAAGGAATAATGGCGGAAACAAATACTCACAATGATTGGTTTGAGATGCAAAGAACACAAGTCTTTTTCCATTTCTCCTAGGCTCGGCAATGGCTTCCAAGTGCAGTGAGCTGTGCGGTTTTGATGGTTGAAGCACCTCCAAGATTCGGCCATGGTCATCACCATTGAAGCTCCAAGCTTCAAGCTTTTCCATGCTCACAAATTCGTTTCCCTATCACCATAATATAACCCATGTGTGTGCTAGCACTCTTTCTTCTTCATTTTGTTTGCTCAAACCAGAAAAATGATGAAGAAATTCAGTCTTGACCGTGAGAGAGAGAGAGACAAATTTTGGCTCCAAAAGAAACCCCAAAAACGTATAAGATAGAGAGAGAAACGTGAATGTAGTTTTAAGAGAGAGAATAAAAGCTTTTATATATGTTTTATTTTATATCATTTACCAAGTAAATAAATAAACATATATTAAACTTTAATTCAAAAGTCAAAAGCAAAAAGCAAATAATGCTTTTTCAATCACTTCACATCACTATTCACATCACATCTCTTCACTTTATTAAAGTGACAACATGTCATATCACATCACTCAAAGTGACAAGTGATTTGACGATTGATGCGACTAGTGATTTGACGCTTGATGTGACTTGCGTGTCGCGCTTGAATTCGAAATACGAATGCGCTCGCAATCACTCTCGGGCTCGGGTTCGTTAATTCCAAATTAACGAATTTTCCGTCGCGTCGTAATTAAATGATTACGCCTAGCGAATTCACTATTCACGTCGCTAACGAATTAATTCTAAATTAATTCGTTCGCCGGAATTAAAATCTAATTTCAATTCCGCGTCGAAATCTAATTTCATATATATATCGAATATATTATTTTTACCGATTAATTCCAAATTAATCGTTCTCTCTCTTTAAACGATATTTTATCCCAGATAAAATATCTCCGTAATTAATCCGAGATTAATTTTCTCTCTCATCGAATTAATCCCAGATTAATTCTATCTCTCTCTTCTAATTGATCCCAGATTAATAACGTCCGAGTCATACATCATCGGTGAATCTTCAGGAAGCGACCCATGAGATCCCCGGATATGTTGGCAGCAAATACGGTCGTCGAACTATCCGAACACGTAAGTACCTCGTACTACGTTATACCGATTTACAAGACAAGGTTGGCTTCTAGCAAAGTGCCATGCCTACCCAATTCTTCAGAAATATTCTTACAGGAATATATAGATCTGTATCAAGCGTAATATATCGTAGTATTGTGTATATCGGCCCAGTATCGGATAGTCACGTGCTAGGGCTGGGGCTGGATAAGTGTCTGCCCCGTCCGAAGCACATGTCGGATGTCTGGTAACTAGTCTCTATAATCAGATATTCATGACCTGGTCATAATATCATGATTGGATGCGCATCACTCAAGAGCACTAGTACCGTATCCTGCGTGACATCATCTCCACTATGACTGAAGTGATACTTCCGTCTTGACATCACACCCAATACACTACGACTCTATGATAAACCCAAAAGTGGTGTACGCAGAACCGGTTAAAGCCCTGTACCACCAAGACCAAAGTCTACCGATTATCGTAAGTATTAGCGGTGCAAGTCTCAGGTTAAGACCAAATACACCTACCCTGATGACGGACTCCCATAGACACATAGTCATAATACCAATGGGATTCCGAGGGGTCTATCCAGAGCGAAGCTGTTTCCCGTACCATCGGTGAAACACAACCTCCTATCGCACTTGCATAAGTATCCAATACTTAAATATATGAGAACTATGCCGTTGTGCCCTCACAACGCGCACAAGTGCAATACTAGCCTATTCCGCATTATCGTTGTCCTGTCTCGATAATACTACGACTAGGGATATTTAATGATTTATCCTACGTGGACTGATACTGTCTCATATCATTCTCCGTCCAGAAACAAATCATAGGGACCTCTCATCATTTATATATCTAAGGTGATCTAATCACAAATGATAAGAGTGCAATCTCCTTTGTCACATAGTTAATTTGTACAACAACACCATGATCTGTACAAATAGTGACGCTATGGGTCATATTATCCAACAGCTAGCACACATCCGGAGTCGTCCGAAGGTGATAGGGAAACCCACCCGTGAGCATGGAATCAAATCACGAAAGCTTGGAGCTTGGAGGTTGATCCATGGCCGAATTCAAATGACATTAAAACAGCCCACTGCCGAGCATGAAGGAGGGAAGAAAATAATTTTTGTTCTTCACCGCATCGCCTCAACCGATTGATGTAAGTATTCCGCAACTTCCTTGATGTATTCACATGTTGTTTTATGCTTGATAATCGATCCTCAGGACCATAGAAACCCAACACTTTGGGCTAATGACTCCCAAACTAGTTGGTTTTAGGGCACCAGGTGTTAAGAGACCCTTACAGACTTAATGACTCGGATTTCATATATATATATATATATATATATATATATATATATATATATATTCATAACATCTTCATGTAGGAAACGCTTTCCAAGCGTAGTGGAAGCATCTAAGACACCCGGATCGGATTTTATGCTCTTCCCTTCTTCTAGCCGAATGCGACCAACAGTTGTACTGAAATTTTGCTTTTGTTTCAGAGAAGATTTCATCCTCGGAATGCCTCCAAAATAGTCCCCCAAACTGCAGTGAAATATTGGACTATTTTGGACTTGTTATGCTCCTGAACTGCAACCAAATCAGCCTCTGAATTTCATGACCAACAAATATATTTTAGATGTGATTTTTCACTCAAACATCAGTACTAACACAGCCCCAAAATGTCCCCAAAAATTTGGGATAAAAACAAAACCAATCCGGGTTCCGTTTCACTAAGATAATGAGCAGCAATGAGCAAAACCAAGGCTCAATTCCATAAGCTATAGGAAATAGGTGATGAGAATGATTTTTTTCGACACCAAATGATCTTTCGTGCTATGTCTCACAACCAACGAAAACAAGTGTGGTCTTGGCTCAGACAAATTAAATCCTTAAACACTTTAGAGAATTGTGTCACAAATTATTTTTCTATTTCTTTTTCTTCGTTTTGGTTTCTCAACTTTTGAGGGAATGGATAATATGAAGAAAGGTGGCTAGGTGTAGGACACAGAAATGGACGACGCATGCTGTTCTAGACTCAGGGCCTAGTTGGGAGTACGGAGTAGCCCACGGGGGACTAAACCGAAGAATAATGGAGTCGCCACCCGGTGTGAACCGGGAAATGATTTAGGCCGCACTCACCCCTCGCAAGGGAAGACCTCAAACCGTTGGGTTCGGAATGGTCCATTAGTTATGCCGTTTGTAATGAATGAATTTGTGCAATTTTAACCAAGTCTATTTAACATACATATTGGTCAAAGTAGTCTAAATTCTAGGTTTGCATGCTTCAACAGTAAACTTTTCATTACGACAAACATTCGACATCACATAAAAGTATATTAAATGAAATACGATTTAAACATAATCAAACTCCTATTGCGAAATAAAATAATTAAATCATGCTAAAAATAAAACAACTTCCTAATGGCCTAATCATGCTCGAATACAGTTTGGATGAAATAAAATACATGTATCCTTCAAGTGGTACGGGGCATTGTATCCCGAGTGCAAACCATAATACCGTCCATTCGGATTCGGCTATGGAATTTATGTCCGAGTTTCCATCCAATATACCACTAGAAAGAACACATATTCCATTCACCCGAAATCAACATCACACACTAATTCATAATTCTCATGCGAAGAAAAGTAAGTTACATGCTTTTCTAAGTTACCAATTTACACAACTTAAATTAGATAACATGCTAATTAATTATTCATGCTAGATACCATAAAATACATTTTCTAAATCATTATTTCATGTGAATAAATTCCAACAACATGCTAATCTAATTATCCATGCTAGATATCACAAAAACACGTCTCCTAAATCATTATTTCATGTGAATAAATTCAATAATATAAACCCTCAGGTCTAACCATTTGTGTCGTCTTTCGGAAGCGCATTATACGGCCGTCGGAAGGGCTATAACTCCGTGACTCCACCGGTTCGCTGTTTTGACGTTTTCCTTCGCCGATTCGCTGTTTTGCTCGCTGTTTCCACTTCGTTTCGTTGCGATTCAGGTCACACCACTTAGTTTACTGGTTGGCAGTGAATTTGAGGTTGTTTTGGTGATGGTTTGGGCGTGAATATGGAGGGCTAAACTGGGCAGAATGTGTGCTGGTTCCAGGGACTAAATATGGTCAGTTTGTGCGTGAATATTAGGGCTGAATGAGGGCTGTTTGTGAGTTGATTCCAGGGTTGAATATGGGCTGTTTGTGCGTGAGTTCCAGGGGTGAATAAGAGCTTATCTGTGCGTGAATATGGGAGCTGAATGAGGGCTATATGCGCTGATTCCAGAGGCTAAATGAGGGCAGTTTATGCGTGAGTTTAAGGGGCTGAATGGAGGCTAATTTGCGTGATCTATAGGGCTGAGTGAGGGGTGCTGTATGGAGGCTGATTTGCGTGATCTATAGGTGAAGGTTTGCGTGAAGGCTATGGCTGGCAAAGGGTTGTTTGGCGTGAAGAGATTGAAGGGGTTTCCTGGTCGATGTGGGACAAAGTTGAGGGCTGAGTGAGAGGTGTGATTTGCGTGAAGAAGGGCTGGCAAGGGCAGTGGCGTGAAGGCTTGTTTGTGCTTGTGCAAGGGGCTTGTTGTTGAATTGTGGTGGCTTTGTGCGCTGCTGAATGGTGAAGGATTTCTTGGGCGATGTGGGAGTAAATGGAGGCAGTTTTGTGCGTGGAAATTTGAAGGCATTAAGGTGGGTAGTTTCCTAATAGATGTGGGATTGATGGGATTGATAGGTTGAAGTTTTTTTGTTAGTTTGGGGGTATATTTGGGCAGGTTTTGGGGTTGTTTTGAGCGTGAATGTGCTGGGCTAAATTGAACAGTTTGTGCGTTGGTTTCAGGGGCTAAAATGGGGTGATTATGCGTGAGTGGAGCTGGTTTTTCAGGGGTGTTTGGCGTGTATGCAAGGGCTGAATGAGGGCTGATTTGGGCGCTGGTTGAGAGGTAGAATAGAGCTGATTCAGAGGCAGTTAGGCGTGTGTTTTGAAGGCTAAATGAGGGTTGAATGAGGCGCTGAACTGAAGCTGATTAGGGGCGTGAGGATGGGCAGTGAAGGAGAGGACTTTGGGCGTGTGTTGTAGGGGAAATAAGGGGCTGTTTTGATCTCCAAAATGCCAAGTCTTTGCTTGATGTATGCTTGATATGTACCAGGTGTTCCAAGGCAGAAAAATGTGTGTTTATATAGGCATTTGAGAGGGCATTAATTGGGTAGGCCAAAGACAATTAATTTGATACCAAACTTTGTTGAAAGGTGGCATATAATTGTGATATCTTTGTTGAAAATGATCAAAGGTTGTGATATAATTGTGATTTTTGTTGACAATAAAAGAAAGGTGATGGAAAATGAAGAAAAGAAGATGAAATGGTCATTGGCGTGGGGTTTCATCATAAATGGTGTAGGGTTGTCTTAATAAATGCCTTGGAAAGTTTGTTGAAAATGAAGGTTATGGTAAGTTTGAAGTCAAAGGTGTAAATTAGGCTTGGTAGAAGGGTAAATCTTGTTTGAATAGTGGATGGGGGGTGGAATTTGTGTGTTGGGCGTGGGCTTCATGCTTAGTGGGCTTGGTGTTTGATTTGTCTTGGTTTCATAGGCTTTGGATGTGGGTTTAGGTGTTTAGGTGGGCTTAGAGTGGTTTGTGGTGATTTCGGGCCAAAGACATGTCTCGAAACGAAGATTCAATGAGCGAACTCAACAAAATAAAACCAATGATATGTCAACTCTTGACTTCTCCTTTCCGACGACCGTTTTCCGCGACTTCCACTACTTAAAGGTAGTGGCTCCTTACGAGACTCATCATCGGGTTTGGTATGCAAAAATGCAATGCCTACAGTCGCCCCCACTTTGATGGGATTTGTTGAGTGTGTGGCAATGACAATCCTATCAAAGTTTGTGCAATGCATTTTTACTTACCTGGCTCGCCAGCTGCCACCTGACTCACCTGTTTCTTCGAACTGAATTGATTTGGTGGTGAGGTACTGCGACCCCTGGGTCTTGTTCCCGAAGTGAGCTGAGGGTCTTGTTCCCTGAATTGAGTTGTGGGTCTTGTTCCCGATCTGAAATGTGTTGAGGGTCTTGTTCCCTGAACTGAATTGTGGTGAGGGTCTTGTTCCCTGAATTGCGTTGAACTGAGGGTCTTGTTCCCGATTTTTTGAGTTGTGGGTCTTATTCCCGTTTTGAGCTGAAGGTCATGTTCCCTGAATTGTGTTGAGGGTCTTATTCCCTGAATTGTGTTGAGGGTCTTGTTCCCTGAATTGTGGGTCTTGTTCCCAATTTGTTGAGTTGTGGGTCTTGTTCCCGTTTTGAGTTGTGGGTCTTGTTCCCTGAATTGTGTTGAGGGTCTTGTTCCCTGAGTTGGGGTCTTGTTCCCGCAGGTCTTGTTCCCGATTTTGAATTGAGGGTCTTGTTCGCTGAATTGTGGGTCTTGTTCCCGATTTGTTGAGGGTCTTGTTCCCTGAATTGTGTCAAGATATGGCTTTATTCCCCTGGGCTTTATTCCCGAGCTGTTTCAAGATAGGGTTTTATTCCCCTGGGCTTTGTTCCCGAGCTGTTTTGAGATGGGGCTTTATTCCCCTGGGCTTTGTTCCCGGACTGTTTTGAGATGAGGCTTTATTCCCCTGGGCTTTGTTCCCTAACTGATTTGGGATGAGGCTTTATTCCCATGGGCTTTGTTCCCGAACTGTTTTGAGATGGGGCTTTATTCCCCTGGGCTTTGTTCCTGAACTGAGTTGTGATGAGGCTTTGTTCCCGAACTATACTGAATGTGGGCTTTATTCTCGAATTGAGCTGAATGTAGGCTTTGTTCCTGAATTGAGCTGTCTGTAGGCTTTGTTCCTGAACTGAGCTGAGTGTGGGCTTTATTCCCAAACTGTGTTGACTGTGGGCTTTGTTCCCTGATTGCCATACCCTGCAAGACTGAAACTGATGTGTCTCCATATCCGGAGTGTCATACCCGGCACTGATTTTGAGAATGATGTGGGCCTCGCCCCCAGATTGCCATACCCGGCAAGACTGCTACTGATTGCTAATGTGGGCCTCGCCCCTAGAGTGCCATATCTGGCAAGACTGACTGATGCCGTGATGGTTCATTTCAACATATTGTAATACCTCACTCGAGATAATCCTGATAGTTAAACATATTTTCGTCCTCAACAGATGCTTCGTGTCAAAACCAGAGAATCTTCAAAGTACTCAATATACTCAACTCCGATGGTCTAAATAGGTGATCTGAACTAGACCCAGTGTGTGTGTGCTTAGGCTCTTTTGCTTATTCCTTAAGTAGGCTAACTTGATGATTTCGCTTCGGAGAATCGGACCAGCGGGTCTAACCAATCTAGATGCCTTGATCACTCTCTGTGATTACTCTTGCATACTCAACATGATATAGTCTTTTTTTCCTTTTTGTCTCTTTTTTTCTTGCATTTTGAATTTTCTTTTTTTCTTTTGTTTTTCTTTTTTCTTTCTTTGACACACCTACCCTTTAAGGTAGCATTTCTCCTCATGGTGGTCCTAATACTCGCCCATGGGTAGCTTCACGCTTATCGATTATAGGTGGTCTATTTTTCTTTTTCTTTTCATTGCAGAGACTTTTTCTTTATTTTCAACCATATCATATATCGTAGCATAAGTAAACCAGGGTGGACATCTAAGTAAACGGTCATTCACTGATCCATCATCTCTTCAACTAGTCATTTGCCTACTACTCAGGCTTCTACTGTTGAGATCCCGTGATCCAGTGCTCATGAGTCTAGCCGAGATCAATCCATTCAGAATATCAGATGAGAGCACGTCTCGCACTTATCGTTTCTAAGGTTTCTCCCTACAGCAAACAATGTCATCACCGGACATATGCCTAACCATCAAAAACTCCTCTTTCTCTCCTCTTTCTCTGACATTCCTCTTTTCAATTGCTGGTAATTTGGGGCTTCGCCCCCAGGGGTTCATTTCTGAATATTGCTGGTATTATTTTATATGCTTTGAACTTGCTTGTATTCTGTCGCTTTCTCTTTCCTTCTTTGAGACCTGCGAACACAAACAAAACAATGGAATGAAAACATGTGCGTGTGATGTGTAAGTATGCAAGTGTAGAGGTACTTCCTTTTCGTGATGGGTTGGATCCTCATTGTGCTTATTGGAGCCATATGTCTCTGGTCGCCCCCTGGTGGTTCTCTTTTGTTTGAAATCTGCAAAAACAAAACACAAAACAAGGGATGCAAGTTACGTGTATGCATGTATGCATGGATGAATTTCCTATCCCGTTGGGTTAGGTCTGCCACCAATTCTCTTGGTGACTGCTCGGTGTTCCCTTCCTTAAGCAAAGTACTGTTTCAATTTGTCTAAGTTGATCGGCTCGATGAACTCATTCCCTTCTAAATCTGACAGTCTCACTGCCCCATTCCCTATTACCTTCTGAATGGTTATCCTATCTTTTCTGCTTGCTTCTTCCGAGGATTCTCTGTGTTCCAAGTATTGCTGAATATCATAGTACCACTTATTGAGGTAGTAGACTGCATGCTCCACCCCCGTCTCATCCGCTTGTACTATCATCGTCCTTAGCGCTTCAGGTTCAATTGAAAAATATAATACCATGGGTTTCCTAGTCTTGGAGGTTTCAAGATAGGAGGTTTCACCAAATATTCACTGATCTTGTCGACGGCTTCCTGGCATTGCTCATTCTATTTCACTGGCTTGTCTTCCTCAACTTGGCGATGAACCGACTGATGTATTGAATTTTCCCAAGGAATACTCTAACTTCTTTTTCTTAACCCAACGAATATCTATGATGGCTTTTAAAACACAAGGGTTAGCATGATGCATGTATGCATGAGGTGCATAAGACGTGTGTGATATATATACACAAATTGGCTTATTATCATTTCAAAGTATTCAATCATACTATTGCGTGGTGCAAACTTGTCCCAGTTGAAAAGGCCCAACAAGTTTACACTATACGATGATATAACTAAACAACTTCAAATGATAAGAAGCCCAAACACAAAATGGCTCATTGACATTTTAGAAGCTTTTGGCCTAATTGTCAAAGGACATGAACTTGTCTCTGTTTAAACGGCCCAACAAGTTTATGTCTCTTGACAAAAAGTCCAACTGATTCCAAATGACAATGGTCCCAAATACAAGCATAAATAAACAATTTCTAAGGGTCACAAAACTAAGGTTCCTGTGTAGATTTCAGGAGTGCAAACAAAGGCTCTCGCTGACGAAAGATTATTCACAACTAGGACTCCCCACCCAAGGGTTCAAGCGACCAAGTGAAAGCACCTTTTTTATACCTTATGGTACGTGCCAACGAGTTATGGTATGTGACTAACTGTCGAATGAACTTCCCATTGTAGATTCCCCATAGGGAGGGTGGAGCGAGGCTCTCTTAAGTACCCAAGCCCCTTAGGCTCTTATCGCTTGGTGTCAGGAATAAACAACGAGTCCTCCAAACTAGTCTGTTACAACGAGCTACAAGTAATGATTATCTAGGTGTCTTCACAGCTTTTCCTTATAGAAAGGTAGTGAATGAAGGAAGACATCAACTCTAGGTGCCTTCACAACTTTTCCTTATAGAAAGGTATTGAATGAAGGAAGACACCAAACCATTACCTAGCCTTAAAAATACCTTTAATTAAACTCCTTAAACCCACAGTAGACATGATTAATTAAAGCACAAATAACAAACATTACAAGACATTATTTCGGGGCCGATTCTCTGTCCCCAGTGGAGTCGCCAGACTGTAGGACACAGAAATGGACGACGCATGCTGTTCTAGACTCAGGGCCTAGTTGGGAGTACGGAGTAGCCCACGGGGGACTAAACCGAAGAATAATGGAGTCGCCACCCGGTGTGAACCGGAAAATGATTTAAGGCCGCACTCACCCCTAGCAAGGGAAGACCTCAAACCTTTGGTTTCGGAATGGTCCCTTACTTATGTCGTTTGTAATGAATGAATTTGTGCAATTTTAAACCAAGTCTATTTACATACATATTGGTCAAAGTAGTCTAAATTCTAGGTTTGCATGCTTCAACAGTAAACTTTTCATTACGACAAACATTCGACATCACACAAAAGTATATTAAATGAAATACGATTTAAACATAATAAAACTCCTATTGCGAAATAAAATAATTAAATCATGCTAAAAATAAAACAACTTCCTAATGGCCTAATCATGCTCGAATACAAGTTTGGATGAAATAAAATACATGTATCCTTCAAGTGGTACGGGGCATTGTATCCCGAGTGCAAACCATAATACCGTCCATTCGGATTCGGCTATGGAATTTATGTCCGAGTTTCCATCCAATATACCACTAGAAATAACACATATTCCATTCACCCGAAATCACATCACACACTAATTCATAATTCTCATGCGAAGAAAAGTAAGTTACATGCTTTTCTAAGTTACCAATTTACACAACTTAAATTAGATAACATGCTAATTAATTATTCATGCTAGATACCATAAAACAAATTTCTAAATCATTATTTCACGTGAATAAATTCCAACAACATGCTAATCTAATTATCCATGCTAGATATCACAAAACACGTCTCCTAAATCATTATTTCATGTGAATAAATTCAATAATATAAACCCTCAGTTCTAACCTTTTGTGTCATCTTTCGGAAGCGCGTTATACGGCCGTCGGAATGGCTATAACTCCGTGACTCCACCGGTTCGCTGTTTTGACGTTTTCCTTCGCCGATTCACTGTTTTGCTCGCTGTTTCCACTTCGTTTCGTTGCGATTCAGGTCACACCACTTAGTTTACTGGTTGGCAGTGAATTTGAGGTTGTTTTGGTGATGGTTTGGGCGTGAATATGGAGGGCTAAACTAGGCAGAATGTGTGCTGGTTCCAGGGACTAAATATGGTCAGTTTGTGCGTGAATATTAGGGCTGAATGAGGCGCTGAACTGGAGTGGATTAGGGGCGTGAGGATGGGCAGTGAAGGAGAGAGGACTTGGGGCGTGTGTTGTAGGGGAAATAAGAGGCTGTTTTGATCTCAAAATGCTAAGTCTTTGCTTGATGTATGCTTGATATGTACCAGGTGTCCAAGGCAGAAAAATGTGTGTTTATATGGCATTTGAGAGGGCATTAATGGGTAGGCCAAAGACAATTAATTTGATACCAAACTTTGTTGAAAGGTGGCATATAATTGTGATATCTTTGTTGAAAATGATCAAAGGTTGTGATATAATTGTGATCTTTGTTGACAATAATAGAAAGGTGATGGAAAATGAAGAAAAGAAGATGAAATGGTCATGAGCGTGGGGTTTCATCATAAATGGTGTAGGGTTGTCTTAATAAATGCCTTGGAAAGTTTGTTGAAAATGAAGGTTATGGTAAGTTTGAAGTCAAGGTGTAAATTAGGCTTGGTAGAAGGGTAAATCTTGTTTGAATAGTGGATGGGGGGGTGAAATTTGTGTGTGGGCGTGGGCTTATGCTTAGTGGGCTTGGTGTTTGATTTGTCTTGGTTTCATTGGCTTTGGATGTGGGTTTATGTGTTTAGGTGGGCTTAGAGTGGTTTTAGTGATTTCGGGCCAAAGACATGTCTCGAAACGAAGATTCAACTAGCGAACTCCGAGCGAACTCAACAAAATAAAACCAATGATATGTCAACTCTTGACTTCTCCTTTCCGACGATCGTTTTCCGCGACTTAAAGGTAGTGCCTCCTTACGAGACTCATCATCGGGTTTGGTATGCAAAAATGCAATGCCTACACTAGGGTTGCAAGTGAGAGAGTTAGCAAAAGAAAAATCATATTCTTTTTTATACTTCGGGTTTAATTTTACCAAATAAAACCAAAACCCTAACACTTCCTCCAATCCCAAATTCAGCCATATATATTTTTAATTTAATTTTTTAACAACAAATTTAATTACCATAACAAAAGATATAGTACAAAAATAAAAGGTTAAGTGTCATTTAGCAATTTGTAACTTCCAAATTAAACCCAAGGGTTTCCAAAACCCAAAATTTGGAAATTACTAACTTAACCTTACATTTAATTATATCTTATCTACTTAAATAACATGTGTTTAAATATCGTATATTTAATAAAACTATATATTAACTTTTAATATAAAGATTCAAGTGTGACAATTAATATTATTAATCATATTAATAATATTTATACATGTGTGAGTGTATAATTGGACTATCCAATTATACTAAATGCGCTATAGTAAATCGAGCTAGCACAGGGACCAAATAGACCTATGTCCGAGCTTCAATAATCTCGAAATATCAATTAAGCTATTAATTAAATATTATAAATTATTAACTCCGGGTCCACTAAAAACCCAAAGTTGCACTCTCATTGTCGTAGTTGATATATTAAGCCGAACCAAGTCAATGTCCATCGACATAGTCACTACATATAGATTAACCCTTCATGAGTATCTTATAATTAGAGCCGGGTCATAATATCTGTTATAGCCCTCTAATTATTTTTACCTTAAGTACCATCAATTCTCTAATAAATGATTTATTCATAACGATTATGAATTTTAATCTTTCAATTCGTAGTAGAAAGACTTGAACGCTCTAACCGTTCAAGTACCAAATCAACCCTTAAGAAAGATACTCCTATACTTCTCGCAAGAAGGAGTGAACTCCATGTCTATGTAAAATGTTCCCAGCTACAAAACAGACCATGCCCCCAAAGTACATAGCTATTGGTCGGGATTGCAACACCAACCTCACCTTTGTAAATCAAAAGACATAGCCTGCCATGCAGGAGTTCATATTACTCTCAGGATTAAAATCAATGTATGTATGACCATCTAGAAGATCGAAATGACTTTCTTTATTTAATGGATATTATAAAATGTCATTTACAATTGGGTCCAATCCTATATGATCACATCATATAAGGTACCTTCATTCTCATGTCCCTACATAGACGATCTCGGATCATGGTCGCCATACAAATATAGAATGGGCAGCAGCTAGTGATACACCAAGCGGATGGATATCTGCTAGTAGCCTATGAGATCGGCTACCCCACTTAAGGGCGAATCATATCATCATGCTAGTCTCTCTGTTTTGTGAACGCCTAGATTATTCACAAAACTATAACTAGGAACATTTAAGAGTAATGATTCTCATAAGACATGGAAGCCATCGTCTTATTACTCCAAGGACTTTATTACAGTGTTGATGATTCATATAAGTTATGTAAGACACGTATAATAAAGATTGACATTTTATTCATTAATGAAAATATTACAAATACATGTACATATAGCCCATCCACAAGTTGGGTATAAGGCATATCCCTAACAATCATCCACTTGCATTATAGCCAACTAGTATGAATCTGGACACCATACTCTCGGGTGTGCCTATCATGCTTTTGTTGAGTCAGCCCTTTAGTCAAAGAATCTACAAGCTTATCTTATATGGGTATTTTTTCTATAATAACTTCTTTTCTCTAAAAAATCTCCCATATGAGATGAAATCGCCTGAGTACATGCTTGGATTTCTGGTGGGACATTGGTTCCTTTGATTGAGCAATGGCGCCCGTGTTGTCACAGTACATCGTGGCGCTATTCTTTATCACGGGAAGCACTTCCAGCTCTGTGATGAACTTCTTAATCCAAATTTATTCTTTAGCTGCCTTTGATGCTACAATATATTCGGCTTCAGTAGTGGAGTCCGCTGTAGTTGACTACTTTGAGATTTTCCAAATTACAGTACCACCATTTAAAGTAAACAGATAACCTGTTTGTGATCTGCTGTCATCCCTATCGGTCTGAAAACTCGCTTCACAGTAACCAATGACTTTCATCTCATAACAATCTCCCGTATGTCAAAAACACATCCTTAGTTCTTCTCATATACTTGAGTATTGTTTTGACAGTTGCCCAGTGTTGCTCACCAAGATTTGTCTGATACCTACTCGTTATGCTAAGAGCATAAGAGACATTAGGTCTTGTATATAACATGGCGTACATGATCGATCCTATTTCTGAAGCATAAGGGATCCTACTCATACGCTCTCTATCTGAATGAGTATGTGGACATATCTCCTTAGATAATTTGATTTCATGATAAGTAGGTAAATTACCTCTTTTGGAATCTTCCATTTTGAATCTTTTAAAAACTTTATCTATGTACTTAGATTAAGAAAGTCCTAACAATCTCTTAGATATATTACGGTAGATCTTAATGCCGAGGATGTAGGCTGCTTCTCCCAAATCTTTCATGGAGAAATTCTGAGATAACCACAGATTGGTGGCTTGCATCATGGGAATATCATTCCCGATGATTAATATGTCATCGATATATAATACAAGAAAAACAATAGCACTCCCACTACGTTTCCTGTAAACACAAGGCTCGTCCATATTTTTGATGAAGTCAAATTCTTTGATTGTCTCATCAAATCGTATATTCCAACTTCTATAGGCTTGCTTGAGTCCATAAATGGATCATTTACGCTTGCATAATTTATTATGATCATCCTTAGATGCAAACCCCTCAGGTTGTGTCATATAAACTTCCTCTATGAGGTTCCCATTAAGGACAGCTA
This sequence comes from Zanthoxylum bungeanum, assembly GCA_019454045.1. Lineage (NCBI taxonomy): Eukaryota > Viridiplantae > Streptophyta > Magnoliopsida > Sapindales > Rutaceae > Zanthoxylum > Zanthoxylum bungeanum. The sequence goes on from SKCR01044111.1 coordinate 126,799, forward strand.
TTTTGACATCCATCTGCGAAATCTCATAATCAAAGTGTGCACATAGTGCCAGTAAAATTCGAATGGACTTTATCATTGCAACAGATGAGAAGGTTTCGTCATAGTCAATTCCTTGGATTTGTCTATAACCTTTCGCCACCAACCTAGACTTATAGGTTTGGATGTTGCCTTCTGCATCAGTTTTATGCTTGTAAATCCACTTGTAGCCTATGGGTTTTATCCCTTCTGGTTCATCTACCAAGTCCCAGACTTGATTCTGATACAAAGAGTCTATTTCGGATTTCATGGCCTTAAGCCACTTGACTGAATCAATGTCACGCATTGCTTCGTCATAACTGGTAGGATTATCATTATCAATGACTTGATTATATTCCTTATCAATATGGAAACCATATCTTCAGGTTCATGTCTTTCCCTACCAGACCTTCTGAGTTCATAGCCTTGTGGTTGTTTCGTCGCTGCCCTTTTGAGGGGGTTGGGTTTAGTTCTATGTTAGTTTGTTATTCTCGTACCTCATCGAGGTCAAGTCTACTCCCACTATATTTCTTGAGAAGGAATTCATTCTCTAAAGACTAAGCATTTCGTAAGATAAATGTTCTTAGTTCATTTGGGACGTAGAACACGTATGCTCTTGAGTTCAAGGCATATCATACAAACTTACATTTAACTGTCCTATCATTCAATTTGTTAGTTTGTGTTAGCTTAATATATGCATCACATTCCCAAACTCTTAGATAACTAAGACTAGGATGTTCCCAGACCATAAATCATATGGTGTTTGACTGACAGTCTTGAAAGGAACTTAATTTAGTAGTAATTTTGCAATTTCTAAAGCACGACCCTAAAATGAAAGAGGTATATACGTGCCTGACATCATTGATCAGACCATATCTAATAATGTCCAATTTCTCCTTTCGGAGACCCCATTATGCTGTGTAGTTCTCGTAGGAGTCCACAAGGAAACAATGCCATTTTCTCTCAAGTAATCTTCAAATTCGTTGCTTAAGTATTCACCACCTCAGTCAGACCTTAGTGACTTAATACTTTTATTAAGCTGGTTTTTTACTTCAGCCTTGAAGTCTTTGAATTTCTCAAAGGCTTTAGATTTTTACCGCATAAGGTACACATACCCATATCGTGAATGATCATCGATAAAGGTAATAAAGTAGGATAATCCACCTCTAGCGGTGACTGACATTTGTCCGCATAGATCAGAGTGTATGAGTTCTAATGTCTCCGTTGCATGTTGTCCTTCTCCTTTGAAGGGTAATTTGGTCAGTTTACCAAGTAAACAAGACTCACAAGTTCCATAAGGTTTATATTTGAAGGGTTTAAAATACCCATCCTAAGTAGCTTAGTTAATCTTTTTTATTGATATGACCTAAGCGATTGTGCCATATAAGTGATTCATTGAGATTATTTGAGTTAAAGCTGTATATATTAGAGGTTGAACATTCTTTGTTTGTTTGTAAGACATAGATACCATTATTCAAAATACCATTAGCATATTTTATTTCATTGAAATAAATAGAACATTCATTAAAACTTATTAGGAATGAACAGCCTTTATTACATAAAGAAGAAATTGAAATGATGTTCTTTACTAGAGAATGTATATAAACAAAATCTTCTAAGTCTAAAACTAAACCATTCGGCAAAACTAATGAATAAGTCCCCATGAACAATGCAACCAGTTATGCTCCATTACCAATGCGTAAGTTGTTCGTGTTCCTAGAACATGCCATGGATCTATTAAGCATGAATGTGTGTGATTAAGATCATTATCAGTTACTGAATATACTTACAATGAACAGATTGGAATTAAAATTTTGAGAAGAGATCTCCAAGATCCAACCTTTGAATGTTGATTTCAAGCTTTGAGTTGTTTCCCTATCACCTTTATTGATCTTTGAAGTGCTAGCTTTGAATGATTTTACCATAAAATCAAAGAGACAAGAAGGAGAAGCTCACTCCCCTTTTGGATGAACTAGGGTTTCAAATTGTGTTGTGTGTGTTCAAAGTGAGAGAGAGATGGCTTTTGGTAAAACCAATTTACCCTTTTCACCTAAACAAGGTGGTTAGGTAAATGGTTTCACCAAAACCATTTCTAGGTGGTTGGGAAAGTTGGTGGTTTGGCATAAATACCAACCACTCTCCCAACTACCACATATGAAGTGGGCCCCACTTTTGAATTCAAAATTCAAACGGTTTCTACGAATGTTTGCCGCGGCTTGGATCCATTTAATCCAATTAAACGAATTTTCATCGCTAAATAATTAAATCTAATTTAATTAAATAACGAGTCTCGTAAATTTATTACGAATGCCATTTACGAATTAATTATAAATTAATCTGTTCGCTTGTATTAAAGTCCGACTTTAATTTCGTATTGAAATCTAATTCCAATTAATATATCTGATATATTAATTTTAGCCCATATCAATAAATTAAATGGAAAAATCAAATTAACTATTAAATTTATTTTACCGATTAATTCCAAATTAATCGCGCTCTCTCTCTTCCGAACACACTTAATCCCAGATTAAATAATACCTAAATTAATCTCAGATTAATTTTCTCTCTCTTAATTAATATCAGATTAATTCTAATTTAAGTCAACTGTCATCGGTGAATCTTTGGGAAGCGACCCAAGACACCTCTGGATATGTTGGCAGTAAATCTAGTTATCAAACTATCCGATTAAGTGCGTACCTCGTACTACGTGCTAACCGATTTACAAGACATGGTTGGCTTCTAGCAAAGCACAGTGCCTACCAAATTCTCCAGAAATATTCTTACTGGAATGTACAATCTATGTCAAGCGTAAAATACGTAGTATTGCGTTTTGTTATCCAGTATCTGATGTCACATGCAAGGCCTGGGGCTGGAGTAGTGTCTACCCCGTACGAAGCATATATCGGATCACAACCAACTAGTCTCTTTAATCGGATAATCATGATCTTGTCACATTATCTCGATGGTTGCAACACATAAGAGTACCAGTTCTGTATTTTCTAAGTGATAATCATCTCCATATGACTGAAGTGATACTTCCATCTTGACATCACACCCAATACACATTAAAATTCTCAATAAATCGAGAAGAGGCGTACACAGAACCTGTTAAAGTCCTGGTTGACTAAAAGTAAAGTGTATTGATTGTTGCAAGTATTAACGATTCAAATCTCAGGTTAAGACCAAATACACCTACCCTGATTCGGATTCCTATATACACATAGTCATACTACCAATGGGATTTTGAGGGGTCTATCCGGAGTGAAGCTGTTCCCGTACCATCGGTGAACACAACCTCCTATCACACTTACATAAGCATCCAATACTTAAATATATGAGAACTATGTCGTTATGCTCCCACAATGAGCAGAAGTGCAATACTAGTCTATTCCGCATTATCGATGTCTAGTCTCGATAATACTATGACTAGGGATATTTAATGATTAAACCTTAGTGGATTGATATCGTCTCATATCTTATAATCCGGAATTAATCATAAGGACTTTTATCATTTATATATTTTAAGTAATCTAATTACAAAATGATAAAATAGAAATTTCCATTTTCACATTGTCAATTTGTACAAAAACTAAAATGTCTTTTACAAACAGTGACTCTATGGGTTATAATTGTCCAACAATCTCCCACTTGGCCTATAGTCAGTCACTCAAGCATCTAACACATGAGCTATGTACATGTCCCTCAAACTTTTGCTGTGAAATAGCTTTTGTCAGCGGATCTACAATATTGTCATCTGATGCGACCTTCTCGATCTTCATATCGCCACGATGTATGATCTCACTAATTAGATGGAAATATCGAAGAACATGTTTGGATCGTTGATGAGACCGCGGTTCCATAGCCTGCCCTATAGCCTTGTTATTATCATAATATAATGGAATGGGCTCAGCTGCTAACGGAACTAATCCTAATCCAATTAGGAATTTATGGATCCAAACTACCTCTTTTGCTTCTTCAGCTATAACAATATACTCTGTTTCTGTTGATGAATCAGCAACAGTCTCTTACTTAGAAGATTTCCAGCTTACTACTCTGTTGTTCAAATAAAATATGTACTCAGATTGTGACTTAGAGTCGTCTTTATCGGTTTGGAAACTTGTATCGGTATACCTAGTTACCTCAAGTTCTCCATCTCCATAGATTAAGAAGGCATCCTTAGTTTGTCTAAGATACTTAAGGATGTTCAAAGCATATGAGACATCACGTCGCGTATATATCATGGCATACATGATCGACCCGACTACCGAAGCGAACGGGATCCGACTCATATTGTCTCTCTCATCTTGAGTTTTGGGACACATGTCCTTAGATAGAGTGACGCCATGTGACACTAGCAACAGTCCCCTCTTGGACTGATCCATGTTGAATCTCTTCAACACTTTGTTAATTTACGTGCTCTGTGAGAGTCCAAACAGCTTTTTAGTTCTATCCCGGTAGATCTTTATTCCTAGAATAAAGGCTGCTTCTCCCAGATCTTTCGTGGAGAATTTTAATGAAAGCCAACCTTTCACCGATTGTAGCATGGGAATGTCATTGCCCATAAGCAATACATCATCAACGTAAATGATAATGAATGTCAGTGCGCTCTCACTAACCTTATTATATACACAAGGATCATCCTCGTTTTGAATGAAATTAGATTCTTTATGATCTCATCAAAACGTTGGTTCCAAGAATGCGATGTTTGCTTCAATCCATAAATGGATCGATTTAACATACAAACCTTGTTTGCAAGTCTTGGTACGACAAAACCGTCAGGTTGTTACATATAAACATCATCCAAAGGTTTCTGTTAAGGAAAGCGATTTTGATGTCTATATGCCATATCTCGTAATCGAAATATGCAGCAATAACAAGCATTATACGAATGGATTTAATCATGGCAACATGTGAAAACGTTTTGTCATAATCGACACCATGTCATTGACGATACCCTTTCGCTACAAGCCTAGCATTGTACGTTTGTATGTTGTCATCCATATCGGTCTTCTTCTTGAAGATCCATTTGCAACCAATAGGCTTTACGCCTTCTGGTGCATCAACCAGTGTCCAAACTTGGTTGGTGTACATGGAATTAATTTCGGACTTCATGGCCTCTTGCCATAAAGCAGAATTGATGTCTTCTATCACTTCCTCATACGTAGCCTGGTAACCTTCCTCAATAAGATTGATATCCACATAAGGTGAGATCAGAAACCCATACCTCTCATGTTGTTTTCTGACTCGCTCCGACCTATGCGGTTCTTGTGTATTTGAAGATTGTGGTACAGTCTCATCCCTGATGAACTATTCTTGTTCCGTTGAGGACTTTATGCCAGGAACAGCATCACTCCGATTTTCATCGAGTTCTACTTTCCTCCCACTGTCCACTGTATCAAGGAATTCCTTCTCAAGGAAAAACGTATGTAGAGCAACAAATACTTTGTTCTCTTGTGGGTTGTAAAAGTAATATCCTTTGTTTTCCCTAGGATAACCTACAAATAGGCATTTATCCGATTTGGGTTCTAGTTTGGTACCTTCCAAAAGTTTAACGTATGCCAAGCATCCTCAAATCTTCAGGAATGAGAAACCTAGTTTATTTCCTGTCCATATCTCATACAGTGTTTGTTGAACAGACTTTGACAGAACCTTATTCAAAATAAGTATTGCACTGTTCAATGGATATCCCCAGAAGGAAATAGGTAGCTCTGTGCGACTTATCATAGACCTTACCATATCCAATAAAGTTTAGTTTCTCCGTTCGGACACACCATTTAATTGAGGTGTTCTCGTAGGAGTCCACAGTGAAAGAATAAACAAGATTCCCAGATGTCATATGAATTTTGATCAAATTCGTCCAAGTACCCACTCTTCGAAAGTGTGGATATACGATTCTTGTTAATGTGTCCCAGACGACAATGCCACTTATAAGTTTCATCTTTGTTACTTAGTTTAAGCCTTTTATTTGTTACATTATATGTTTGAGATAGATTTATATTCAAAATATAAAGACCATTATTTACATCAGCAGTGCAAATCTCCATATCATCTTTATACATAAAACACCTATTGTTTCTAAAAACAAAAGTATAGCCACATTGGGCTAATAAAGATAAGGAATTAATATTCCTAGTTAAACTAGGTACATAATAAAAGTATGAAAGTTTAAGTACATGCCCCGAGGGCAGTTCCAAAACAAAAATGCCAACGGCCAAAACAGCGGGCCGTGTCCCATTTCCAACGCGTAGATCAATCTCCCCTGAAGCCAGTCTCCTGCTAATCTACAGATCCTACACATCAGTACATATATGAGTACCACAACCAGAATCAAAAATCTAATTTTTAAGACTATTAGTAGACATGTTTATTTCTATAACAAACATACCTGAAGCCGGTGCCTTGCCCACTTTGATTTCCTTCATGTGTGCCTTGTACTCGAGGCAGTCACGCTTCCAGTGACCACACTTCCCACACTGCAGACATACATCTTGGGATTTGTCCTTACCATTCCTAGAAGGTTTTGATGATTTGGCCTTGCCTTTGTTCTTTTTCTGCTTCTTTACACCTCCAGTCACCTTGGGCCAAGCCCTTGAAGACCGAGATGTTGAAGCGAAGTGTGCCTCGCGCTTCTTGCCCTTTAAGAGCTCATTTTCTGCTTCGCGCAGTGTGGACATCAAATCTCCAAGAGTATGGTCTTGGTTCATCATATAGTAGTTCATGATGAACCCACTCCAAGTGTCGGGCAGAGACTGTAAGATCAAATCAATAGAAGTCTCAGCCTCAAAGAAAATGCCCATTTGTCCTAGCTGCTCAATGTCAGCAATCATCTGTGACACATGGTGCTCAACAGATGTACCCTCTGACATACGAGCACGAAAGAGCTTCTTTTGCAAATCATATCTCTACAATCTAAGATTAGATCGATGAAGATCAGGAAACTTCACAATCATCTCATAGAGATCCAATCCCTTGTTCTATTGGTTTCTATTATTAGTCCCAAAGAAAGTATAAGCAAATGAAACACACGATTTATACATGCAAAGCTTGAAGCATGGCGGAATCATACTTACAAAGCTTGTGACGAAAAAGATGAAGAAAATCCTTGAGTCTTCAAGGTGGAAATTTCCGGCCAAGAAGAAATGAAGAATAAGCTTTAAGTCTTTTAGTATTCCAAGCTCCAAGGTTGTTTCCCTATCACCTCCTTTGATCCTTCATTGTGCTAGCAAATGGAGAGAATGAAAAAACAATTTTCCTTGCCAAATGAAGCTCACGGCGTGAGCAAGAAGAAAAGGGAGAGAAGGCTTTTGGTATGCCTTTGCTTTTCTCTTTCTTATTTTTAAAAACCGTGAGAAGTGTGATAATAATTACCAAAATATTTGGTAAATACTCTTCCAAAAAGGTGAAAACGTTTTCCCTCCCAAAAAGCCATTAAATGGCCTCACCCACTTACATCGTGAATAGTGACAATGTGTCACTCAATAAAGGTGACTTGTTACATCCATCAACTAGTCGTGTCAAGTGATGAGACTTCGCGATGTGATTTGCGGGTCCCACTCGTTTCAAAATACGAATGTGTCCGCAAACACTTTCGGGCTCGGTTTCGCTAATTCCAAATTAACGAATTTCCGTCGCAACGTAAATTAAATAATTATGCCTAGCGAAATTACTATTCACATCGCTAACGAATTAATTCTAAATTAATTCGTTTGCCCGAATTAAAATCCGATTTTAATTCCGCGTCGAAATCTAATTTCGTTTAATATATCGAATATATTATTTTATCGATTAATTCCAAATTAATCGTTCTCTCTCCTAATTAGGCATTTTATCCAAGATAAAGTTTCTCCGCAATTAATCCAAGATTAATAAAGTCCGAATCAAACATCATAGGTGAATCTTCAGGAAGCGACCCAAGAGATCTCGGATATGTTGGCAGTAAATACGGTCGTCGGATAATCCGAACACGTACGTACCTCGTACTACGTTTTACCGATTTACAAGACAAGGTTGGCTTCTAGCAAAGCGCCATGCCTACCCAATTCTCCAGAAATATTCTTATTGGAATATTAGATCTTTATCAAGCGTAGTATACCGTAGTATCGCGTACATCGATCCTGTATCGGACGATCACATGTTAGGCCTGGGACTGGAAATGTGTCTGCCCCGTACGAAACATATATCGGACATCAAACAACTAGTCTCTTTAAATCGGACAATCCTGACCTGGTCATATTGTCCGGACGGTTGCAACCTTTTATAGAGTACTAGTTCTGTATCCTGCGTGATCATCATCTCCATATGTCTGAAGTGATACTTCCATCTTGACATCACATCCAGTACACTACGATTCTCGATAAACCCAGAAGAGGTGTACACAGAACCAGTTAAAGCCCCGAACCACCAAAACCAAAGTTTACCGATTGTCGCAAGTACTAGCGATGCAAGTCTCAGGTTAAGACCATATACACCTACCCTGATGCGGCCTCCCATAGACACGCAGACATACTACCAATGGGATTCCGCGGGGGGTCTATCCAGAGCGAAGCTGTTTTCCGTACCATCGGTAAAACACAACCTCCTATCGCACCTGCATAAGTATCCAATACTTAAATATATGAGAACTATGCCTTTGTGCCATCACACAACGCGCACAAGTGCAATACTAGTCTATTCTGCATTATCGATGTCCGATCTCGATAATACTCCGACTAGGGATATTTAATGATTAAACCTTTTATATTGATACTGTCTCATATCATCTCAATACAGAACTAATCATATGGACTTTTGCCATTAATATATCAAAGTAAATAATTTACAAAACGGCAAAAGGCAATTTCATTATCACATAGTTAATTTTGTACAATAATACAATATCATTTACCAAAATAGTGACGCTATGGGTCATAATGTCTAACAATCTCCCACTTGGCCTATAGCCAATCACTCAAGCATCTAATACCTGAACTATGTATATGTCGTTCAAACACATGCTGAAGAACAGCTTTCGTCAGCGGATCTACAATGTTGTCATCCAATGCGACCTTCTCGACTTTTACATCGCCACGATGTATAATCTCCCGAATCAGATGGTAACGCCGAAGAACATGCTTGGATCGTTGGTGAGACCTCGGTTCCTTAGCTTGTGCTATAGCCCCGTTATTGTCACAATACAATGGCACAGGCTCAGCTGCTAACGGAACTACTCCTAATCCGATTAGGAATTTTCGGATCCAAACTGCCTCATTTGCTGCTTCCGACGCAGCGATATATACTCCGCTTCTGTTGTTGAATCGGCAATAGTATCTTGCTTGGAAGATTTCCAGCTCACTGCTCCGTTATTCAAACAAAAAATGTACCCCGATTGCGACTTGAAGTCGTCCTTGTCGGTTTGGAAACTTGCATCGGTGTACCCAGACACCTCAAGTTCTCCACCTCCATAAATTAAGAAAGCATCCTTAGTTCGTCTAAGATACTTAAGGATATTCTTAACTGCCATCCAGTGACCTTCACCTGGATCGGCCTGATAGCGACTGCACATGCTCAAAGCATATGACACATCAGGTCGCGCGACATATCATGGCATACATGATCGATCCGACTGCCGAGGCGAACGATATTCGACTCATGTTATCTCTCTCTTCTTTAGTCTTAGGACACATGTCTTTAGACAGAAGGATACCACGTGACATTAGCATCAATCCCCTCTTGGATTGATCCATGTTGAATGGCTTCAACACTTTGTCAATATATGTGCTCTGGGAGAGTCCAAGCAGCTTTCTAGATCTATCCCGGTAGATCTTTATTCCTAGAATAAAGGCTGCTTCTCCCAGATCTTTCATGGAGAATTTTAATGAAAGCCAAGCTTTCACCGACGTTAGCATGGGAATGTCATTGCCTATAAGCAATGCGTCATCGACATAAAGGACAATAAACGTCAGTGCTCTCCCACTAACCTTCTTGTATACACAAGGGTCATCAGCGTTTTGCACAAAATCATATTCTTTTATGATCTCATCAAAACGCTGATTCCATGACCGTGATGCTTGTTTCAATCCATAAATGGATCGATTTAACTTACAAACCTTGTTTGCAAGTCTAGGTACGATAAAATCGTCAGGCTGTTGCATATAAACATCCTTCAAAAGGTTTCGTTGAGGAAAGCGGTTTTAACGTCCATCTGCCATATCTCGTAATCGAAATATGCAGCTATTGCAAGCATTATCCGAATGGATTTAATCATGGCAACGGGTGAGAAATTTTCGTCATAATCAATACCATATTGTTGACGATACCCCTTTGCTACAAGCCTAGCTTTGTACGTTTGCACGTTGCCATCCATGTCGGTCTTCTTCTTGAAGATCCATCTGCATCCAATAGGCTTTACGCCTTCTGGTGCATCAACCAGTGTCCAAACTTGGTTGGCGTACATGGAATCCATCTCGGACTTCATGGCTTCTTGCCATAAAGCGGAATCAATATTCTGTATTTCTTCCTCATACGTAGCCGGTTCATTATCCTCAATAAGATTAATATATACATGAGGCGAGATCAGGAACCCATACCTCTCAGGTACTGTCCTGACTCTCTCCGACCTACGCGTCCTTGTGTATATGAAGATTGTGGTACAGACTCATCCCATATGGTCAGTTTATGTTCCGTCGTTGATTCATTGCCAGGAACAGTATCACTACGATTTTCATCGAGCTCCACTTTCCTCCCACTTACCACTACTGCATCTAGGAATTCCTTCTCAAGGAAAAATGCATGTAGAGCAACAAATACTTTGTTCTCTTGTGGGTTATAGAAGTAATATCCTTTGGTTTCCCTATAATCCCACGAAAAGGCATTTATCTGATTTGGGTTCTAGTTTGGTACCTTCCAAACGTTTAACATATGCCCAGCATCCCTAAATCTTCAGGAAAGAGAAACCCGGTTTCCTCCTGTCCATATCTCATATGGAGTCTGTTCAACAGACTTTGACGGAACCTTATTCAAAATAAGTACTGCACTGTTTAATGCGTATCCCCAGAAGGATATTGGTAGCTCAGTGCGACTCATCATCAACCTTACCATGTCTAACAAGGTACGGTTTCTCCGTTCAGACATACCGTTTAATTGCGGTGTTCCAGGAGGAGTCCACTGTGAAAGAATACCATATTCTTTCAAGTAATCTTGAAACTCATAACTTAAGTATTCGCCACCACGGTCCGACCGCAATGTCTTAATACTCTTGCCTGTTTGTTTTTCTACTTCGTGTCGAAACTCTTTGAATTTCTCAAAAGTTTCCGACTTGTGTCTCATTAGATACACATAACCATAACGAGATGCATCATCCGTAAAGGTTACGAAGTAATGATATCCACCTCTAGCCTGGCTAGACATGGGCCCACATACGTCGCTATGAACGAGGGCTAACAGTTCTGTGGCACGTTCACACCTTTACCACTAAAAGGTGATTTAGGCATTTTGCCTAAAAGACAAGATTCGCAGACATCATATGAATTAGGATCAAATCCGTCCAAGTACCCACTCTTCGAAACGTGGATGCGAGTCTTGTTGATTTGTCCTAGACGACAATGCCACATTTAAGCTTCATCTTTTAGATTACTCGTTTTGAGCCTTTTGTTTGTTATTTTATGTTTAGGAGATTCATTTTATATTCAAAATATAAAGGCCATTATTTGCAACGGCAGTGCAAATTTCTGCATCATCTTTATATAAATACACCCCAGTGTTTCTAAATACAAAAGTGTACCCATGTTGGGTTAAAAAGATACGGATATGATATTCCTAGTCAAACTAGGTATAATAACAGTTCAAAAGTTTAAGTGCATGCCCCGAGGCAATTCCATAACAAAAGTCCCTACAGCCAAACAACAACTGGAGTTCCGTTTCCGACTCGTAGATCAACCTCCCCTGAAGCCAGCATCCTGCTATTCTGCAGATCCTACAAATCAGTACAGATATGAGCAGCACAACCAGAATCAAAAATCCAATTTTTAAAACTAGAAGTAGTCATATTTATCTCAATAACAAACATACCAGAGGCTAGTGCCTTGCCTGCCTTGATATCTTCCATGTGTCCCTTGCCCATTCGGCAGTCACGTTTCCAGTGACCCTTCTTGCCGCAGTTGAGGCAGACATCTTGAGATTTGTTCCTGGCTTCCCAGAAGCTTTTGTCAACTTGCCTTTACCCTTTTTCTTATGTTTCCTCTTCCTCACTCCTCCAGTTGCTTTGGGCCCAGCCCTTGGCCCCTGAGAGGTCGATGCATAGTGCGCCTCGCGCTTCCCCCCTTTAGGGAGTTCTTTTTCAGACTCCTTCAAGATGGATAACAGCTCTCCAAGAGAGTCATCCGTGTCCATCAACTTGTAGTTGATTATGATTTGTTTCCAAGAATCAGGAAGTGACTGTAAGATCAAATCTACGGTCAGCTCAGCCTCCAAGACTATTCCCATATTGGCCAACATCATCAATATCGGCGATCATTTGAGCCCCGTGGGCCTCAACTGATGCGCCTTCAGTCATTCGGGCGCGGAAGAGTTTCTTCACCAACTCGTACCTCTCCATCCGCTTGTTGGTGCGGTGGAGATCTCTCAGTCTAGCCATCATGTTATAAGGATCCAAGTCCCTATTCTGGCGACGAAAGTGCTGAGTCATCGAAGCTAAACATAATAGCCTGAGCTGTGTCACAATCATCGCTGTGAGTTTTCCATAACTCCAGCTCAATTGGGTCAGTGGGCTTAGGCGGGAGAGAGGTATCTGTATAGTGTACAGCATCCTCTCAGCCCCAAGGACTATCCTTAGGTTCATTTCCCAATCAGAAAGTTTGTGCCCTTAAAGACATTGTCACACCATGATGATGTCTCGGACATTTCCCTTGCTTGCCATCTCAACTACGATAGTCTAACTATCTAGTTAACGATAAAATGGGTACAGTCAAACTGTTACAAGAAAAATAACAATGTATTAGTCCAACTAATTTAAAAATAGACGAAATAATTTGAAAGATGCGTAAGGCTAAGTATCTGAACGAAATTGCAAATTCAATACTAGCCTCCCACTATTTTCATCAAGTCTCTAACCTCTGTTGAGAACTCGGGAAATCCTATTTCCTAGTGGGCTAGGATCCCGTTAAATAACACACAACCTTGACTTTGGCCAACAAACTGTATGCTATTTAACTAGGTAGATCTCAAAGATCAATTGGATCCCATCCAATTCCTAGATCCGGTTAGGTGACATCCAAGTCCAAAACATATGCCAATGTATCTAATACATTTTCCTAACCATATCCTCCGAATCATCTAGGCCTTGGCTTTGGCACAACAAACCTAATGATTCCGGTTAAGCGGGACCCATTGATAAGGAAAGTTTCGTAATCAATGTCGTTGGACAAGAAGGGATCTTGACTTTGGCCAACAAATCACAACTTGGACAAGACACCGATGTGGAACAAAACTCTCATGATTCAAGTAACATCCTCAATTGACAAAGGTCTTGACTTTGGCCAACAAACCAATGCCAATTTTGGATCTTGAACAAGATTCATTCAACGGAAGGATAATCGCTTAATATAGTTTGAGGGATTTTTGCGTAATTAGCAACCAATTTATTATCTTTGTAGGTCTCATCATCATACACCCTTAGTATGCTTCTAAAACATCATAAAGCACGTAAAGTAAATTAATAGTGATATACGGATGGATATATAAAACAACTTGTTCCTAGAATAAATCGCTCCATTTCCTCTCCCCGCTAGCACTATTCTACTTCTACCCAATTACATAATACAACAAGAGAAACCTCATTTACATTGAGGGGAATTAGGTGAGAAGAGAATACAAAGAGATAAAAGAGATAAGGCTGGACACGCAGGTCCAATTTATAAATTCTAAATTTACAATAATTTTTAAAATTACCCTTTCCCTTCTAATATCCATCCGATATACACTATTCTTTCATCACATACATATATATTCAATCAAGAAATGCTATACAACTAATCAAATCCAATTAATTATTCTTTGTTTAAGTGATCATCCAATGTTCAAACAACGGTTTGATTTTGCGCGAGTCCAACTCGTTTGAGAATAAGTACATAAGGTACGAATTCACGAATTATATCGACTACTCGTTAAATCCAATTTAAGTCGTATTCAATACTAATTCAATTTATTTAATTCCAATTAAATGTTTATACTTTTAATGTGCTTTTAAAGACTTAGATTCTAAATCTAATCTAATTGGGTCTCCAAGCCCAACTAACATCCAATGTTTGTTTAATTAAAGTCCGATGGGCTTTCAATTGATTTATTAAGGCTTGGGCTTTGGTCAATGTGGGTCAAACCCAATTGCCAAGCCCAAATAAGGAATCACCCTTAAATGCCATAAAATCAATTTCAAGCCCATAAGGCCCAATTAAACATTAAAGCCCATTTTACTATATTTGGACTTAATGGAGTGATTTAAGCCCAAATTGGATCCAATCCATTTGGCCCAAATCTACTTGGCCCAACCAAGCCCATTATGCCCAAATATAATAATACAAGCCCAATTTTACAATTAAGCCCATTAATTAAATTTTAATATTCCAAATTTTAAAATTCAATTAATTAAAGTGTAAATCCATGATTAATTCATTAAACCAAATATTTCCAAAACACCAATTTAATTTATTAATCATCACTTGTTCAAAACACATGTCCAACATTTATTTGAACAAAAATCAAGTCCTTTAAACATGTCATATTGCATTCGGCCAAGAGGGATTTTTTGGTTCGATTTGTTTTTCAATCCGATTGAATCACTAATCTACATCCCATATATGTTTTAAGTCATCTAATGAATTTGTACACAAAAAAATTCCAATCCAGTACAAGGACCTCCACATTCGGCCAAAGCAACAATTTTGGGGAAAAATCATCCAATGCATTTTTCTCAAAATTGATCATGTATAACATCATATTACATACATATAAGCATACTTTATCATCAAATTTCAAAAAACATGCTTCAGAGCAATGACCTCAATATCGGCCAAAGCAACAATTTTGGGGAAAAAAACATCCAATGCATTTTTCTCAAAATTGATCATGTATAATATCATATTACATACATATAAGCATACTTAATCATCAAATTTCACAAGAACATGCTTCAATCAATTTTACCCAAATTAACCCTAATGTATTTCATGCTTAAACATGGCTCCATGATACCATTATTGGTTTCTATTATTAGTCCCAAAGAAAGTATAGCAAGAAATGAAACACACGATTTATACATGAAAAGCTTGAAGCATGGCGGAATCATACTTACAAAGCTTGTGACGAAAAAGATGAAGAAAATCCTTGAGTCTTCAAGGTGGAAATTTTCGGCCAAGAAGAAATGAAGAAGAAGCTTTAAGTCTTTTAGTATTCCAAGCTCCAAGGTTGTTTCCCTATCACCTCCTTTGATCCTTCATTGTGCTAGCAAATGGAGAGAATGAAAAAACAATTTTTCCTTGCCAAAATGAAGCTCACGGCGTGAGCAAGAAGAAAAGGGAGAGAAGGCTTTTGGTATGCCTTTGCTTTTCTCTTTCTTGTTTTCAAAAAACCGTGAGAAGTGTGATAATAATTACCAAAATATTTGGTAAATACTCTTCCCAAAAAGGTGAAAACGTTTTCCCTCCCAAAAAGCCATTAAATGGCCTCACCCACTTACATCGTGAATAGTGACAATGTGTCACTCAATAAAGGTGACTTGTTATATCCATCAACTAGTCGTGTCAAGTGATGAGACTTCGCGATGTGATTTGCGGGTCCCACTCGTTTCAAAATACGAATGTGTCCGCAAACACTTTCGGCTCGGTTTCGCTAATTCCAAATTAACGAATTTCCGTCGCGACGTAAATTAAATAATTATGCCTAGCGAAATTACTATTCACATCGCTAACGAATTAATTCTAAATTAATTCGTTTGCCCGAATTAAAATCCGATTTTAATTCCGCGTCGAAATCTAATTTCGTTTAATATATCGAATATATTATTTTATCGATTAA
Organism: Zanthoxylum bungeanum; assembly: GCA_019454045.1. Classification (NCBI taxonomy): domain Eukaryota; kingdom Viridiplantae; phylum Streptophyta; class Magnoliopsida; order Sapindales; family Rutaceae; genus Zanthoxylum; species Zanthoxylum bungeanum. Next base: position 142,858 of record SKCR01044111.1, read on the forward strand.
TTCCAAATTAATCGTTCTCTCTCCTAATTAGGCATTTTATCCAAGATAAAGTTTCTTCGCAATTAATCCAAGATTAATAAAGTCCGAATCAAACATCATAGGTGAATCTTCAGGAAGCGACCCAAGAGATCTCCGGATATGTTAGCAGTAAATACGGTTGTCGGATAATCCGAACACGTACGTACCTCGTACTACGTTTTTACCGATTTACAAGACAAGGTTGGCTTCTAGCAAAGCGCCATGCCTACCCAATTCTCCAGAAATATTCTTATTGGAATATTAGATCTTTATCAAGCGTAGTATACCGTAGTATCGCCTACATCGATCCTGTATCAGACGATCACATGTTAGGCCTGGGGTGGAAATGTGTCTGCCCCGTACGAAACATATATCGGACATCAAACAACTAGTCTCTTTAAATCGGACAATCCTGACCTGGTCATATTGTCCCGACGGTTGCAACCTTTTATAGAGTACTAGTTCTGTATCCTGCGTGATCATCATCTCCATATGTCTGAAGTGATACTTCCATCTTGACATCACATCCAGTACACTACGATTCTCGATAAACCCAGAAGAGGTGTACACAGAACCGGTTAAAGCCCCGAACCACCAAAACCAAAGTTTACCGATTGTCGCAAGTACTAGCGATGCAAGTCTCAGGTTAAGACCATATACACCTACCCTGATGCGGCCTCCCATAGACACGCAGACATACTACCAATGGGATTCCGCGGGGTCTATCCAGAGCGAAGCTGTTTTCCGTACCATCGGTAAAAACACAACCTCCTATCGCACCTGCATAAGTATCCAATACTTAAATATATGAGAACTATGTCGTTGTGCCATCACAACGCGCACAAGTGCAATACTAGTCTATTCCGCATTATCGATGTCCGATCTCGATAATACTCCGACTAGGGATATTTAATGATTAAACCTTTTATATTGATACTGTCTCATATCATCTCAATACGGAACTAATCATATGGACTTTTGCCATTAATATATCAAAGTAAATAATTTACAAAACGGCAAAAGGCAATTTCATTATCACATAGTTAATTTTGTACAATAATACAATATCATTTACAAAACAGTGACGCTATGGGTCATAATGTCTAACATGTTCTAACGAGGAAATTATTGAGTCATAACAGCAAGTATTATAGATTAAGTAGTCGAGTTTTCATCGCTATGAGTCTTCCAAAGCTCTAGCTTAACTATCTGATCAGATCTAGGCTTAGGTCCAAGTGGTCTCTCTATTGTGTAGAGCAACTTCTCGGATCCCAAGACAATCTTGAGATTCATATCCCAGTCATAAAACTTTGCACCATTGAAGACATTATCACCCATGATGATGTCTCTGAAATAGTTTTTTCCTTTTATCTTAATTGTAATAGTCAAACTATTCAATTAACAATGTATAGGTACAGTATAACTGTTACAAGAATAATAATAGAATATTAGTCCAACTAATAAATATTTATAATAGACGAAATAATTTGAAAGCACGTATTTGGTAAGTATTTGAATGAAATTACAATTCAATACTAGCCTCCCACTATTTTTCGGCGAGCCTCTAACCCTCTGTTGAGTACTTAGGAAACCTAGTTTCCTAGTGGGCTAGGATCCCGTTAAATAAACACACAACCTTGACTTTGGCCAACAAGCTGTATGATATTTAACTAGGTGGATCTCTAAGATCAATTAGATCTCATCCAATTCCTAGATCCGGTAGGTGGACCTTTATGTCCGAAACATATATACAATATATATGCCAACATATCCAATATATTTTCCTAACCTTTTCCTCTAAATCAACTAAGCCTTGACTTTGGCTCAACAAGCTTAACGATTCCAGTTAAGCGGGACCCATTGACTTTGGAAAGCTTCATAATCCATGTCGATGAACAAGAAGTGATCTTGACTTTGGCCAAAAAATCACAACTTGCCCAAAACATGCGTGTAGGCACTGTATTTTGGCTTATAAGTCCCGATGATGATTCTCGTATGGAGACACTACCTCTTTAGTCATGGAAGCCGCGGGAAACGCACGTTGGAAGGGTAAAGTTGAAAATTGGTATTTTTGTTGGATTTTATTTGGTTGTCTAGCTTCGGTTTACTAATTGGATCTTTGTTTCAAAGTTTATCCTTGACCCAAAACCCATAAGCCACTTACTAAACCTTACACAAAGCCCAAATACCCAAGCCTACCAAAAACCAAGCCCACACGCCTAATAAGCCAAGTTCACACCCCTAACACCCCTAATTAGGAAGATGCATATTAACACATGCCTAAAATCAAGCCAAATCCCTTCCTAATTAAAAATAAATCTCATGGATCCCTTTCCTAATCAAAGCCAATCACTATCCTAAATTAGAGAGATTTATTCCTTTTGTGATACTAATTAGGAGATGTCACCATCAATTAGGAGATCCTTTCCTATTTGAACTAGGATTACTTCCATCCATTTACCTATAAAAAAAGGCCTTCACCCACCTTCACACCCTAGAGGATATTCACGAAAATCACAAGATTTTTGAGAGCATTGACACGCCCAAGCCTTAAACCCTCCTATTTCCCTATCTTCCAAACTTTAAACCCTCATATTACCGCATCTTATAAGCCTTAAAACCTCCAATTGCCGCATCCTCACAGCCCCTCTTATTACCGCATATCACCTTCAAAATACCCCTAAAATTACCCCTAATCATCGCACAAAGCCCCCTCCTACTGCCCCTCATTGTGCCACCAAAACAGTCCACTAAAATCACCTCATTGCAGTCCAAACATTTGCACCATTTAACCACCGAAACTGCACCTCTTTTACCACCAAAATAGAAGCCCAATACACCTCAAAGACTGTCAAAACAATCCCTTATTTGCCTTAAAACAGTGGCCTAAAAATAGCAGCAAAATAGCAGTGAAACAGAGTGAAAACAGCATCCCAAACAGCGAAACAGCGAGGAAAAATATTGGATTAGTGAAGCGAAGGAGTTGCGGATCATCAACCCTTCCAACGGTCGTGTAACGCGCTTTCGTGAAACGACATAAAAGGCTAGACCTAAGGGCACCCTTTTACTTATTATCTTTCATTTCTTTTATTTATTTTAATATATTATCGCATGAGAGTCGTTTGTTGAGGCATGATGTGAATGTTGGATGAGCGGAATGTGTGTTCCCTTTTGTGGTTTATTGGATAGAAACCAGGACGTAAATTCCGTAGTCAAATTCGAATGGACGGTAGTGCAGTTTGTACTCGGGATACAACGCCACGTACCACTTGAGAGACACATATTTTGTTTCATCCAAACTAGTATTCGAGCATGATGTAGTTCGTAGATTATTTATTTGTTATTTAAGTATGATTTATCCTAGTTTATTATTTATTTCCAAAACATGATTATGTTATTTTTATGCATGATATTTTATTTAGTTCATGTTTATGTTTAAATAGTTATTTGTTTATTTTGGTTTAATGGTACAATGTGCTCATTGTGTGATATTGTGTGGTTGTCATTTAAAGACTTACTTTCAAGCATGCAAACTTAGATTATGAGTTATTTTGATGAATACAAACTAGACCTATGTTACCCTTGAGCATATACGTTGAGTAGATTTCGGTTAGTTATTGCACAAATCATATCATCCTAAGTGACATAAGTAAGGGACCATTTCGAACCCAACGATTTGAGGTCTTCCATTGCGAACGATGAGTGCGGCCTTAAATCACATTTTCTCGGGTCACACAGGGTGGCGACTCCATGTTATTTCTCTAATTTAGTTCCTCCACGGACTACTCCGTACTCCCAACTAGGCTGCGTGTCTAGAACAACATCGTCGAGTTCTGTGTCCTACAGTCTTGTGACTCTACTGGGGATAAAGAGAATTGGTCCCGAAATAATTTCTTGTAATGATTATGATTTGTGATTTAGTTAACCGTGTCTATAGTGGGTTGAAAGGGTTTTAATCAAAGGTATTGTTAAGGCTAAGTGATGGTTTGGTGTCTTCCTTCATTCACTACCTTTCGAGGAAAAATTATGAAGGCACCTAGATAATCATTACCCGTATCTCGTCATAATGGACTAATCTTGAAGACTCATTGTTTATTCCTGACACCAAGCGATAAGAGCCTAAGGGGCTTGGGTACTTAAGAGAGCCTCGCTCCACCCTCCCTCTAGGGAATCTACAATGGGAAATCCATTTGACAGTCAGTCACACACCATAACTCGTTGGCACGTACCTTAAGGTATAAAAAAGGGTGCGCCCACTTGGTCGCTCGAACCCTTGAATGGGGAGACCTAGTTGTGGGCAATCCTTCGTCGACGAGAGCTTTTGTCTATACCCATGTAAACCTGCGTATGAACTGTAGTTGTAGGACTAATATAAACTATTTCTGTATGTTTGCATGTAGGACCATTGTCATTTGGATTCAGTTGGACTTATTGTCATGAGGTATGGGCTTGTTGGTCCATTTAAACTGGGACAAGTCTGTGATTTATGGCAATTGGGCCAAAAGCTTCTAAAATGATAATGGGCCATCTAGTATAAAATTTTTATGGGTTTATATGTTACATTCATTGCACGCATATGCACTGACACGGTCTTAAAGAGACACCATAGATTCCTGTTGGGTTAGGGAAGAAGGGAGACTAATCAAAAGACTGTCAGTAAACATGAGCGAATCTGTCAACGAAGGGTCTCGAATGGATCAGATTGAAGTTAATCTCACCAAAATGATTGAACAACTGCAAGCTCTGACTGCTGCCATGTCTAATATTATCGTGCCCCGCGCTACAGAAGGATTTGAGAATAAGAGGCGAGAGGGCCCTTCAAGTGGTTTGAATGATGATATCCAGTGTTTGATGATGATATGGCTGAATATGCCGCTGGGAGAATAGTCGGGTCTGAGGCTGAGATACAGAAGCTCCGTGATCAAATGGAGTCAGTTACTCACAAACTGAAGGGGAAACATGGGATTTATTGGATTACGATGAGATGACCTTCAAGGAGCAGCTACCTGCACAGATTAAAATGCTTGATATTGTCAAGTTTAGTGGGAATGGGGACCCAAGGGTCTTTTTGTGGTAATACGTCTTAGTGACGAGTTCGGTGGGCCTAACACAGCGCCATGTCCAGAAGATGTTTGGGATGTCACTTGAGGGGGCACCTGTAGTGTGGTATCACAACCTTGAGAAAAATGTTAAGGAGGATTGGAGAGAATTGGAGGATGCCTTCTTAAAGCAGTATGTTACAGACCTGGAGATCAATTTGTCACTCCGTGATTTGGATAATACTAAGCAAAAGCCAGAGGAAAGCTTTAAGGAGTACGTAAATCACTGGAGGAGCCATCTCTTAAAGATGCAGACCAGGCCTTCGGAGAAGGATCAAATAAATATGATCATCAAGGGTACTAAGCCCTCAATCTATGGTAAGTTACGGAGGATGACCTCCATGATTATGGATTTCCGATAGTTGAGGGAAACTATCATGGATATTGAAGAAGAGGAGGCCGAGAATCGGAAGTTTTACAGCCTAAATATGAGGGCTATCGGAGGATCCTCAGGTACTAAGCCTGTTACTGCAGAAATTGCTGCCATTAAGAATCGGTATTTTCTAACTTGGGTAGGCCCTTGTCCAATGTGCTGGAGAGTTAGCAAGGTAGGGACTATTGAAACCCTTGGAGCCTAAACCACTCCCGAATCCTCCCCCACGAAACCTAAACATGAACCGCTACTGCCACTTCCACCAACAACATGGCCATGACATAGATGATTGTGCCCGTCTTCGCCATGAGATCCAAGACCTGATTGACTCCCGAAAAATTCCTGACCCTGAAAAAGAACAGCCAAACACACACCGCAATCCCTTATCCATTTATCACTATGTTCCCTCACCTACGTATATGATCAACTCTGGCCTACCAGAAGACCTTGTGCTGCAAACCTTTGACCACCAAGCCTTTTGCCTGGGTATTTGGGACAGTAATAGTGAAGATGAGGGAGAATGGAAGAAAAATTTCTAGGAGGATTTCTCCAATAGTGACGAGAAAGAGGTAAAACGGATGACCCGAAGTGGTCACTTTTACAATGATACTGCTAAAAAGAGGAAGGAAGTACTGATAGACAGTTGAGAAGTGGCCAAAAATATTGAGAATGCTGAGGGAGATGTAGTGATGCGGCAGCTGAAGAAGACCCGAGCACATTTGAGTATCTAGGAGTTGTTATGTGCGTCCGGGAGCACAGGCGGGCTATGGTGGAAGCCATGAGCAAGATAGTAGTGCCCGAGGATGCTGATCCTGCAATGTTTATGGAATCGGTGTAGAAAGAAGCCTAGCAAATAACCTTCTCTGATGAAGAACTTCATCTGATGGGGAGAAACCAAAATATGCCTTTATTCATCCGAGTTGAAGTGAAAGGCAAGCGGACATCCTACGTGATGGTGGATGATGGTTCATCCATCAATGTGTGCCCGTTGAAGATTCTGACAAATCTGGGCTTAAAGCCGACAGATTTGAGCTCTTCTAACATGACTATAATGGCTTACGATGATAGTAAACGGGGAGTCGAGGGTACTTTTGCCGCAATAGTCAAGGTCGGTCATGTTAAGGATGAAGTTAAGTTTACAGTTCTGGACATCCCAGCCACTTTCGCCTTGTTGTTGGGAAGGCCATGGTTTCATAAGCTTGGGGGTGTGCCCTCCACTCTGCATCAGATGATTAAGTTCCCATATGGAGAGATATTGTCACCATCTGAGCTGAGATGGACAATGTTGTAGCCGCTTTGGAAATACAACCTTTCACTAGGTTCCAAGTGTCGGCAACCATTGAGGAGTGGGTGGATCCCAAAGTGGTGAGGATTATGGAGAAAATGAAGTTTGAACCAGGCAAAGGTTCAGCATTGCCAGACTTTAAAGGGAAGAATACTCAGAGGGGTTTGGGATATCGATCTGACGAAGATAAGCCAAAGGCCAAGATGAAAGGCCTGAAGTTAATGAAATTCTTTGTAAAGGCTTCAGGGTATCAAGGGGAGCCCGAACCAGTAGAAGTTAACGGGATTGTGGTGCCCGGATTTGAGATCTTTTTGGACATGGTGGGTGAGAAGCCGCTGACAGGAGAAGTTGCAAAAAAGGAAGAAGAGAAATGGGAAAAAGAGCTGATGAAGTTGGAAGGCTTGACTCTGGAAGAACACAAGGAGCCTGAGAAGAACCCGGTTGCGGAGGATGAAGTGTCTGTAGATGATGAAGACATTTATCTTCTTGATTTATTTTAATGTACTCTCACATTTATTAGCAATAAAGACAATCATTTTGCTTATTTGCCTGAGTCTTTTCCTCTTAACTTGCATGACTTAAGTATATTTGATATTAACTCCACTAAAAACGAATACATTCCACCTTGGTACGCCTGAAAGCCCCAAGGAAGTCTTAATTGCGAGTGAAGTTACCGCCGAAGAGTGGAAGAATTTAGAAAGGATATTGGTTAGATATGCCAAAGTATTCGTTTGGTCCTTCGAGGACATTCCAGGGGTAGAAAGAAGTATTGACCAGTATGCAATACCAACTTATCCGAATATGAAGCCTGTGAAATAGAAACTCCGACGGATGAGCCCTGAATGGGCCGAGAAGGTCAAGTAGGAGGTTAAGAAGCAAATAGATGTGGGATTCCTGGAAGTAGTGAAATACCCCGAGTGGTTAGCCAACATCGTGCCTGTGCCGAAGAAATATGGCAAAGTCAGAATGTGTGTTGATTATAGAGATCTTAACAAGGCATGCCCGAAGGATGATTTTCCTTTGCCGCATATGGATGTACTTATTGATAGTGCGGCTTTGTCTTCCATGTACTCATTTGCGGATGGGTTCTCAAGATACAATCAGGTGCTTATGTCTAAAGAATATAAGCATAAGATTGCATTTGTCACGAAGTGGGGAACCTATTGCTACAAGGTGATGCCATTTGGGCTTAAGAATGTCGGGGCCACTTATCAGCGGATGGCCACTACTTTGTTTAATAACCTAATACGTAAGGAGATTGAGGTGTATGTGGATGACATGATGGTCAAGTCGGAGACTAGAGATGGGCATATAGAAGTGTTGGAAACGTTCCTTGAGCGAGTTGATAAGTACAACCTGAGGTTGAACCCTAAGAAGTGTGTGTTTGGAGTAACATCGGGGAAGTTACTTGGCCATACCGTGGGAATGGGAGGCATAAAAGTGGACCCCGAGAAGATCAAGGCTATTACAGAGATGCCGGCACCAAGGAGAGAAAAAAGAAGTTAGGGCATTCCTTGGGAAAGTCCAGTATATCAGTCGGTTCATTGCCAAGTTGACGTCAATGTGCAAGCCTATCTTCAAACTGTTAAGGAAAGACCAGCCGGTGAAGTGGAACGAGCAGTGTCAGGAAGCCTTTGACAAGATCAGAGAATATTTGGTGAAACCTCATGTTTTGAAACCCCCGAGACAGGGTAAACCCTTGGTACTTTATTTGGCTATTGAACCCGAAGCGCTAGGAGCGATGATGGTACAAGTAGATGAGATGAGAGTGGAGCATGGTGTCTACTACCTTAGTAAGAAACTGCTTCCGTACGAAGCCCACTACCAGGAAGTGGAAAAGATCTGTCTAGTAATAGTGTGGGCGTCCAAGAAATTGTGCCATTACTTCCAATCCTACAAGATCCAAGTTGTAGTGAAGGAGAACCCTTGGAAGTATCTATATTCAGTGCCTTCACTAGTTGGAAAGTTGGGCAGATGGCTAGTGTTGCTAACAGAATTTGATATCGAGTACCTCACTTCTAAAGTAATCAAATGACGAGTTGTGGCAGAGTTCTTAGCATTGCAACCTGTTGAAGGGGATCAGTATAAGTTTGAATTCCCCGATGAGGAAATCCAAGCTATAGCAGTCCAAGGTTGGAAGATGTATTTTGACTGAGCAGTAAACTACAAAGGAGCCAGAATTGGGATGGTGATAGTAACCCCAGAGAGAGAAACCCTACCTATGGCCAAGAGGTTAACGTTCGGAGTGACTAACAACATGGCCGAGTATGAAGCATATGCATTCGGGTTGACTACATTGATAGCCTTGAGAGCTAAAAATATTAAAGTTTACGGAGACTCAATGTTGGTGATCCGACAGATGCAAGGAGAGTGGGAGTTAAAAGAGGAACGACTAAAGCCTTGCTTGTTCTACCTCAGAAACCTAGCATAGGCTATCCCTGACTGTAAATTCCAGTATTTTCCACGAGAAGAGAATCAGATGGCAGACGAATTGGCGACATTAGCTGCAACCTGGGAGAATCCATAGAAATTGGTGATGAGACCACTTGTATTGACAACAGTGAGTAGACCAGTCTATGAGAAAGATAGAATATTGGAGATAGAGGTCAGCGATGGAAAACCTTGGTATCATGATATTCAGAGGAATCTGGAGCATGAATAACTTCCGGAGGAAGCGAGTAGAAAGGACAAAATAGCCATTCAGAACTTGGCCACTCAATATGTGAGTTTAAACGGAGAATTGTACAAGAGGCAAGCCAATGGTATTCAGCTGAACTGTTTGAGAAAGGAAGAAGCTCAGAAGATAATGGATGAAGTGCATGCTGGTGTGTGTGGACCGCACATGAACGGGTTGAATTTGTCCCGCAAGATTGTGAGGCAATTTTTCTACTGGTCAACCATGGAAGTTGACTGCGCGAGGCTGGCGAAGCATTGTCGTGATTGTTAGGTACATGGTAATTTGAATCATTTACCACACACAGAGTTGCATGGTTGTCAGAGCCATGACCTTTCTCTACATTGGGAATTGACATGATCGGAGAGATTCGACCGAATACATCGAATGGGCATCGTTTCACAGTAGTGGCGGTAGATTACTTCTCAAAGTGGGTAGAAGCCGAGTCATTCCGTAATATTATGGTGAAGCAGATGGCCAAGTTCATAGCTCGAAATCTCATTTGTCGATATGGTATGCCGCACCACGTGGTCACGGACAATGGAGTCCAATTTCAAGGAGAAACAAAGGCAATGCTACAGAAGTATGGAATAGGCCACCACAAGTCCTCACCTTACAGCCGCAGGTTAATGGGGCAGTTGAGGCAGCCAATAAGATGATAAAGATGATTCTAGCCAAGATGACTGAGAACTACAGAGATTGGGCTGATAAGTTGCCTTATGCCCTATAGGGGTACAAAACTTCAGTGAGAATGACAACAGGAGCCACACCTTACTCTTTGGTCTATGGAATGGAGGCAGTACTGCCGGTGGAAGTTGAGATACAGTCCATGAGGGTATTAGCAAAAGTGGAATTGCCTGAACGAGAATGGGTCTTGCAAAGATTTGAACAGTTAGCATTGTTGGATGAGAAAAGGATGAAGTCCTTGCATCACATGCAAATATACCAGAAGAGGTTGGCTCGAGCATTCAATAAGAAGGTGCGTCCTACCAAGATCAGAAAGGGTGATTTGGTGCTTAAGCAGTCAAAGCCGTCGACAACAGACCCGAGAGGAAAGTTTAGACCAAACTAGGAAGGACCCTACATAGTGCAGAAGGTAATGGGAAATGGAGCAGTGAGACGGTCTTACTTGCAAGGGAATGAGTTCACCGAGCTGATCAATGTTGACAGATTGAAGCTTATTTTGCTTGAAAAAGAGAAGATTTAGTAGTCACCTGCAGAAGACTTAACCCGACGGGATAGGAAACTCATGCATGCATGCATTCACGTAACTTATTTTGCATTTCTTTTTGTGTTTTTTTTTTATTTTGTATTCGTAGGTTTTGCAAAGACAAGCCGATCAGACATAGAAAACCAAAGTATCGGATTCGGGTAGTAATCATAGGGTTGACGCCCACATCAGTGTTAGTTTCGGGAAGGAATCCCAGGGTCGAGGCCCACATTGGTGTCAATTTTGGAGAGGACTCCCAGGGTTGAGGCTCATATGAGTTTGAGTTTCGGGAATGGATCACATGGGGCGAAGCCTATCTTACTAGTAGTCAAGAGGAAGAATTTTGTGAATGAAAAAAAAGAGAAAGAGAGAGAAGTCTTTGATAGTTAGACATATGTCCAGTGATGACATTATTTTCTGTAGGGAGAAGCCTTAGAAATGATAAGTGCGAGACGTGCTCTCGTCCGATATTCTGAATGGATTGATCTCGACTAGACTCCACAAGCACTTGATTACGGGATCTCAACAGTAGAAGCCTGAGTGGTTGACAAGATGACTAGCACAAGAGATGATGGATCGGTGAATGACCGTTTGCTGGGTGTCCACCCTGGTTTACTTATGCTACGATATGTGATATGGTTGGACACAAAGAAAAGTCTCTGCAATGAAAATAAGAAAGAAAAATAGACTGCATATAACCGATAAGCGTGAAGTTACCCATGGGCTAGTATTCGGACCACCATGAGGAGAAATGCTACCTTAAAGAGTAGGTGTGTCAAGAAAAGAAAGAAAAAAAGAAAGAGAAAAAGAAAAAGAATGGAAAAAAAAAAAAAGAGACAAGAGACAAGAGAAAAATAGAAGAAGACCATATCATGTTGAGTATGACGAAGTAATCACAGAGTGTGATCAAGACATCTAGATGGTTAGACCCACTGGTCCGATTCTCCGAAGCGAAATCATCAAGTTGGCCTACTTAAGGAAAAAGCTACAAAAGAGCCTTAGAACACACACACTAGGAGTCTAGTTCAGATCACCTATTCAGACGATCGGAGTTGAGTGTATCGAGTACTTTGAAGGTTCTCGGGTTTTGACATGAATCATTCGTTGAGGATAAAAAATATGTTTAGCCAGCAGGATCATCTCGAGGAGAGCAATATAGTATGTTAAAATGAACCATTAGCATCAGTAGCAGCCTTGCCGAGTATGGTACTCTAGGGGCGAGGCCCACATTAGCATCAGTATCAGTCTTGCCGGGTTATGGCACTCTTGTTGGACAATTATGACCCATAACATCACTATTTGTACAGAACATGGTGTTGTTGTACAAATTAACTATGTGATAAAAGAAATTGCTCTTTTATCATTTGTGATTAGATCACCAAGATGTATAAATGATAGAAGGTCCATATGATTAGTTCCGGATTGAGATGATATGAGACAGCATCAATCCACAAAGGTTTAATCATTAAATATCCGTAGTCGTAGTATTATCGAGACTGGACATCGATAATGCGGAATAGACTAGTATTACACATGTGCATGTTGTGGGAGCATAACGACATAGTTCTCATGTATTTGGGTATTGGATACTCATGCAAGTGTAATAGGAGGTTGTGTTTTACCGATGGTACGGAAAACAGGTTCGCTCTGGATAGACCCCATCAGAATTCCATTAGTAGTATAACTATGTGTCTATGGAAGTCCGAATCAGGGTAGGTGTATTTGGTCTTAACCTGATACTTGCACTGCTAATACTTACGACAATCAACATACTTGGTTTTTGGTCGTCCATGGCTTTAACCGGTTCTGTGCATGCCTCTTCTGGGTATATTGAGAATCGTAGTGTATTGGGTGTGATGTCAAGATGGAAGTATCACTTCAGTTATAGTGGAGATGATGATCACGTAGGATACATAACTTGTTCTCTTATATGCTGCAGCTATCGGGATATCATGACTAGGTCATGTATATCCGATTATAGAGACTAGTTACCAGAGATCCGCTATGTGCTTCGTACGGGGAAGACACATTTCCAGCCCAGGCCTTGTACGTGAGCATCCAATACTGGATCGATATACACGATACTACGTATACTACGCCTGATATATATCGTTTATTCCTGTAAGGATGTTTCTGGAGAATTGCGTAGGCATGTCGCTTTGCTAGAACCAACCTTGTCTTGTAAATCGGTAAAAACGTAGTACTAGGTACGTACGTATTCAGATAGTCCGATAACCGTATTTACTGCCAACATATCCGGGGATCCCATGGGTCGCTTCCCGAAGATTCACCGATGACGTATGACTCGCACTTTATTAATTTGAGATTAATTAGATAAGAGAGAAAATTAATCTGGGATTAATTACGGAGATATTTTATCTAAGATAAAATATTATTTAAAGAGAGAGAACGATTAATTTGGAATTACTCGGTAAAATAATATATTCGATATTTTAAATGAAATTGAATTTCGACGCGGAATTAATATTGGATTTTAATTCGGGCAAACGAGTTGATTTAGAATTAATTCATTTGCGATATGAATAATGATTTTACTTGGCATAATTATTTAATTAAATTTGATTTAATTTCGTCGCAACAGAAAATTCGTTAATTCGGAATTAGCGAAATCGAGCCCGAGAGTGTTTGCGGGACCACTCGCATTTAGAATCAAAGTGGGATCCGCAAGTCACATCGAGCGTCAAATCATTAGTCATTCTTGTGATGTAAGTCACATCACTTTGAGTGATTGACACAATGTCACTATTCATGATTGATTTAAGTGGTTGGAAAGCTTTTTGAAAGCTTGAATGTCATATATTGTTATTTTATTATTTGGTATATGTTTATTATTGATTTTTGAAATCAAAACCAACCAACACATTTTTTTTCTCTCTTTCTCTCATCCTAACTCACGGCCAATGGCCATTTTCTTCTCTCAAATATTTCTTCCATGGCCGAAATTGTCAAGGAAGAAGATGGTGATTTTTGTGGCAAAAATTACCAAGTGCTAGCACGCTTTAGGAGTTGTTGTAGGCATTGCATTTTTGCATACCGAGCCCAATGATGAGTCTCGTAAGGAGGCACCGCCTTTTAGTCGTGGAGGTCGCGGAATACGGTCGTTGGAATGAGAAGTCAAGAGTTGACATATTATTTTGGAATTATTTCGCTAAGTTCGCTCTGAGTTCGCTTGTCGGATCTTCGTTTCGAGGCATATCCTTGGCCCAAAATCACCACAAACCCTTCCAAGCCCATCTAAACACCTAAAACCACATTCAAAGCCCATGAAACCAAAATAAACCAAGCACCAAGCCCACCAAGCAAGAAGCCCACGCCCATGACACCATTTTTACCCCTCCATGCACTATTCAAACAAGATTCACCCATCTACCAAGCTTGTTTTTAACCTTTGACCAAGCTTTTACCTTGACATCAATTTTCCAAGGCATTAATTAGGTCATCCCCACACCATTTAAGCCTTCTACCCCACGCCTATCACCATCCCTCTTCCTTTTCTTCATTTTCAACACAAGTATCATCATTTACATCATTTTTCCTTCCTTTGTCAACAAAGTTTGCATGCCTAATTAATTACCTCTCACCATCACTTTACCAACCCAATAAATGCACTCCAATTGCCTATATAAACCCTTATTCATTCACTTCAAATGGCTAAGATACATCAAGCATATATCAAGCACATTTGAGCATACACTGAGCATTTGGAGATCATAAACCAGCCTCTTATTTCCACTACAACACACGCCCAAAGTCCTCTCCTCACTGCCTTATCTTCATCAAGCACCCAACGTCATTTGTCCCTCCAATCAATTACTCTTCACGCCCTTTGCCACGCACGAACCTGCCACAAAGCAACTCCACTCACGGCCTGCCTCACTTCCACTCAAAGCATCACACGTCCCAGCCTTAGCGTTAAACCCTTCACGTTACAGCCCAAACAAGTCCCCATACACGCACAAAACACCCCAGAGCCAACCCCTGAAACACGCACCATATAGCCACTGGAACCAGCCTTCTCAACGCACAAAAGGGACCCCTCAACCAGCCCCCACATTCACGCTCAAAACAACCCCAAAACCTGCCCAAATATACCCCCAAACCAACAAAAAAACTGCAACCTATCACTCCCCTCAATCCCACATCTATTAGGAAACTACCCACCTTAATTGCCTTCAAATTTCCACGCACAAAACTGCCTCCATTTAGTCCCACATCGCCCAAGAAATCCTTCACCCTTCAGCAGCGCACAAAGCCACCACAATTCAACTACACGCCCCTTGCACAAACAAGCCGTCACGCCACTGCCCTTGCCAGCCCTTCTTCACGCAAATCACACCTCTCACTCAGCCCTCAACTTTGACCCACATCGACCTGGAAACCCCTTCAACCTCTTCACGTCAAACAGCCATTTGCCAGCCATAGCCTTCACGCAAACCTTCACCTATAGATCACGTAAATCAGCCTCCATACAGCCCCCTCACTCACCTATAGATCATGCAAATCAGCCTCCATACAGCCTCCTCACTCAGCCCTATAGATCACGCAAATTAGCCTCCATTCAGCCCCTTAAACTCACGCATAAACTGCCCTCATTTAGCCTCTGGAATCAGCTCATATAGTCCTCATTCAGATCCAATATTCACGCACAGATCAGCCCTTATTCACCCCTGTAACTCACACACAAACAGCCCATATTCAACCCTGGAATCAACTCATAAACAGCCCTCATTCAGCCCTAATATTCACGCACAAACCATCACCAAAACAACCCCCTAATCCATAGCAAACCAGTGGCCTAAACACGGCAGCGACACGGCAGCAAAACCGCATCAAAACGGAGTGAAAACAGCGAGCGAAAGAGCGAAACAGCAAAGGAAAACGCCAAAGCAGCGAACCGGTGGAGTCATGATGTTTTAGCTCTTCCGACGGCCGTATAATGCACCTCCGAACAGCGACAAAAAAGGTAAGACCTGAGGGCACCTCTTATTAAATTTATTTATATAGAATCATGATTTAGGAAATTTATTTTATGGCATTTAGCATGAATATTTGTTTTGGCATGTTATTTAGAATTATTTACATGAAATATTGACTTAGAATATGTGTTTAATAATGCTTAGCATGAATAGTTAATTTAACATGTTAATTAATTTAGGTTATGTAAATTAATAAGGTAGAATCGCATGTAATTTATTTTTTTGTCGCATGAATGTCATTAATTAGTATGTGATGTGGTTTTGAGTGAATGGAACATGTATTCTCTTTGTGGTATATTGGATGGAAACCCGGATATAAATTCCATAGCCGAATCCGAATGGACGATAATATGGTTTGCACTCGGGAAACAATGCCCCGTACCACTTAAAAATTCACATGTTTCATTTCACTCAAATTTGTATTTGAGCATGATTAGACCATTAGAATGTTACTTTATTTCAAGCATGATTATGTTGTTGTAATGTTGTTTTAGTTCGAGCATGACTTAGTTAATTACCTTTTGCATTAGGAATTTAAGTTGTGGTATATTTAGATTGTTATTTATGTAGCATGTTTGATGTGTGATGCCGAATGTTTGCCATTATGAAAAGTTTACTGTTGAAGCATGCAAACCTATAATTTAGACTACTTTGACCAACATGTATGTTGAGTAGACTTGGTTAATATTGCACAAATCCATTCATTACAAACGACATAAGTAAGGGACCATTCCGAACCCAACGGTTTGAGGTCTTCCCTTGCGAGGGGTGAGTGCGGCCTTAAATCATTTTCCCGGTTCACACCGGGTGGCGACTCCATTATTCTCCGGTTTAGTCCCCCGTGGGCTACTCCGTACTCCCAACTAGGCCCTGAGTCTAAAACAGCATGCGTCGCCCAGTTTCTGTGTCCTACAGTCTGGCGACTCCACTGGGGATAGAGAATTGACCCCGAGATAATATCTTGTAATGTTTGTGATTTGTGCTTTAATTAATCATGCCTACTGTGGGTTTAAGGAGTTTAATTAAAGGCATTTTTAAGGCTAGGTAATGGTTTGGTGTCTTCCTTCACTCACTACCTTTCTATAAGGAAAAGCTGTGAAGGCACCTAGAGTTGATGTCTTCCTTCATTCACTACCTTTCTATGAGGAAAAGCTGTGAAGGCACCCAGATAATCATTACTTGTAGCTCGTTGTGACATACTAGTTTGGAGGACTCGTTGTTTATTCCTGACACCAAGCGATAAGAGCCTAAGGGGCTTGGGTATTTAAGTGAGCCTCGCTCCACCCTCCCTCTGGGGAATCTACAACGGGAAGTCCATTCGACAGTTAGTCACACACCATAACTCGTTGGCACGTACCGTAAGGTATAAAAAAGATGCGTTCACTTGGTCGCTTGTACCCTTGAGTGGGGAGTCCTAGTTGTGAATAATCCTTCGTCAGCGAGAGCCTTTGTTTGCACTCCTGAAATCTACACATGAACCTTAGTTTTGTGACCCTTAGAAATTGTTTATTTATGCTTGTATTTGGGACCATTGTCATTTGGAATCTGTTGGACTTTTTGACAAGAGACATAAACTTGTTGGGCCATTTAAACAGGGACAAGTTCATGTCCTTTGACAATTAGGACAAAAGCTTCTAAAATGTCAATGAGCCATTTTGTGTTTGGGTCTCTTATCATTTGAAGTTGTTTAGTCATATCATCGCATAGTGTAAACTTGTTGGGCCTTTTCAACTGGGACAAGTTTGCACCGCGTAATAGTATGATTGAATACTTTAAAATGACAATGGGCCGACTTATATATTCCATACATTGCACGCATCTCATGCATACATGCATCATGTTAACCCCTTTGTCTTAAAAGCCATCATAGATATCCGTTGGGTTAGGGAAGAATGAATATTTGTCAAAGGACCATCAACCAACATGAGTATATTTGGCAAATGCATTCAACCTTGGTACTATGGTACTCATCAATGTTTAGAACATGGGGAATCTTCGGAAGAAGCAAGTAAGAAATATAAGATAGCCATTCATAAATTGGGAAACGGGGCAATGAGACTGCCAGATTTAGAGGAGAATGAGTTCACCGAGTCGATCGAAGCAAATTGAAGCTGTATTTTGCCTGAAGGAAAGAAGACTGAGCAGTCACCAAGAGAGTTAACAGAAAACCTAACCCAACGGGATAGGAAATTCATCCATGCATACATGCATACACGTAACTTGCATCCCTTGTTTTGTGTTTTGTTTTTGCAGATTTCAAACAAAAGAGAACCAGTAGGAGGCAACCAGAGACATATGGCGCCAAGGAGCACAATGAGGATCCAACTCATCATGAACAGGTCTCAAAGAAAATAAGGGAAAGCGGCAAAGGCAAACCAGTCAAAGCAGCAACAATACAGTATCATCAGCTTCAGAAACACGTCAGTATCAGTTTTGGGGATGCGTCCCAGGGTTGAGGCCCACATCAGTGTCAGTATGCGTCCCAGGGGGCGAAGCCCCAAATTATCAGCAGTTGAAAAGAGGAATTTCACAGAAAGAGATAAGTCCTTGGTGGCTAGACATATGTCCGATGATGACATTGTATGTTGTAGAGAAGGAACCATAGAAACAATAAGTGCGAGATGTGCTCTTATCCGGTATTCTGAGTAGTTGATCTCGGCTAGACTCACGAGCACTTGATAGGAACTCAACAGTAGAAGCCTGTGTGGTTGGCAAGATGACTAGTTGAAGAGATGGTGAATCGGTGAATGACCGTTTGCCTGGATGTCCACCCTGGTTTACTGATGCTATGATATATGATATGGTTGAAAATAAAGAAAAAGTCTTCGAAAAGAAAATAAGAAAAGAAAAGAAAAACGGGCCGCCTATAACCGATAAGCGTGAAGCTACCCATGGGCGAGTATTAGGACCACCATGAGGAGAAATGCTACCTTAAAGGGTAGGCGTGTCAAGAAAAGAAAAAAAAAGAAGAAAAAAAAAATAAGAAAAAGAAAAGAAAAGAATGAAAAGAAAGAGACAAGAGCAAAATGCAAGAGACCATATCATGTTGAGTATGCCGAAGTAATCACGGGATGTGATCAAGACATCCAGGATGGTTAAACCCACTGGTCCGATTCTCCGAAGCGAAATCATCAAGTTGGCCAACTTAAGGAACAAGCTGTGAAAGAGCCTTGGCACACACACACTAGGAGTCCAGTTCAGATCACATATTCAGACGATCGGAGTTGAGCGTATCGAGCACTTCGAGGATTCTCTGGCTTTGACGCAAAGCATTCGTTGAGGACAGAGATATATCTAGCTATCAAAGACTATCTCGAGAGGAAATGAAAAATGCTGAAAGGAATCATTAGCATCAGTTTCAGTCCTGTCGGGTATGGCATTCTGGGGGCGAGGCCCACATTGGTTCAGTATCAGCTTTACCGGGTATGGCATTATGGAGGCGAGGCCCATATGACATCAGATCAAGCTCAGACATTCGTGGCTCTCTAGGTACGGAGACGTCACTTCGACACCCTAGGTACGGGGTTAGCACGCTGGACTATCATGAAGTGTTGTGGACTACTGTGGATTATCATAAAGCGTCGTGGATTATGTGGATTACTGTGGATTATCATGAAGTGTCGTGGACTGCCGTAGACTATCATGAAGTGTTGTGGAATACTGGGGAATACCGTGGACTATGAAGATTATGAAGATTCTGTGGATTATGTGAATATCGAGGACTACCGTGGACTATAAAGGTTATGAAGATTATGAGGATTATGTGGACTACCGTGGATTATCGTGGACTATGTGGACTTTCGTGGAAGTATTGTGGATTGTCGTGGACTATGTGGACTACCGTGGAATATTGAGGAATATCGTGGACTACCGTGGATTATCGTGGACTATGTGGACTACCGTGGAATATCGAGGAGTATCGTGGACTACCGTGGATTATGTGGACTATCGTGGACTATGTGGACTTTCGTGGAAGTATTGTGGATTGTTGTGGACTATGTGGACTACCGTGGAATATTGAGGAATATCGTGGACTACCGTGGATTATCGTGGACTATGTGGACTACCGTGGAATATCGAGGAGTATCGTGGACTACCGTGGATTATGTGGACTATTGTGGACTACCGTGGACTATCGCGAAGTGTTGTGGACTACCGTGGACTATGAAGATTATGAAGATTATGTGGATTATGTGGACTACCGTGGATTATGTGGACTACCGTGGACTATGAAGGTTATGAAGATTGTGAAGAATTGTGGACTACCGTGGATTATGTGGACTACCGTGGACTATGAAGTTATGGAGATCATGTGGACTACCGTGGACTACCGAAGAGTATTATGAAGTATTGTGGATTATCGTGGACTACCGTGAAGAATTGTGGACTACCGCGACGCCCTAGGTACGGGGCCTAGCACCATCAAACCAACACAACAGGCGGACCAGGTGACAGCTGGCGAGCCAGGTAAGTAAAAATGCATTGCACGAACTTTGAGAGGATTGTCATTAGCACACACTGAACAAATCCCATCAAAGTGGGGGCGACTGTAGGCATTGCATTTTTGCATACCGAGCCCAATGATGAGTCTCGTAAGGAGGCACCGCCTTTTAGTCGTGGAGGTCGCGGAATACGGTCGTTGGAATGAGAAGTCAAGAGTTGACATATTATTTTGGAATTATTTCGCTAAGTTCGCTCTGAGTTCGCTTGTCGGATCTTCGTTTCGAGGCATATCCTTGGCCCAAAATCACCACAAACCCTTCCAAGCCCATCTAAACACCTAAAACCACATTCAAAGCCCATGAAACCAAAATAAACCAAGCACCAAGCCCACCAAGCAAGAAGCCCACGCCCATGACACCATTTTTACCCCTCCATGCACTATTCAAACAAGATTCACCCATCTACCAAGCTTGTTTTTAACCTTTGACCAAGCTTTTACCTTGACATCAATTTTCCAAGGCATTAATTAGGTCATCCCCACACCATTTAAGCCTTCTACCCCACGCCTATCACCATCCCTCTTCCTTTTCTTCATTTTCAACACAAGTATCATCATTTACATCATTTTTCCTTCCTTTGTCAACAAAGTTTGCATGCCTAATTAATTACCTCTCACCATCACTTTACCAACCCAATAAATGCACTCCAATTGCCTATATAAACCCTTATTCATTCACTTCAAATGGCTAATATACATCAAGCATATATCAAGCACATTTGAGCATACACTGAGCATTTGGAGATCATAAACCAGCCTCTTATTTCCACTACAACACACGCCCAAAGTCCTCTCCTCACTGCCTTGTCTTCATCAAGCACCCAACGTCATTTGTCCCTCCAATCAATTACCCTTCACGCCCTTTGCCACGCACGAACCTGCCACAAAGCAACTCCACTCACGGCCTGCCTCACTTCCACTCAAAGCATCACACGTCCCAGCCTTAGCGTTAAACCCTTCACGTTACAGCCCAAACAAGTCCCCATACACGCACAAAACACCCCAGAGCCAACCCCTGAAACACGCACCATATAGCCACTGGAACCAGCCTTCTCAACGCACAAAAGGGACCCCTCAACCAGCCCCCACATTCACGCTCAAAACAACCCCAAAACCTGCCCAAATATACCCCCAAACCAACAAAAAAACTGCAACCTATCACTCCCCTCAATCCCACATCTATTAGGAAACTACCCACCTTAATTGCCTTCAAATTTCCACGCACAAAACTGCCTCCATTTAGTCCCACATCGCCCAAGAAATCCTTCACCCTTCAGCAGCGCACAAAGCCACCACAATTCAACTACACGCCCCTTGCACAAACAAGCCGTCACGCCACTGCCCTTGCCAGCCCTTCTTCACGCAAATCACACCTCTCACTCAGCCCTCAACTTTGACCCACATCGACCTGGAAACCCCTTCAACCTCTTCACGTCAAACAGCCATTTGCCAGCCATAGCCTTCACGCAAACCTTCACCTATAGATCACGTAAATCAGCCTCCATACAGCCCCCTCACTCACCTATAGATCATGCAAATCAGCCTCCATACAGCCTCCTCACTCAGCCCTATAGATCACGCAAATTAGCCTCCATTCAGCCCCTTAAACTCACGCATAAACTGCCCTCATTTAGCCTCTGGAATCAGCTCATATAGTCCTCATTCAGATCCAATATTCACGCACAGATCAGCCCTTATTCACCCCTGTAACTCACACACAAACAGCCCATATTCAACCCTGGAATCAACTCATAAACAGCCCTCATTCAGCCCTAATATTCACGCACAAACCATCACCAAAACAACCCCCTAATCCATAGCAAACCAGTGGCCTAAACACGGCAGCGACACGGCAGCAAAACCGCATCAAAACGGAGTGAAAACAGCGAGCGAAAGAGCGAAACAGCAAAGGAAAACGCCAAAGCAGCGAACCGGTGGAGTCATGATGTTTTAGCTCTTCCGACGGCCGTATAATGCACCTCCGAACAGCGACAAAAAAGGTAAGACCTGAGGGCACCTCTTATTAAATTTATTTATATAGAATCATGATTTAGGAAATTTATTTTATGGCATTTAGCATGAATATTTGTTTTGGCATGTTATTTAGAATTTATTTACATGAAATATTGACTTAGAATATGTGTTTAATAATGCTTAGCATGAATAGTTAATTTAACATGTTAATTAATTTAGGTTATGTAAATTAATAAGGTAGAATCGCATGTAATTTATTTTTTTGTCGCATGAATGTCATTAATTAGTATGTGATGTGGTTTTGAGTGAATGGAACATGTATTCTCTTTGTGGTATATTGGATGGAAACCCGGATATAAATTCCATAGCCGAATCCGAATGGACGATAATATGGTTGCACTCGGGAAACAATGCACCGTACCACTTAAAAATTCACATGTTTCATTTCACTCAAATTTGTATTTGAGCATGATTAGACCATTAGAATGTCACTTTATTTCAAGCATGATTATGTTGTTGTAATGTTGTTTTAGTTCGAGCATGACTTAGTTAATTACCTTTTGCATTAGGAATTTAAGTTGTGGTATATTTAGATTGTTATTTATGTAGCGTGTTTGATGTGTGATGCCGAATGTTTGCCATTATGAAAAGTTTACTGTTGAAGCATGCAAACCTATAATTTAGACTACTTTGACCAACATGTATGTTGAGTAGACTTGGTTAATATTGCACAAATCCATTCATTACAAACGACATAAGTAAGGGACCATTCCGAACCCAACGGTTTGAGGTCTTCCCTTGCGAGGGGTGAGTGCGGCCTTAAATCATTTTCCCGGTTCACACCGGGTGGTGACTCCATTATTCTCCGGTTTAGTCCCCCGTGGGCTACTCCGTACTCCCAACTAGGCCCTGAGTCTAAAACAGCATGCGTCGCCCAGTTTCTGTGTCCTACAGTTGTACAAGGTGATAGGGAAACCTACCCGTGGGCATGGAATCACAACACAAAGCTTGGAGCTTTATCGACCACCATGGCCGAAAATGGAGGAGCTCAAAACCAGTAAATGCCTTGAGCTTCGTGGAGTTCAAAGGGCATAAAAAATTTTATTCTTCGACGCATCGCCTCAACCGATCGATGTAAGTATTCTGCAACTTCTTCGAGTATTCACATATTGTTTCATTGCTTGAAAATGATCCTTGGGACCTTAGAGAAACCTAACAACTCTGGAGGTGAGGCCCACTTTAGCATCAGTATCATTCTTGTCGGGTATGGCACTCTGGGGACGAGGCCCACATTAGCATCAATAGCAGCCTTGCCGGGTATAGCAATCTGGGGGCGAGGCCCACTTTATTATCAGTATCAGTTTTGCCGGGTATGGCACTCAGGGGGTGAGGCCCACATTAGCATCAGTATCAGTCATGCCGGGTATGGCACTCTGGGGACGAGGCCCATATTAGCATCAGTATCAGTCTTTCCGGGTATGGCACTCTGAGGGCGAGGCCCACTTTAGTATCAGTATCAGTCTTGCCGGGTATGGCACTCTAGGGGCGAGATCGGTATCAGTCTTGCCGGGTATAACACTCTGGGGGAGAGACCCACATCAGTATCAATATCAGTCTTACCGGGTATGGCACTCCGGGTATGGAGATATTAGATCAATTTTTCCAGGTACGATACTCTTGGTATGGAGACATCACTGCGGCACTCTAGGTATGGAGATACAACTGCGACACCCTAGGTACGGGGTTTAGCACACCAGGTACGGCACTCCGGGTATGGAGACATCACTGCAGCACTCTAGGTATGGAGACGCAACTGTGACACCCTAGGTACGGGGTTTAGCACATTATGTACGGCACTCCAGGTATGGAGACATCACTGCGGTACTCTAGGTATGGAGACGCAACTGCGACACCCTAGGTACGGGGTTTAGCATGCTAGGTACGGTACTCCGGTATGGAGACATCACTGCGGCACTCTAGGTATGGAGACGCAACTACGACACCCTAGGTACGGGGTTTAGCACGCCAAGTACGGCATTGTAGACTACCGCGACACCATATGTACGGGGTTTAGCATGCCAGGTATGACATTGTGGACTATCGGGACACCCTAGGTACGTGATTTAGCACGCCAGGTATGGCATTATAGACTACCGCGACACCCTAGGTACTGGGTTTAGCACGCCAGGTATGGCATTTGGACTACCGCGATGCCCTAGGTACGGGGTTTAGCATACCGATAATGGTATAACAACATCAACTTTGCGACACTCTAGGTATGGAGATGCAACCGCGACGCCCTAGGTACGAGGTTTAGCATGCCGAGAATGGCACAACAACATCAACTTTGCGACACTCTAGGTATGGAGATACAACCTTGACACCCTAGGTACGGGGTTTAGCACACCAGGAATGGCACATCATCAAATTCAGTTCAGAGCAACAGTCAAGTCAGGTGGCAGCTAGCGAGCCAGGTAAGTGAAAATGCATTGCATAACTTTGATAGGATTGTCACTGTTGCACATTACACAAGTCCCATCAAAGTGGGGGCGACTGTAGGCAGTGCATTTTTGCATATAAGTGTCGATGATGAGTCTCGTATGGAGACACTACCTCTTTAGTTGTGAAAGTCATGAGAAACAGACGTTGGAAGGGTAAAGTTGGAAATTGGTATTTTTATTGGATTTACTTCGGTTGTCTAGCTTCAGTTTGCTATTGGATCTCTGTTTCAAAGTTTATCCTCGGCCCAAAACCCCATAAACCACTTACCAAACCATAGACCAAACCTAAACACCCAAGCCTACCCAAAGAACCAAAAGCCCACGCCCAATGAAGCCATATTCACGCCCATCACCCCCTAATTAGGAAGATACACATTTAACACATGCTTAAATCAAGTCAAATTCCTTCCTAATTAAAAGAAATCTTATGGATCCCTTTCCTAATCAAAGCTAATCGTTATCCTAAATTAGAGAGACCTTTTCCTTATGAGATACCAATTAAGAGATGTCACCATCATTAGGAAATTCTTTCC
Source organism: Zanthoxylum bungeanum (assembly GCA_019454045.1). Taxonomy (NCBI): domain Eukaryota; kingdom Viridiplantae; phylum Streptophyta; class Magnoliopsida; order Sapindales; family Rutaceae; genus Zanthoxylum; species Zanthoxylum bungeanum. The sequence goes on from SKCR01044111.1 coordinate 168,023, forward strand.
TATTCAAATAAGGAAAGTCATCACTCTTTTGCCTATAAAAAGAGGCATTCACCACCCTTCTCAAACCTAGCTCATGCACAAGAGATTCACGCCCAAGAAGTCCTAAAATTCTTCCTCATTGCCGCATATTCAAGTCCAAAACCACCTCGATTGCCGTGAACAACACACCCTCTCCTTTACCATCTTCAGCCTATTCACGCACTGCCTTCCCCTACCACCCTCAAAACTCACGCATTTAGCCTTCCACACAACCCCTAATTCACGCCAAAACAAACCCTGCACTACATCATAAATAGCCCCAAAATCCATCTCAGAATCACGCCAAAAACCCCACTGGACTGTCCTCCACTGTACGCCCAAATAGCCCACTACACACACCATATTCACAGCCACAAACTGTACCTCTATTCTGTCCAGTTTTGCCGCAACATTGACCCTTAAAACAGCCTAGAAAACACCCTAAAACTGCACCAAAAAACTGCACAAAACCCCTTAAAAAACGCCTAAAAACAGCAGCCCTTTGCCCTCTAAAAACGCCCAATAACAGTCCCTTATACAGAAAAATAATGGCCTAAAAATAGCAGCAAAACAGCAGTGAAACAGAGTGAAAACAGTAGCCCGAATAGCGAAATAGTGAGGTAGGATGTTGAGTTAGTGAACTGAAATAGTTGTGGATCATCCACCCTTCGAAACGGCCTTGTAATGCCCTTTCATTAGACGACAAAAGAGGTTAGACCTGAGGGCACCTTTTTATTTATTATCTTTCATTTATTTTGTTTATTTTAAAAATATTATTGCATGAGAGTCGTTTCAGGCATGATGTGATTGTTGCATGAGCGGAATATGTGATCCCTTTTGTGGTATATAGGATGGAAACTCGGACGTAAATTCCGTAGTTGAATCCGAATGGACGGTAGTACGGTTTGTACTCGGGATACAACGTCACGTACCACTTAGGGTTCATGTGTGATGATTTTGTTTCAAAATCTTACATGCTAGCACATCAAATGAGTCATTCAAATGTGATAGGGAAACCATTCCCATGAGTTTGGAATTCATTCACCAAAGCTTGGAGCTCAACTTACAATCAAAGTAGAGCTTGGAGCAACTTCAAAGGAGGCAAATTTTTTTTGTCTACACATCCCACCTAGCCGTTCAATGAAAGTTATTCCAGAACTTCGTTGAGTATTCACACATGCTTTATGCTTAATGATCATGGATTGTGTTCTTTGAGAACCCAATAATGGTATCAGAGCCCAAATTAAGCATCAAATGGACTTAGGGTTGTGAACTTTAATTTGGGAATTTTGTCTTTGGAGCTTGATTTTCCTAAATTAGTTATTTGGTTGAGCTTGGTTGATGATGAATTGGATTTGTGCATCTTAAAATTTGAAAAAAAAAATTGATTAGATTAATTTTTCCTAAATTCCTATGGTTGGCCGAATACATGAACCCTATGTGTATCATGGTGATTTTTGATATTAGACCATTGGATGTGTTTAAAAGCATGAAATATATTGATTGTTGATTTAGTTTGATTGAAATCAAATCGATTAAAATTTTATGACATATTGTCATGAATTCCATAAACATGTGTAGATTGATTTAAGCATGTGTTAAATGTGCATCTACCTAATTAAAGATGATATGGGCGTGAATGATGTTCCATTGGGCGTGGGTTTTGGTTCTTGGGTAGGCATGGGTATTTAGACTTGGTTTATGGTTTGGTAAGGGGTTATGGGCCGAGGATGTGCTTTGAAACGGAGATCCAACAAGCAACCGAAGCTAAACAACGGGATTAAATCCAACAAAAATTCCAATTTCCAACTTTACCCTTCCAACGTCCGTTTCCCTCGACTTTCACAACTAAAGAAGTAGTGTCTCCATATGAGACTCATCATCGGGGCTTACATGCAAAAATACAGTGCCTACAGGCATTATATAATCAAAACGGCATCCTGTGAAAAGTAAAAGTACCATATGGACATGTAAAAGTGGTTTTCTCCTGATCCTTTAGGGTGATGATAATCTGATTGTACCACGAGTATCCATTCAGAAAGAAATAGAATTCATGTCCCGCCAATCTGTCTAGCATCTGATCAATGAATGGCAGCGGGAAATGATCTTTCCTTTGGGACGACGGTAATTCCTTTTTTTCTTTGGTACACACTGCATAGGACTCACTCATGTGGTGTCAGAGATGACGTAGATGATACTAGCATCCAACCATTTGATGATTTATTTCTTCACGACCTCATTCATAATTGGATTTAGTCTCAGTTGATGCCACACTGTGGGTTTGTACTCACCATTCATCAGAATTTTGTGCATGCAAAATGATGGACTAATTTACCGATGTAATGTTCTCAAATGGTGCATTGGACAGTTAAACTACCAGGATCTTTCAACTTCGGGGGAAGTTTCCTCTGAATGATGGTACTACATTCTTCTGTCAATGCCCCTGTCTCGTAATCTCCCAATCTCCATTTTTGTGACAAAATGTCTTTCATGAATTTGACATAACTGGTCATTTATTCCAACGCTTCTACAAATGGAATGTTGATGTGCAACTTTTTTAACACCTCCAAGAAACGAGCAAACTGCTTGTCCAGTTTGCTTTTTTGGAGACGATGTGGAAAATGTGGAGGTGGAATGATATTTTCTTTTTCCTTTGCTTTTTGGCTCCATCTGTTGCTCTATTTATTTTGGAATTTCCTCCATAGATGCTTTGATTCCAACATCTTTGTTGATTTCAGTACCATTTTCAAGGTAATGGCTTGACATTGCTCATTCCCCATGTTCCTTGGATTTGGTTATATATTGCTGAGAAGATTTCTTGGTGGTCTATAACTCTGAGAATTGGCTAGTTGTCCCATTTGATTCTCTAGTGCTTTAATAGAAGCTGAATGGCTTTGAATTAATACTGTTTGAGGGTCATATTTTGCTTGAAGATTTATCAAATGAGCCAACACTTCTGTTATTCCTGGTTCTTTTTCATACTCTTGGCCTTCATTTTTCTGTTGGAATTCGGGTGGCGGATTATTCTTTTTCCCTGAATTGTTGCTCCATAAGAAATTGGGATGATTATTCCAACCTAGGTTGTAGGTGTTGGAATATGGATTGTTCCCCTGTTTGTTGAAATTGTTGACATAATTTACCGTCTCTTTATGTTGGCTTAGCTCTGGTACTCCTCCGTTTGGTGAACTTGTGGATCCAGTGATGTTTACAACATGCGTGCTAAGTGTTTCCAGACATTTGCATATTTGATGCAGCTTGGTATTCACTGATGTGTTGGCTCCAACTTCATAAATTCCTACAATTCTTTTGATTATGCTCCCTTTTGTTGGCCACACGGAATTTTTATTGGCCATTTCTTCAATTAGGTCACAGGCTTGATCTTCTCCTTTTGCCATCAAAGCTCCTCCAGCAGTAGCATCAATTGTGGTTCTCATCAGTCCAGAAATTCCATTGTAAAAGGTTTGGATTTGAAGCCATTTTGAAATCTTATGGTGAGGACATTTCCGGAGCAAATCTTTATACCTTTCCCAAGCTTCGTAGAGAGTTTCCGAGTCATGTTGCTCAAATGATGTGATATCATTCCTTAGTTTTGCTATTTTGGCTAGTGGAAAGTACTTTGCAAGGAATTTGGTGGCTAGAATGTTCCATGTTGTGATGGAACCTGCTGGTAGTGAATGTAGCCAAGCCTTTGTTCTGTCTTTCAAGGAATAGGGGAAAACACGCAGTCTCATTATTTCTTCAGCTGCTCGGTTGTAATTAAAAGTATCGAAAACATCCAAGAAGTTTCTGATGTGGGAATTAGGATCTTCAGTTACATTCTCCCCAAACTAAATTCACTGCTAAATCATTTGAATACATATTTTGATGTTACACGCATTCGCTGGTAAATGAGGTGGTACAATATAGGAAATGAAGCCATCAACCACCAGAATGGTGTTGTCTCAAATAGGTATTGGTGGTGCAACTTCCAAAGGTTCAGGTTCTATGTTGACGATTGCTTCTTGGCCTTCTCGCATTTCCCTTCTCAATTGTCTGATGGTTCTTTCAATCTCTGGGTCATGTGGTCGAAGTTCAAAGCTTCTGGTTCGTCTCATGTAGTGTTTGAGAACCTGAAACACACGAAAATAGAAATAATAATAAAAAAAATTCGACATAAGTAACGTATCTAACCCAAAACTAATAGTGAAAGATAAATAAGTCCCCGGCAACGGTGCCAAAAACTTGACCGGTGCGTAATCACAAGCGCACTTATCGTTCAAGTAGTATAAAAAGTATCGATTCCACGAGGACTTAATACCAAATCTATTAATTTGTGAAGTCAAATAATTACGAGTACCTAATTGATTCGATTTTTTATTGGATGGTGACTTAAACTTAAAAAAAATTAAATAAAATGGTACAAAAGTAGATTGAGGAAAATTAAAATTTATAAAACCATCCAGGGTTGTGATTTCTTCCAATATCTTTTTAAAGATGAAGTGGTTATTTCATGTTTGTGTAATATATAAGTTTACTAACATGGAACACGAAATTATGCAAAAGCCTATGTCGATGGTCAGCTGCACATACCCAGTGTAACTCAATTAATCATATGTCTATGTCAACCAAGTTACCTGAATTTATTAAGGTTAAGTTCCAATTATGGCTATCCCCGCTCGACAGGTATATGTCTATCCTGTAAGGAAATCTATTAAAGGGTTATCTATCCTCTAGGAAGATCGTGAGCTATTTAATAAGTATACATTTTTATTAGCCAAACTATCAAATAACCTCTTATAACCTGGTGATATTGGAATTCATCAAAAACCTAGATAATGGGCTTAGCTACGACATATATTTACAACTAGTAAAAGCTTAAAAATAAAATAAATTAAATTAAATGCTAAAAATTAAATGTTGGAAATTAAAAAGGAAAAAGTACAATAAAAGAAAATGTTGGGGGTTAGAGGATCCACTTCTATTACTACTATTTTAGATATCTCCCTTATTATAATATATAATCTTTGCGTGATATTACCAACCAACCATATAGGCAGTATCCTGATTAAGTCAAATTAAAAATTAATTACCAACCGACCAACCAGGCGATATCCAGTTTAGTCAGGTTAAAACCAATTTCAATAATTACCAACCTGCCATATAGGCAGTATCCTGATTAAGTCAGGTTTTAAATAGTTTATATCTTATAATTAAGAGAGATTAATCTAAATATTAGTAATAGAAGCTTTACCTTTTACCCTAGCAAGGGGGAGTTACCTTCTCATTACTAAAAAGTAAAGAAAGGAAAGTATTGTGCGTAAAAGTAAATAAAATTAAATACAAAACTAAAATTAAACAAACAAGATACAATCTTCTTAGTACACTTAAGGAATTACATAGAAGAAGGTATGAAATGAAATGGAAAATATTCCGCCTGATTTTATAGGCATCAATAAGCCACGTACGTTGCGAAATACCACCCTTGCGCGTCACAACGCGCCATGAATTACAGTGATAAATTCAGTGATGCTGACACGTGTAGGCGATTTTGAATTATTGGGTTCGTGTCACGACGCGTAAGAGTTATTTTATCACGATGAAGAGGTCAACATGATTTCATCAATGACGTCTCAATGATGAGTGTCTGCAGCATGTGATGCTGACTCGTGGCACAACGCACGTTAGCAAGATTTGATATGATGTTGACACGTGGCAGGCGCATGTTAGCAAAGGCATAAGATAGTAAAATTCTCTAATTATGACATGTGTCTGGTGCAAGTTAGTAAGATCCGGTGCATGTTAGCAAACTTCGGCCCACATTCGCATTCGTGACGCAGAGTGCGTGTCGCGATGACCAAAATGACAATTTTACCCTTTTTGTCCATTTTCCACTATTTTGGCCATGAATCACCTCCAGAGAGTCATGTTATTTTGTTTATCTATAAAATACCACAAAACACATCAAAATATCACAAAACTCAAGAACTATATAAAATATTAGGTCAAATGAATGAGAAATAGTGATACATTTACCACTCATCACTATATAATAGGTATAAGGCTCCACCGGGATACAAATAGGAAGCTTATAGGGTTTTTACAATTGACATATATAGATTAGATGTTAGAAAAGTACATTTTTACCAACTACAAGGCAACAAATATACCTTTCTGATACGACATACTTCTTTTGATGAAAATGGCACCTTAGATAGATGAGATGAGAGTTAGAATGTCTAACTTACCATATGCTTTTTGTATTGGAATCATTATGTATGATGTGCTAAGTACGAGACCTAACATCATTTTCGACGTCAGTGTGACTAGCCGATATCAATCTGATCTGGGTAATGTTCATTGGACAGCCGTGAAATATCTCTTGAAATATCTTAAGGGTACTAAGATAAGTTTCTCATATATGGAGAAGATGAGCTACAAGATAAGGGTTATATAGACTCCGAATTCTAGGGAGATCTAGATGATAGAAAGTCTACATCCTGATACATATTTACGCTTAATGGCGGTGTGGTTCGTTGGTGATGTACAAAGTAAGGCTCATCAGCCGATTTCACCACTGAGGTGGAATTTATAGCGGCTTCAGAAGCTTCTTAAATAGTTGATTGGATTAGAAATTTTATCACAGAACTTGGCATTGTTGGTTTATTCTAAGGTCCCAAGATCAAATCAAGACATGAAATAATGTGTGAACACACCAACGGAGGTAGCGGAATACTCACATTGATCGGTTATGTCGATTTGAAGACGAATCAAGGCCAAAACGTACTGCCTTGCTCACGCCACTGCAACCAGTCCATGCTCACTGTCTTGGCAGTTTCGGGTCTCAAACGAAGCTCCAAACTCCATCGGATGAGTCCCGCCTCATGGTCGAACCTCCCTACCACCTTCGCAAAACTTGTAAGTGTGCTAGCACTTGAATTTTCACCATGAAAACCCACTCTTGCTTCCCTATGTTCACGCCAAAACTGGTTCAAAACCAGTGAAGAATGGCCACCATTGCCGTGAGAGGAAGAGAGAATTTGAGAGAGATTGAATTGTGTTGTTATTAAAAATGATTTACCAAAAATCAATTTATATTTATGCCATAATTTTTATTAAATTAATAATAAAATTATGACACAAAACATGCAATGGCTTAGAGTGTCAAACACTCAATTTCCATGCAATAACATTGAGTGCATTGTACACTATCTACATGCAAAGCATTAGAATGACATGTGTCATGTGGGCCCCACACGTTTCCAAATGAAAGTGGGCCCACGTGCACTCACGCGTTCGGGTTCGATATTTCCGAAATACCGAGCTTACGTCGCGACGTTAATTCAATCGAATTTAAATAAATAATTGCGCCTAGCGAAATTATTATTTACGTCGCTAACGAATTAATTCTAAATTAACTCGTTTGCCCGAATTAAAATCTAATTTTAATTCCGCGTCGAAATCTAATTTCGTCTAATATATCGAATATATTAATACATCGATTAATTCCGAATTAATCGTTCTCTCTCTTTAGACGACATTTTATCCCGGATAAAACATCTCCGTAATTAATCCTAGATTAATTTTCTCTCTCTTCTGTATAATCCCAGATTATTCAAGAGTGCGAGTTGTGCGTCATCGGTGGATTATCGGGAAGCGACCCATGAGATCCCCGGATAAGTTGGCAGTAAATGCGGTCGTCGGAGTGCCCAAATCACGTACGTACCAAGTACTACGTTCTACCGATTTACGAGACAAGGTCGACTCCTAGCAAAGCACCAAGTCTACCAAGTTCTCCGGACATATTCATCAAAGAATATCAAAGATCTGTATCAAGCGTAGTATACAATTGTATTGTGCATATCGGTCCAGTATCGGATAATCACGTGCTAGGCCTGGGGCTGGATATGTGTCTGCCCCGTACGAAGCACATGTCGGATGTCTGGTAACTAGTCTCTATAATCGGATATACATGACCTTGTCATAATATCCCGATGGCCGCGCAGCACTTAAGAGCACTAATACCGTATCCTGCGTGACATCATCTCCAATATGACTGAAGTGATACTTCCGTCTTGACATCACACCCAATACCCTACGACTCTTTGATAAACCCAGAAGTGGTGTACTCAGAACCCGTTTAAAGTCCCCTACCACCAAGACCAAAGTTTATCGATTATCGTAAGTATTAGCGATGTAAGTCTCAGGTTAAGACCATACACACCTACCTTGATTTCGGCCTCCCATAGACACATAGTCATAATACCAATGGGATTCCGAGGGGTCTATCCAGAGCGAAGCTGTTTCCCGTACCGTCGGTGAAACACGACCTCCTATCGCACTTGCATAAGTATCCAATACTTATATATATGAGAACTATGCCGTTGTGCCCTCACAAACGCGCACAAGTGCAATACTAGCCTATTCCGCATTATCGATGTCCAGTCTCGATAATACTACGGCTAGGGATATTTAATGATTAAACCTTCGGGGACTGATACTGTCTCATATCATTCTCAGTCCAGGTACTAATCATAGGGACCTCTCTTCATTTATATATCTATGGTGATCTAATCACAAATGATGAGAGTGCAATTTCTTTGTCACATAGTTAATTTGCTACAACAACACAATGATCTGTGCAAATAGTGACGCTATGGGTCATAATGTCCAACAATCTCCCACTTGGCACGTAGCGAGTCACTCAAGTGTCCTACACCTGAACTATGTACGGTTCGCTCAAATTGCTGAGGAAAGGTTTTCGTCAGCGGATTTGTTCGATTATCGTTTGACGCGATTTATACGATCATCACATCGCCACGATGTATGATCCGAACGAATCAGATGATGTAGAAGTATATATCTGGATCGTCAATGAGACCTTTAATTCCTTAGCCTGTGCTGACGCCTAGCTCAGCTGCTAACAGAACTATATCTAATCTAATTAGATTTACTTTCGACCCAAAAGACTTCTATTGCTGCCTCAGCTGCAGCAATAATCCGCATTTGTTGTTTATTCGGCAACAGTTATCTTGCTTGGAAGATTTCCAGCTCACTGTCCCGTTATTCAAACTTTATAGTACCGCAGTATTTAATCGTTTGGAAACTTGCTGCAGTGATCCCAGTCACTTCAAGTTCTCCTTCTCCATAGTTTAAGATAGCATCTTTAGTTCTCTGAGATACTAACAGATGTTCTTAACTTCAATCCAGTGACTATCACTTGGATTGACCTGATTGTGACTCCATATGCTCGAAGCGTATGAGATACCAATACAAGTACATTTTAAATGTACAATTTCCCAGAGAGTGTTAACAAACTCCAAATCTATCCCAGTAGATCTTTATTCCTTGAATAAAGGTTGTTACTCCCCAGAATTCTACGGAGGATTTCTATGAAAGAATATTATGAAAGCCAAGCTTTCACCAATAGCTATATGGGAATATGGGAATTTCACTGTCAGTGCGCTCTCCCACTAACCTCCTTATATACACAAGAATATTTCGTTTTGAGTCAAATCATAAACCATTATGATTATTTCAAAACGTCAGTTCCAAGAACCTTATGCTTGCATTGATCCAAACATGGATCGAATAACCCGCAAACCTTGTTTGTCGGTTATATAAAATCGTCAGGATGTTGTAAAACATCCTCCAAAAGGTTTCCTTTTCAGGAAAGCGATTTTGATCTGTAACTGACACATTTCATAAATGAAATACGCAGTTATCAACAAGCATTTTCAAAATGGATTTACTATGGCAACAGGTAAAAGGTTGAACTGTTATTAACACAATGTTGATAACGATACCTTTCGGTCAAAAGCCTAGCTTTGCACGTTGGTATGTTGCCTTCCATGTATGTCTTCCTTGAAGACGTTTAATGTACCATAGGCACAATGCCTTATGGTACAACAACTATTATCCAAAGTAGTTGTTATACATGGAATCCATTTCGAATTCATGGCACTTTGCCACAACAGGGAGTCGATACCTCGTATCACTTCCTCATAATGTAGTCGGATGGTACACCTACATAAGATTGACATCATTTATGATGTTAGATCAGAAACCCATACCCTAGGTTGTTTTCTGACTCTATCCGATCTACGAAGTTCTTGTGTATTTGAAGATTAATGGTATAGATTCATCATAGATGAACTATTTGTGTTCCATTAAGGACTTCGTGCCTTTAACAGTATTACTCCGATTTTCATCGAGTATCACTATCCTCCCACTGACCACTGCATATCGGTATTCCTCTCAGGAAAACCGCATGGTGAGCAACAATCACATTGTTCTCATGTGGGATTTATAAGTATTATACTTAAGGTTTCCCTTAGGATAACCTATATTGGCACTTATCTAATTTGGGTCCTTAGTTTGGTATCATCCAAACGTTATGCCTGGCATACCCAAATTATCAGGAATGAGAAACCTCGTTTCTTTCCCTGTTCATATCCTATATGATATCTGTCAAACAGATTTATATGGAACCTTATTCTAAATAAGTTTTGCACTGTTAATACATATTCGGTTGAAGGAGATAGTAGCTCAGAGCGACTCGTGATAAACCTTATTATGTCCAACAAAATTCGGTTTTAGTTCGGACACACCGTCTAACTGACGTGTCTCGGGAGGAGTCCTCACATGAAAGAACACCGTACTCTTTCATTTATATATGAAACTTACTGCTTAAGTATTTTCCATTTCGGTCTTACCGTGGCGGAATAACACTATAGCCGATCTGTTTGTTTTCTTCGTGTCGAAACTTCAAAAGTTTCCGATCTGTGTTCTTCAAAAGAAACACATAACCACAACGTGATGCTGCATCCGTTAAGGTCACGAAATATTCATGTTCATATTTAGCCTAGCTAGATATGGGCCCACTTACTTCACCATGAATAGGGCTAACAGATCGGTGGCCCTTTTACTATTACCAAGTAAATAGTATTTTAGGTATCTTACCTAATAAACTAGATTCATAGACCTTATTTGAATAGTCAAATCAATCCTAGTACCCACTCTTCAAAAGTGTGGATATACGAGTCTTCTTTAATTGTGTCCTAGACAACAATGCCACAAATAAGTCTCTATTGATCAAATCAATTTGAGCTATTTATTTGTCATTTTATATGTTTGAGATTTTATTTATATTCAAAATATAAATTCTGTTATTTACATCCAATGTATTTATCTCAGTATCATCTTTATATAATGAAACACTTTAGTGTTCTAGAATATAAAGGTTTTACCCGCAATGGATTAAACACTGATATAGAGATAATGTCTCTAGTCAAACTAGTTACATTATAACATATCCTAATTTAAGTACATACCCAAAGGGCAGTTCCTAAACTTAGGTATCTACGGTCGAAACAGCGACTTTCGTCCCGTTTCCAATTCGCAGAGAAATCTCGGCTTGAAGCCAGTATCCAGCTCACAGCGGATTCTGAACGTCAATACATATATGTATTATGTACCACACTAAGTATTTAAAATCCAATTTTAACACTAGTAGTGAACATAACTTTGACAAATATTTTAAAGTTAGAGCCTCGCCCTTTCTTTAATTCCTTCGTGTCTTCCATATCCAAATGGTAGTCACTTTGGGATATGTCAATTATCCTTTTCAATATTTCACAAACCACTTGGGTTTTAGAATATCGAAATGATGTGCACCTTGTGCTACATGCCCAATTGCAAACTTTGACTTTTCTCCACTAGAATAGTCAATTAATTCTCCAAGAATTATTAATTGCAATTTTAATACTTTTAAATCTAAAGATAGATTTATTATAAGTATATTAATTAAGCACTAAAGTCATCATCACATAAATCTTCCAAAGACTTTATGCTCTACTATTTGCTTAATTATGGGCTTAGTCATAATAAGTTATTTTATCAAATAAATTAACCTATTATTAATTCCCAATTGAAAATTAAATCATTTAAAACATTTAATCCAAGGATTATATATTTTAAATATTCAACCTTTTCAATTCTTTACTTGATTTTAATAGTCCAACTATTTAATCAAATTATTAAGGTACTATTTATTATAATGATTACAATAACCCAATTATTTAATCAACTATAATTTTAATATTGATTACTATAATCCCATTATAAAATCAACTATCATTTAATTCAATTATATTGATTACTATAATCCAATTACAAAATCAACTATATATTGAATGAGTTTTTATAGTCCAACTATATATATTTTTAAAACAACATAAAATATTAGTCCGACTAATATTTTTAATTAATATGACGAGTAAAATAAAATGAGCGTGTTTAGCGAGTAATTGAACGAATGTTGCAAATTCAATACTTGCCTCCCACTATTTTTCGTCGAGCCTCTAACCCTCTGTGGAGTACTCGGGAAACCGTGTTTCCTAGTGGGCTAGGATCCCGTTAAATAACACACAACCCTGACTTTGGCCAATAAAAAGCTGTATGCTATTTAACTAGGTAGATCTCTCAGATCAATTGGATCTCATCCAATTCCTAGATCCGGTTAGGTGGACATCCAAGTCCGAAACATATGTATAATGTCAATGTATCCATTACATTTTCCTAACCCTATCCTCTGAATCATTTAGGCCTTGGCTTTGGCCAAACACAAACCTAATGATTCCAGTTAAGCGGGACCCATTGACGAGGAAAGTTTCGTAATCAATGTCATTGGACAAAAAGTGATCTGACTTTGGTCAATAAAAATCACGATTTGGACAAGACACCGATATGCAACAAAACTCTCATGATTCAAGTACATCCTTGATTGACAAAGGTCTTGACTTTGGTCAAAAACAAACCAATGCCAACTTCGGATCTTGAACAAGAATCATTCAATGGAAGGATATTTGCTTAATATAGATTGAGGGATTTTCGCGTGCAAATTGGCTACCAATTTAATTATCTTTGTTAAGGTCTCATCATCATACACCCTTAAACATGCATTCTAAATACATAATAAAGCGAGTATGAAATAAAATAATAATGATATGCGGATGGATACTTAACACATTGATCCTAGATCAAATCTCTCCCTTTCTCACTCAAGCTAGCACTTGTACTACTTCTACCCGTTACACTACACTTCTAAAGAAACCTCATATACATAGAGGGGAATAGGTGAGAAGAGAATACAAAGAGAAAGAAGGTGATAAGGCTGGACACGCAGGTCCAATTTAATAAATCAAATTTATTACAATTTCCAAAATCGCCCAACCCGACTAATATCCATCCGATATACATTATTCATTCAACACAACCATGTATTCACACACATAAGCATGCTATCAATCAATCTAATCAAATTAATTAATCTGATAATTAAGTGATCATCCAATGTTCAAACAACGATTTGATTTTGATCGAGTCAAACTCGTTTTTGCGAACAAGTACTCAAAGTACAAATTCATGAATTAAATTAAACTACATCATTAAATCAAATTTAACATGTATTTAATACTAATTCACTATTCAATCAATCCAAATTAAATATTGCACTTTTATTTAATAAACCTTTTACGATTTAAATTCCAAATCTAATCGTAACGCGTCTCAAAGACCGATTAACGTCCAACGTCAATTCAATTAAAGTCCAATGGGCTTTTGATTGATTTCTTAAGGCATGGACTTTTGGTCAACTCGGGTCAAACCGATAACCAAAGTCCAATCCGGGATTTACCCCATAAGCCCATAAATCAATCTTGGCCCATTAGGCCCAATTGAACATTAAAGGTTCATTAGCCGCAATTGGGCTTTATGGTTAAGGTTTTGGGCCCAATTGGATCCAATCCATTTGGCCTAAACCAAACTTGATAAATCAAGCCCAATAGGCCCAATTACAACAATTCAAGCCCAAATCCAATTTAAGCCTAAATAATTAAATTACACTAATCCAATTACGCAATTTAATTACCTAAAGTGCATTACGATGATTAATGACCTAAATCGATATTTCCAAAGCACCAAATTAGTCCAATTAATCATGCTTAATTCATTATTACATGTCAAACCCACATAATGAAAAATCAAACCCATTTACATGCTTTCATGCTCTTGGCCAAGGAAGGTTATTTTGTCCGATTTGAATTCAATCCGATTAATTACACAATCGACAACGTATTAACTTCCCGAATGATTTCATACACATCCAATGTTCATAAAATCAAAATTACCAAGACATTCAATAGGGCTATACATTCGGCCAAGGTGAAGGAAATTGGGGATTTTTGTTCAATTCAAAATTCAATCAAATTGACTTCAAATTAATATCATCCTTTATCATTATAACTCATCCAATGAATTAAAATGAAAAAATTCCAAGAACTCCAAGACTCCTACACATTCGGCCAACATGAATAAATTGGGGAAAATTATTCCAAATCAATTTTCAACAAATTGGTCCAACCAAAATGCAATTAGACATGTTATAAGCATACTCAAACAAGCAATTTATTCAAATCATGCTCAACAAACATTTACCCAAATTTTAAACCCTACAAATTTCATGCTTGCAACATTAGCTCATGATGCCATTGTTGGTTTATTCTAAGGTCCCAAGATCAAATCAAGACATGAAATAATGTGTGAACACACCAACGGAGGTAGCGGAATACTCACATTGATCGGTTATGTCGATTTGAAGACGAATCAAGGCCAAAAACGTACTGCCTTGCTCACGCCACTGCAACCAGTCCATGCTCACTGTCTTGGCAGTTTCGGGTCTCAAAACGAAGCTCCAAACTCCATCGGATGAGTCCCGCCTCATGGTCGAACCTCCCTACCACCTTCGCAAAACTTGTAAGTGTGCTAGCACTTGAATTTTCACCATGAAAACCCACTCTTGCTTCCCTATGTTCACGCCAAAACTGGTTCAAAACCAGTGAAGAATGGCCACCATTGCCGTGAGAGGAAGAGAGAATTTGAGAGAGATTGAATTGTGTTGTTATTAAAATGATTTACCAAAAATCAATTTATATTTATGCCATAATTTTTATTAAATTAATAATAAAATTATGACACAAAACATGCAATGGCTTAGAGTGTCAAACACTCAATTTCCATGCAATAACATTGAGTGCATTGTACACTATCTACATGCAAAGCATTAGAATGACATGTGTCATGTGGGCCCCACACGTTTCCAAATGAAAGTGGGCCCACGTGCACTCACGTGTTCGGGTTCGATATTTCCGAAATACCGAGCTTACGTCGCGACGTTAATTCAATCGAATTTAAATAAATAATTGCGCCTAGCGAAATTATTATTTACGTCGCTAACGAATTAATTCTAAATTAACTCGTTTGCCCGAATTAAAATCTAATTTTAATTCCGCGTCGAAATCTAATTTCGTCTAATATATCGAATATATTAATACATCGATTAATTCCGAATTAATCGTTCTCTCTCTTTAGACGACATTTTATCCCGGATAAAACATCTCCGTAATTAATCCTAGATTAATTTTCTCTCTCTTCTGTATAATCCCAGATTATTCAAGAGTGCGAGTTGTGCGTCATCGGTGGATTATCGGGAAGCGACCCATGAGATCCCCGGATAAGTTGGCAGTAAATGCGGTCGTCGGAGTGCCCGAATCACGTACGTACCAAGTACTACGTTCTACCGATTTACGAGACAAGGTCGACTCCTAGCAAAGCACCAAGTCTACCAAGTTCTCCGGACATATTCATCAAAGAATATCAAAGATCTGTATCAAGCGTAGTATACAATTGTATTGTGCATATCGGTCCAGTATCGGATAATCACGTGCTAGGCCTGGGGCTGGATATGTGTCTGCCCCGTACGAAGCACATGTCGGATGTCTGGTAACTAGTCTCTATAATCGGATATACATGACCTTGTCATAATATCCCGATGGCCGCGCAGCACTTAAGAGCACTAATACCGTATCCTGCGTGACATCATCTCCAATATGACTGAAGTGATACTTCCGTCTTGACATCACACCCAATACTCTACGACTCTCTGATAAACCCAGAAGTGGTGTACTCAGAACCCGTTTAAAGTCCCCTACCACCAAGACCAAAGTTTATCGATTATCGTAAGTATTAGCGATGTAAGTCTCAGGTTAAGACCATACACACCTACCTTGATTTCGGCCTCCCATAGACACATAGTCATAATACCAATGGGATTCCGAGGGGTCTATCCAGAGCGAAGCTGTTTCCCGTACCGTCGGTGAAACACGACCTCCTATCGCACTTGCATAAGTATCCAATACTTATATATATGAGAACTATGCCGTTGTGCCCTCACAAACGCGCACAAGTGCAATACTAGCCTATTCCGCATTATCGATGTCCAGTCTCGATAATACTACGACTAGGGATATTTAATGATTAAACCTTCGGGGACTGATACTGTCTCATATCATTCTCAGTCCAGGTACTAATCATAGGGACCTCTCTTCATTTATATATCTATGGTGATCTAATCACAAATGATGAGAGTGCAATTTCTTTGTCACATAGTTAATTTGCTACAACAACACAATGATCTGTGGAAATAGTGACGCTATGGGTCATAATGTCCAACAGGCGTTGTGCCTAGTATGTGGATTCAATACCATTGTACTGTGATAATACCAGAGCCATTGCGCATGCTAAGGACTCGAGGGCGCATTCCAAGTTTAAGCACATGGAAATGAAATATCACGTGATTAGAGAGATTATTGAACGTAAAGACATAGTGGTCTTGAAGGTTCAAGGACTGGAAAACATAGCAAACCCGCTTACAAACGCTTTACTTCCTAAGTTATTCAATAAATATGTGGAGGAGATAAGACTACGGTACCATCCAGATTGGCACTAAGAAAGTGGGAGTTTGTTGGAGTTTGTGTTTGGAGTGCTAATCTGAATAATGTATTTTACATTTTATTATTTATTAATAAAATAATTATATTTTCATTTCTAAATCTTATTAATGGTAATGTCATTATACATATTAGATTGATGTATAAATATGCTAAGAATGACATCAACCTTAAAATAGTCATGTAGTAATATTGGACACTAGGTTGTCCGACATTAGGATAGTATTACAATTATAAACTCTTCTTAACGCATATATATTCATAGTCGTTGGTTTTGGAATACGGTCGAATTCCTATAACCTACAACACTAGCACATGTCGTATATCGGAATTGGAATTCTAATAGTTTAACCCAATGTACCATGAGCTTTGGAAGCTTGTATAGACGTGTGGTATTGGTTGGATCGAATACTGAATGACTCACATGTGATTTCTAATCATTTGAATTACACACCATCGTCAATTGGAAACTCCTCAAGTCGAGTAGCATATGTGATCCTTTCACTGTAGAATAATATTGATTTTGTGTGAGATCCTTCAAACTGTGATGCCATGTATGTTAGAAACCTTTCTTGGTCTGCCCTCTATATGATTGTTAGGTGTGGATCGATGCACTCATTAATCAAATGCAAATCAAGTTAGGATCCGTCTGCCCGTATGTTGACTATAAGGGGTTTAGGTATCCATATGGGTAAGTCATGATTCTTAAGACTTTAGCCAAAGTCGATCACCTATGGTGGATTGCATTAGTTGTAAAAAATTATGGACTTGTTGACATGAGATGTGTGCCTCGAAAACTTTACATTGTACTCTATGTTTCCTAAGTACAACTCGGATAGCTAATGACGGAGGGATAATTAAACATATGTGATGACCTTGACTTGTATAGTTCAGAAAAATCATTTATGTTCTTCACGAATTCAGAGGTGGCCGAATTGCGTGCATATTAACTAGGCTTATATGATGAACGTGTCTAGATTTAGAGAGTCTCGTAATATGAAGTGTACTCATTGAGCACTTGGATAACCGATTAATTTTGATAAAAGATAATATTCGATATTATAATTGTCAACTAAGATAATCAAGTGTTATTGGATAACATTGATTATTTACTTTGACCTAATTGGATTAATTGATTTAATTCAATATTTACACAATGGTTTTGTAGTAATTTCATAATTATCTATACCATTTGAGGATATTATGGTAATTGCAAGTATGTAATCATAGGTGTTTTTGGCTTGATTTAATTAGATTAAATAAAAGTGGTGAAATGTAACTAATCTATTAATTAAATTTTTTCTTGATTAAATCAAAGTGGTAAATAAATGTGATTAATCACACCTAATTATACATATTTAGATAAATTAGATTAATCCCATATAAAAGTTGATTAGAATTTTTATTAAATAAAAATTGCCTAAGTTTTGCTATAAGTAGCAAACTTGAGCAAATGTTTTAATTAAGCTTGAGAAAGTTAAATACAAGCAAGAATTAGAGAAATTAGCCTAAATTAGAGAAGTGTATAGAGAAACTTTATGAGATCTCTAAAAAATTTTAATTAGGAGAATTCAAGATTGGATCTTGGAGTAAAGCTTGGTAGCATTGGAATCAAGATTGAATCTTGGAGTAAAACTTGGTAGCATTGGAATCAAGATTGAATCTTGGAGTCAAGCTTGCTAACTTTGGATTTTCTCCACAACATTTCAACAAATAGAGGTAGATTGGATCTTTGAATCAAACTTTCTTGGTAAGTTTGATCTTCTTCAAAAGCTATATTTTTCATTAGTGAGTTTTCATAAGTGAAACATATAGTCATGAATTATGTATTAAATATATAATAACATAGTTTGATGTTGAAATTAGGCTAATTAATTGTGTTAGGATGCTTTGGAAATAAAAACACAATAAGCATGAGAAAGTTAAATACAAGCAAGAATAATAGAAATTATCCTAAGTTAGAGAAATGTTTAGAGAAGCTTTGCAAGATCTCTACAACATTTCAATTAGGAGAATTCAAGATTGGATCTTGGAGTGAAGCTTGATAGCATTGGAATTAAGATTGAATCTTGGAGTCAAGCCTACTAACTTTGGAATTTTCTCCACAACATTTCAACAAGGAGAAGTAGATTGGATCTTTGAATCAACCTTGCTAGGTAAGTTTAATCTTCTCCAAAAGCTATATTTTTCATTAATGAGTTTTCATTAGTGAGACATATGGTGATGAATACATAATAATATAATTTGAAGTTGAAATTCGGCTAATTAATTGTGTTAGGATTCTTTGGAAGTATAAACATAATATGCTAGTAATTGGGTCAAAATGTTTACGTTGGATATAAATATAAAATTAAAATTTGGAACTCTAGATGAAAGTTTAGAGCTATGGCTACCATTCTAGAATCACTTGACCATATTTGAGTGACCTATAATTGTTCACGAGACACTTCATTGTGGATTCTAATTTGGTTTGTAATTTGATTTACCAAATTACATATATATATATATATATATATTTGTTTTTATAACATATATTGTGTTTTGTTTTGGAATTAAAATTATTTTAGGTGATTTTAAATTGTGTTTAACAATTTTAAATTTTTTTAAAATAATTATAGAATAGTAAGCACACAGGAGTGTTGTGTGCGTGCTGCGCAGCAGCTCAGCATGTTGTGCAAACAGTCACTAGTCTTGGGCGACCCGTGTTTTTTCCGGTTTTATCCTGTTTTGGTTTTTTCGGACCTCGGTTTTTCCCTAAACACTCGTAATGAAAAATGGTATTTCATTAAAATATTTTAAAAATACACTCACGCTAAATATCCACAGGTTAGACCTAATTCCGCTGCACGAGACACTAATCCGATCCTAGGAGTTCCACATCCGCTCTAAAAAAATGGTATCAGCGGAGATATTAACCGCACAACACATATGTTTTGAATATATGTTATTGTAATTTTAATTTAATTAGATATAAGTCATATTAGATATGCATTGCACGTTTTTAAATTAAAATTTTAATTTTGATCCAAGCATGTTAATGACTTGATTGCCATAAATCTCTAATGATTAGGTTGTTACTTTATTTAAGTAATAGTATTTGAAATGTTGGAGCATTATTGGATGGTCCATTTTTTCAATACGGAGATGAATGAGTTCTTACTACTTGTGCCCAAGCCTGGCATTATTGTGAGGGTAAAAGTGCTCGAAACTTTGGTCACTCCAATAAAATATTAGATGTAGCATGATGAGTTAACACAGTCACTCAATACCGTCATTATTATGAGTGTGCACATACGAAACTCATTTGTGCATATTGACAAGTATACACATGGAACACATCTTAATCCAATACAGTCATTACTGTGAGGATAAGAAACGGTTCAGGACCAAACTACGAGTCACATGAATGTGATTGTCTTGGAGGTCTACCTAATGAGTTTATAAAAGCCAAGAACATTGATAGTGTGAGGCTGGAGTAAATTATTGGGAAGCGGTCGCGAATGCGCAACGAAAACATTAAAATTATTATGTGTCATTTTCCCTTTGCCCAAAACCTATTTGTTTTGATTATTCTACAAGCCTAGGCATGTTACAATATATTCTAAGCACAAAACTCATAAAATATGCAAAGAACATAAGCCTAAACATGCTAAATATCATAAGAACTCTAATTAAAATAAAGAAAGAATAAGAACTTACTTGAACCGTAGACTCCTCCAGTCCTCCCTCCAATCTACAAGCTTTTCTCGAACTCAGCAAGCTCTTCCACTTTTCAAAGAGCCACCAAAGTGTGTGGCCTCCAAGGATGCACACACCAAAGCCAAAACTCAACGGCAAAACTATGCCTTGAGGGCACGGGTATTTTGCCCATGGTGCTAGCCTAGGCAAATACCTCAAAACTTTTAACTCGAGGTTCCTCTAGTCAATTAGACTTAAGGATCCTCAAAATCAGTGGCTTACTCTTAAAATTTAGAGTTGCTCACTTATATAAACCCAAGATATGAAAGGTTTGGTGCAAAAATATGTGAAGAATTCTTTGGGTTTATATAATGTTTCAAAGACAACAAAATTAATCAAGAATCCGATGTGGGATAAAAGCCAATTTAATCTTAGCCATTAGATCTTAATATAGTAGTTTAATGAGATTATAAAACTCTAATAAGAGTTTGTGCTGAATTGGAATTCAAAACAAATAAAAAAAATTTACTATTCATGCATTACTATTCACGTGAATAGTACTTTTTTAAATCAATTTATACCAATTCCCAAAGTGCCCCTATCGTCATTCACCAATCCCTAAGCCACTATGGATCCTCATAAATGTTCTGTTTAATAATTAAACACAATAAACCATTTATGAATAATTTCTAAAGCAATCATATATGCTGTTAAATATGTACTGTGCACAGTTAACCATTGATTTCGAATTTGTTGTGTGTGACCTTTTGAGTTCCCCTAAAGTTGGATATGAAATGAATCGTGATAATTTAATCGAACATAAATTATCCTCCGATCAGACGGTCGTTCGATTTCAATGACCAAGGTTGACATCTAGCAATATGCTAAGGCCCCAAAAAGAGAAGGAAAGATATATATACTCATTCGGTATGCGATTTACATATGATACGGTCGCTCGCCTCACTGTATCCCCACCTATTAACCTAGGGTATGGAAAGTGTCTACCCATATTGTCAAATGTATGATATTGATAGTTTCATGAATCGTGCTAACCCAAGAATCTCAGATGATTCTTCCGCTGTGGCCACAGTCTCAAGCACTGATCACACATATCAACCCGCGAACTAGAATAATACTCTTATAAGAAAATATTATCCGAGAGAGTGGCGATTCTCTGTTGTATCTTTACAAACTTCATGTGTTTCAACAAATGACCCAATCATAAGATTGTAAATACCTCAAGTCTAAGGACTAGTCATATAATCGATACATAAAAGTTCTCACAGACACATTGGATAAACACTCCATACGAAAATTTTCGACGATCAGTTCGATGGACATGAGCAACTCATGCATCTATGTGATACACCAAATGGATGGATCTCCGCTAGTAGCCTATGAGATTGGCTACCCCACTTAAGAGTGGATCATATCATCATGCTAGTCTCTCCGCTTCGTGAATGCCCAAATTATTCACGAAACTATGACTATGAACATTTAAGAGTAATGATTCTCATAAGGAGTGGAAGCCATCTTCTTATTACTCCAATGGCTTTATTACAGTGTTGATGATTCATATAAGTTATGTAAGACACGTATAATAAATATTTCCATTTTATTAATTAATGAAAATATTACAAATGCATGTACATATAGCCCATCCACAAGTTGGGTATATGGAATATCCTCAACAATCTCCCACTTGCACTATAGCCAACTTGTATGAATCTGGACATCATACTCTCGGGTGTG
This sequence comes from Zanthoxylum bungeanum, assembly GCA_019454045.1. Taxonomy (NCBI): domain Eukaryota; kingdom Viridiplantae; phylum Streptophyta; class Magnoliopsida; order Sapindales; family Rutaceae; genus Zanthoxylum; species Zanthoxylum bungeanum. The sequence continues at coordinate 190,294 of SKCR01044111.1, forward strand.
CCTATCATGCTTTTGTTGAGTCAGCTCTTTAGTTAGAGAATCTGCAAGATTATCTTCTGTGGGTATTTTCTATATAATAGCTTCTTTTCTCTCAACAATCTCCCTGATGAGATTAAATCGCCTGAGTATATGATTGGATTTCTGGTGGGACCTTGGTTCCTTTGATTGAGTAATTGTGCCCGTGTTGTCACAGTACATTGTGAGGCCATTCTTTATTACGGGAAGCACTTCAAGTTCCGTGATGAACTTCTTTTTCCAGACTGGTTCTTTAGCTGCCTCAGATGCTATAATATACTTGGCTTCAGTGGTGGAGTCCGCTGTCGTTAATTGCTTTGAGCTTTTCCAATTGATAGCACCGCCATTCAAAGTAAAGAGATATTCTGTTTGCGATCTGCTGTCATCCCTTTCGGTCTGAAAGCTCGCATTACAGTAACCAATGACTTTCAACTGAAAACAATCTCCATATGTAAAACACATCCTTAGTTGTTATTAGATACTTGAGGATTGTTTTGACAACTGTCTAGTATTGCTCACAAGGATTTACGTGATACCTGCTCATTATGCTAAGAGCATAAGAGACATCAGGTCTTGTATATAGCATGGCCTACATGATCGATCCTATTGCTGAAGCATAAGGGATCCTACTCATACGCTCTCTATCTGAAGGAATATGTGGACATTGCTCCTTAGATAATTTGATTCCATGATAAGTAGGTAAATTACCTCTTTTGGAATCTTCCATTTTGAATCTTTTCAAAACTTTATCTATGTACGTAGATTTAGAAAGTCCTAACAACATGTTAGATCTATCACGGTAGATCTTAATGCCGAGGATGTAGGGTGCTTCTCCCAAATCTTTCATGGAGAAATTCTGAGATAACCATTGCTTGGTGGCTTGTATCATGGGAATATCATTCCTGATGATTAATGTGTCATCGACATATAATACGAGAAATACAACAGCACTCCCACTACTTTTCCTGTAAACACAAGGCTCGACAACATTTTTGATGAAGTCAAATTCTTTGATTGTCTCATCAAATCGTATATTCCAACTTCTTGAGGCTTGCTTGAGTCTATAAATGGATCGTTTAAGCTTGCATACTTTATTATGATCATCCTTAAATGCGAACCCCTCAGGTTGTGTCATATAGACTTCCTCTACGAGATTCTCATTAAGGAAAGTTGTTTTGACATCCATCTATCAAATCTCATAATCAAAGTGTGCAGCTAGTGCTAGTAAAATTCGAATGGACTTTATCATTGCAGGCAAGAAGGTTTCCTCATAGTCAATTCCTTGGATTTGTCTATAACCTTTCGCCACCAACCTAGCCTTATAGGTTTGGATGTTTCCTTCTGCATCAGCTTTACGCTTATAAATCCACTTGCAGCCTATTGGTTTTATCCCTTCAGGTGCATCTACCAAGTCCGAGACTTGATTCTGATACATAGAGTCTATTTCGGATTTCATGGCCTCAAGCCACTTGACTGAATCAATGTCACGCATTGCTTCGTCATTATCAATGACCTGATCATGTTCCTCATCAATATGGTAACCATATCTTTCAAGCTCATGTTTTTCCCTACCAAATCTTCTAAGTTCATAACCTTGTGGTTGTTCCGTCGCTGCCCTTTTGAGGGGCCTAGGGTTTAGTTCTATGTTATTTTCTTCTTCTCGTACCTCATCGAGGTTAAGTCTACCCCACTATATTTCTTGAGAAAAAATTCATTCTCTAGAAATTTAGCATTTCGTGAGACAAATGTTATTTGTTCATTTGGGACGTAGAATACGTATGCTCTTGAGTTCAAGGCATATCATACAAACTTACATTTAACTGCTCTATCATTCAATTTGTTAGTTTGTGTGAGTTTGACATATGTGTCACATCCCTAAACTCTTAGATAACTAAGACTATGACGTTTCCCAGACCATAACTCATATGGTGTTTGACTAACAATCTTGAAAGGAACTTGGTTTAGTAGTAGTGTTGCAGTTTCTAAAGTATGACCCCAAAAAGAAAGAGGTAGATCTGTGTCTGGCATCATTGATCGGACCATATTTAATAATGTATGATTTCTCCTTTCGGAGACCCCATTATACTGTGGAGTTCCTGGAGGAGTCCACTGGGAAACAATGGCATTTTTTCTCAAGTAATCTTGAAATTCGTTGCTTAAGTATTCACCACCTCGGTCAGACCTTAGTGACTTAATACTTTTATTAAGCTATTTTTCTACTTCAGCTTTGAAGTCTTTGAATTTCTCAAAGGCTTCAGATTTGTACCACATAAGGTACATATACCCATATCGCGAGTGATCATGGAAAAAGGTAATGAAGTAGGAGAATCCACCTCTAGCATTGACTGACATTGGTCTGCATACATCAGAGTGTGTGAGTTCTAATGTCTCTTATGCACGTTGTCTTTTACCTTTGAAGGGTAATTTGGTTTTTTTACCAAGTAAACAAGACTCACAAGTTACATAAGGTTTATATTTGAAGGGTTCGAAATACACATCCTTATTTATCTTAGTTAATCTTATTTCATTGATATGACCTAAGCGATAGTGCCATATAAGTGATTATTGAGATTATTTGAGTTAACATTGTATCTATTAGAGATTGAACATTCTTTGTTAGTTTGTTAGACATACATACCATTATTCAAAATACCATCTCCATATTTTATTTCATTGAAATAAATAGAACAATCATTACAACTTATTAGGCATGAAAAGCCTTTATTACATAAAGAAGAAATTGAAATGATGTTCTTTACTAGAGAATGTACATAAACACAATCTTCTAAGTCTAAAACTAAACCATTCGACAAAACTAATGAATAAGTCCCCATGCATAATGCAGCCAGTTTTGCTCTATTACTGAGCGGTGCATTCACACGCGTATAACGCAAACACACGTATCGTTCAAGTAGTATAAAAATATCGATCCCACGAGGACTTAATTCCTACTGTTGTTAATAATTATTGAATCTATTTATTTCCAAGTATCTAATCAGATTGAGAAGAGAATGATTGTTTGATTGGTTGAATGTGGATTTGCTAAATAAAATAAAAACAGACTCAAAAGAAAATACTAAGGAAAATAAAAGAAAAGACTCAAAGATCTAGGGTCGTGACTCCACACAATATTGTTAAAAAGATGAATTGATTCCCTCACTTATGTGTAATAATTCAGTTTACTAACCTGGAACATGATGATATGCAAAAGCCTCTTCCGATGGTCAGACGCAAATACCCAGTATAACCCAATTGAACCATATTCCTATGTCAACCACATTACCTGGATTTATTAAGTTTAAGTTCCAATTATGGCTACCCACGCCCGACAGGTATATTCTTATCCTGTAAGGAAATCTATTAATGGGTTATCTATCTTCAAGGAAGATCGTGAGCTATTAAGTCTAAGGCTGAAACCTAAAATCTCTATGTCTAGTTCATTTTAAGTTTACCCCATCAATCTTATTGGTGATCAGACAACAAGAAGCATTAATCTTAAGACTCAATAAACAAACTAAAGAATTACCCATAAAAATAAAATCAATTATTAAGTGTGGATATTGTGTTTCATCACTTCCCTAGAATAAAAATAAAATACTGGGGGTTGGGGGATCCACCTATACTATATCTAATATAGAAATCTCTCTTATTATAATATAGAATTTATCTCTGATATTACCAACAAACAATATAGGTGGTATCCTCATTAAGTCAGATTTTAATTAAGTCCAACCAGTCATAAAGGCGGTAACATTATTTGTCCATAAACCAGCCATATAGGCGGTAATTATCTGTCACCTAAAGACCAGCCATATAGGCGGTGCCATTTTATGTCAAATAAATAAAACCAGCCATTAAGGCGGTAAACCTTTTAGTTTGAATTATAATTTCCATATTATACTTAAGGGAGATTAATCTAAATTAAAACAATAAAAGCTTCACCCTTCCCCCAGCAGAAATCTAACTACAAAACATAAAAGAAAATAAAGGAAGAAGAAAAGAAACTACTACTATTGAAAATAAAAATTCATAAATTAAATTACTAAAAATAAATACACAAGATGCAATCCTTAAATTCCTTACAAAAACCTAAGGAAAGCATGATAATTACAAATAAAATGACTTGGTATTTATAGAAAAACCTAAAGGCTTCCACCAATTTCTCCACCGATTGCTCCACGAATTGCTCCACCAAACACTCCACCAAACATGCCACAAGACATGGCATCAAACATGGAACCAAACATGGCATCAAACATGTCACCAAACACTCTTGCATGTTTGGTGGAAGTTTGACAATTTTTATTTTTTTATTTTATTAATTTTATTTTATATTTTGTAAATGACTATAGTAATTACTCAAACTATCGGGATTGTTCATCAATTGCGGCCTTCAAAACGTCCGAATTAGAAAATATTTAAATCTTCAAAGTTGTAGATATTTGATTCTTATTTAACCTGAAACTTGAATCAGCTCAATCGGATATCGGATGAAAAGGTTATGGCCAAAATACGAAAGTTATGCAAAATTGGAAATTTTGACTGCACTTCGTGATGCGTATAGTAAATTTTCGTTTTCGCCATTTTTTTGCTCCGAATTTCATCGTTTTAACCCCGAGTGGATTCCATTAAGTCCCAATATTATTTTTATCTGCAAAATAAACAAAAACACATCAAAACGTTCACAAAACTCAAGTAACTATACAAAATATTAGGTTAAATGAATGGGAAATAGTGATATAAATACCACTCATCACACCCCCAAACCTAACATTTTGCTAGTCCTCGAGCAAAACACAAAATAAAATAACATAAAAATAAAATTAACTAAGCCACTTTCATAGGGATCACTGTTGCATTTAGCGTATGCAACAAGCCTTTAAACCCCTAGCTGTCCCTAGTGGACGAGTTATAGTCTTGTGAGGGCTTACAGAAATGATACCCATAAACATTTTTTACAAAAGTAAAAAGAAAGTAAAACTAATGCACACAAAAACAAAAAACAAGAGAAAAGAGAATAAAGAAATTAGTGACTAATCAAGTGAAACTTCTACTCCAAGTTAGTAGTTGTTTTCTTTTTTTCTAAATTACCGAATAAGTAAATTCTCCGATTATAATTACCATTCTCCATATACACATCCAAAAAAATATTAATCAACTCATTTTTGCCCACAACAGTCACAAGTGCAGTTGATAAGAGAGTAATATTTTTGTTCTAAAGTTCTATCAGATTTCACAAATTTTTGTAGCAATTGAATAATTTTTCTGATTTTATTTTTTATTTATATACAATATCTTCCGTCTATGTAGCGAGCTTTGGGCCAGTGACTCCCAAACCAGTTGGCTTTAGGGCACCAGGTGTTAAGACACCCCTACGGACTTAATTACTCAAACTTCAGAGATATATATTTTTACAACATCTTCGCTCCATGTAGCGACCTTTGGGCCAGTGACTACCAAACCAGTTGGCTTTAGGGCACTAGGTGTTAAGACACCCTTACAGACTTAATAACTCAGATCTCATACGTTTTTTTTTTTCATTTTTTCATTTTTTTCATTTTTTTCTTTTTTTTTTCCTTACTCCATCACTTTTTGAGATGCTTCTTCCAATTAAACTAGAGCACTGAATATTACAAACTTTTCAAATACAGCTCATGTCCGTATGTTACTATGCATGTTGATAATACCTACCAACTGAACATATGAAGATCTATTTTAGTCAGTTTTATGGAGAATTTTACAAATTAAGTAATTCAAAAGGAAATAAACAAAAATTAACTTGTTTCGAAAATAGGCTTGAAATACGTCTCAAGGGTAGAAACTCCTTACTCGGCTATCTCTCACCAATTTCACCATTTTAGTCAAAATAAAAGCACAAAAACGCAAAATATTTTTGTAATTTTTGAAAATTTTTCAATTTTTTGTATTTTTCGAAAAATTTTGAACTAAAAATAAAAACATCACACAAACTAAAAACAAGATACTAATCACTAATTTCCTCCCCTAAACCTAAATGAGACATTGTCCCCAATGTCTTAAACAGTAGAAGAAGAGTTTAGAAGATAGTACCTGATTAGCTGAAATCAAAATTTTACCGATTAAGATCTATGTCCAATTTACGCTTCTTGTCACAATTGCTATCTGACCAGTTCAACTTGGAAAGAATGAGATCGATTTTTGGTTCAAAGGCTAGGATTTGGTCAATTAATTCTTCGGCCTTTGTTGCAGTCAGGAAGATATCATGTACTGATTTCGTGACGAACTCATGTCTCTTGGCTTCTGCAAGAAATACAAACAGAAAATCGAAGAAATGCTCAATGTTAAGTAACCCAATGGGCTTCCGATGAATATTTAAGTGCGCCCATGATGCTACAGTAAACATTTCCTCAAACGTCCCAAGCCCTCTTGGTAACGCAATAAACGCATCCGCAGTATTGATCATTTCATGAATTTGTTCGGGCATTCCAGATACGATGCGTTCATCTCCATTTGTTTGTCCGATTAAGTGTTCGTCCGCCAAAGGTTTTGGAATGATTCCCAAAACATGACCGCCACCATCCTGAACGGCTTTTGAAATGCTTCCTAATAATCCAAGATTGCCACCGCCATATACTAAGTGCATATTTCGCTCCGCTATGATTCGCCCCAATTCTTTTGCAGCCTCGATAAATTCTGGTTTGTTACCAGAATTGGATCCACAGAAAACACAAATTCGCTTCATTCGCTGCTGTGAAGTTGCTTCCATTTTCTCTCTCTTATTTGAATGTATATCTTGATGTGTCAAGAAGAGAAATGTAGAGCTGAATTTATAGAACCTGAAAATGAGTGAGAAATAATTGCACTAGTATATGCCAAATGACAATTATTAGATGAACGTTAAAATAAATCGTGAAAAGTCAAAAAGTATAAATCTTGTCGGCGAAATTAAAGGAAAATAACAAAAGAAAAGCTAATCAAAGCAATTATTAAGGCAATGGAATTGTGTATGCAATACGCCACTTGCTTAGTATAAATTTATCAGGATGCGTCTCAAGAATTCATTCCTTACTCAGCCACCACTCATGAATTAGCTCTCATTTTTGTGATTGCCAAACACCATTCCTCCTTAAAATGCCCCGTTTATGCTTTTCCCTACAAAATAACACACAAAATTAAAAACTTTACAACATGTATACACAAAATAAGAAAACAGAAATTAAAAAAAAAATGCATGGGTTGCCTTCCTACTAGACGTGACTGAAATCTATCTGTCAATGAGTTTTCAGCGTTGCTTTTGAAAGGTCTCTTCTAACGGTAAAGTGGCAAAAAGAGTTTTGTCCCATTCAGTGCTTGTGCCACCTTTTTATTCTTTGTCGCTCCAGTGGTTCCTGAAAAGAAAGAAAGAAAATCTGGAGGTCTCGTATGATGCTAAACTTGGAATGGAAGTTCCATTCTGTCATGCTTCTGGTCGATATCTCTAATTTGTACTCCGCAAAACAGTGATGTTTCGCCTGAATTCACTGGATCTTCAATAAGGTCAGACATTTGTTCCTCCATTTGCTCTGCTTCTTGCTCCACCTTTTCTTCACAGATGTATTCTAGGATTTCTGCGTTCAGTTCTTCATCTGTCATCTGTGAAATACATACTCCAAAACTATCAACATAAGGATGTAAAGAAATATCAGATTTTAGGTCTTCATCCTCTGATATGACTGGCTCAGATAGATTTTCTTCAAACATTTGTGCAATGGAATCTCCAAGATCATCATTTTGAGGATACAGAATTTCATCCTCAATTGTTGATGTAGTTGGTACAAACAACTCAGCTTCTTCATCCTCGTCAGAATCTGAATAATAAAAATCAAACAGAGACTTTGCTGGTTTGGGCTCCTGAACCGATACCTCTGATTCTTGATACTGCTCAGCCTCTTCATCTATTAAAGTGTCACCGTGAAATGCTTGGTACTTGAAGGCTTCTTCAGTTTCATCTGAAAATGTTTTTTGAGGTATGTAGCTCTCGTTTTCTGTTAATTGTTTAGTTTGTTCTGTCAGTCTCTGAATGGATGCTTCTTGACTCTGAAGCATTGCATCCCACTTTTCGATACTTTTCTTGAGCATGTCCACCAATTGTTATTCCTCTGATGCTTCTGGTTTTTGATGAAGATCATAGGTAGATGGTGGATAAGATGGAAAATATGATGGTTCTTCGTACCTTAAATGATTCCAATAATTCTGCCACTCTGAAAGGTATATACATTGATCGCTCGGGTGGTTACCATCACAAATCACACATCTCCCCATTTCGTTCTGTTGAGCAAATGTAGTGTTGCTTGGTTCTGACATCCAGTGATAGTTATTGGGATGTACAACAAGCCTCAGAAAACCGGACTGTTGCTCCCAGATGTGGGGTGTATCTTCTTGTAAGGCTCGTAATCTTTCAATCTCCTAGTATTGTTCCATTTTTCAACCACCTGAAAATAAAAGAAAGAAATAAAAATTACAAATAAAAAAAAAGAAAATTAGATACAAGTAAATTAGATAGCTTCAAAATTAACAACTCAAGAAAAATAATTCCCCGACAACGGTGCCAAAAACTTGACCGGTGCATTCACACGCGTATAACGCAAGCGCACGTATCATTCAAGTAGTATAAAAATATCGATCCCACGAGGACTTAATTACTATGTTGTTATTAATTATTGAATCTATTTATTTACAAGTATCTAATCAGATTGAGAAGAGAATGATTGTTTGATTGGTTGAATGTGGATTTGCTAAATAAAATAAAAACATATTCAAAAGAAAATACTAAGGAAAATAAAAGAAAAGACTCAAAGATCTAGGGTCGTGACTCCACACAATATTGTTAAAAAGATGAATTGATTCCCTCACTTATGTGTAATAATTCAGTTTACTAACCTGGAACACGATGATACGCAAAAGCCTCTTCCGATGGTCAGACGCAAATACCCAGTATAACCCAATTGAACCATATTCCTATGTCAACCACATTACCTGGATTTATTAAGTTTAAGTTCCAATTATGGCTACCCAGGCCCGACAGGTATATTCCTATCTTGTAAGGAAATCTATTAAAGGGTTATCTATCCTCAAGGAAGATCGTGAGCTATTAAGTCTAAGGCTGAAACCTAAAATCCCTATGTCCAGTTCATTTTAAGTTTACCCCATCAATCTTATTGGTGATCAGACAACAAGAAGCATTAATCTTAAGACTCAATAAACAAACTAAAGAATTACCCATAAAAAGAAAATCAATTATTAGGTGTGGATATTGTGCTTCATCACTTCCCTAGAATAAAAATAAAATATTGGGGGTTGGGGGATCCACCTTTACTATATCTAATTTAGAAATCTCCCTTATTATAATATAGAATTTATCCGTGATATTACTAACCGACCATATAGGTGGAATCTGTGGGAACACAGATACTGGGGGACGCATGCTGTCCTAGGCTCGCGGCCTAGTTGGGAGTACGGAGTAGCCACGAGGGACTAACCGGAGAGTAATGGAGTCGCCACCCGGTGTGAGCCGGGAAAATGAGATTTAAGGCCGCACTCACCCCTCGTAAGGGAAGACCTCAAACCGTTGGGTTCGGAATGGTCCCTTACTTATGCCACTTGTAATGAAAGGATTTATATAATAATTTAATCAGGCTTAAGTAACACTTATTTCTAAGAATATCATGCTTCTACATTCACATACATACATCAACAAGTTCATCTAAATTTACATGTAACACATATTCGAATTTGCATACAGCCTATTTGCATGTAATCTATGTCTCAATTTACATACATAAGGATTATCATACGGCAAGCATACAAGTTAATGAACGCATTGGTGGACACAGAAACGCAAACTAATAGCATTCTTACTAGCATGCATATTAAGAAAAGATATTTAAGCGCATAACAGAAATAAACAACTGGAGAGGTAATATAAATGCATAACGTAAAAAGGGGTAACTATATGCTAAGATGCACATGTTGTAATGTGATGCAGGAGGATCTGTTTACCGTGTGCATTCATGAAGCGTTCGTAGACACGTTCGAACGGTAAACAGAAGGTTCTCGTTCGAGTAGCGTTCGTAAACGCGTTCGAACGGAAATGAAACAGAATGCTCACTTTCGTATGGCATTTGTTAACGCGTTCGAACGAAAATTAAACAGAATACTCACGTTCGTGTGGCATTTGTTAAAGCATCGTGGTAAAGGATTTTAACCTCTTCAATTAGAGGACCTCTCATCGCACTTACTAAGCCCATGCGCCCGATCGCATCATGTATACAAACATAAAGACAATCATATCAAACTAAGTATGCCCGATTGAACACATCTTACATCCAACCGGACACACATCAACCGGCGCGGCAAATCATCGTGGTAAAGGGCTTTAACCCCTCCCCATAGGGGGTCTTTCATTCCACTTACTAAGCCCATGCGCTTGATTGAACCATGCATAAAAAACATAAAGACAATCATATCAAACTAAGTATGCCCGATTGAACGTATCTTGCATTCAACCGGACACACATCAACCGGCGCGGCAAAGCATCGTGGTAAAGGGCTTTAACCCGTCCCCATAGGGGATCTTTCATTCCACTTACTAAGCCCATGCGCTCGATTGAATCATGCAGGAATAAGCAACATACTGAATTCAAGTGACGAGAAATAAATAAACCAAAGCAACATGAAGCAAAAGAAGGTGTCGTTTACTCAAGTGGTACGTGGAGTTGTATCCCAAGAACAGACCGCACTACCGTCCATTCGGATTCGGCTACGGAATTTACGTCTGGTTTCCATCCTATATACCACAAGAGACGACACTCTTCCATTCATCCAATACCCACAACACACATCATACACAAACAATATTCAACAAAGAAGTAAAATACAGTCAGAATAAATAACAAGAATCAAATGAAGATGAGTATGGGAAGTACCCTCAGGTCTAACCTTTTAAGCCGTCTCTCGGACTCGCGTTTCACAAAGATCGGAAGGGGTAATGCTCCGCAACTTTTCTGGTTCACTGGTTTGCCTTTTCCTTCGCTGTACGGCCACTCAAGCTACTATTTTCGACTCTGTTTTGCTGTTGTTTCCATGTGGTTTCGCTGCCGTTTCCTCTGTATTTCTGCTTACTATTTTAACGGACTATTTTGGGATTGTTTTCGGTGTTTTAGGCTACTATTTTTGACGTAGTTTACTGCTATTTTAAAGTGGTTTTGAGCTGCTGTGTTTGGTGTGGTTTTCGGTAATGTGAGGGTAAGGATGGAGGGAATGATTTGCTATCTTTCTTGTGATTGGCGTGTGATGTCTTAAGGTTTTTTTTATTGTGACTTGCGTGTGAGTAGTGTATGAGTTAGGGAGGCTATTTTTTGTGAATGAGCTAGGGGAAAAGGGTTGGAAATTCTTTGCTTCTTTTTTTTATGGGCGTACACTAGCGGGGGGGAATGCCTTGGAGAGGTGTTGTTTATATAGAGAAGGGCTAGGGTTTCACCTTGTCTCACAATGAAGGGATTTGATTTGGTTTTGAGCAAGGAAAGTCAAAGATTGAGGGGGGACAAATTTTGGCTAGATTAGGAAGTCAATATCTTTAATTTGTTATGATTGCTTTTAATTAGGCATGACATCTTTTTAATTTAGTATGTGATTTGTTTAGTTAGGAAGTTAATAAATTTGATTTATCTTTATAGGTATGATTATATTTTATGTTTTATTTAATTGGTAAATGGTTTAAATATTTTATTTAATATTTAATGTTTAATTTAATTAAATTGGGATGTGTTTTTATGGGCTTTGGGGGGCTAATTGGGCTGGGGTGCGAGGCTAGCAGCAAAACCAGAAACACCGACGCCGTTCGAACGTAAAATCGAACGCTACACGAACGTCCGCAATCTGCCTGACGTTCGAACGAAGTAACGAACGCAACACCAACGAAGACAGTGAACTTGTGAAATGAACTTGATGGCGTAGTTATTCTGAATTTCCCCTTCCGACCTCCGTTTCCCGCAATATCCTTAGCTAAAAAGGTAGTGCCTCCAACTGAGACTCATCATCGGGTTTCACATGCGAAAATGCAATGTTTACAGTCGCCCCCACTTTGATGGGACTTGTGCAGTGTGTGACTTTGAACAATCCTATCAAAGTTATGCAATGTATTTTCACTTACCTGGCTCGGCTGCTGCCTCGAGCTGAGTTGGTGCTGCAACGGACCTCGATCCTGGGACGTATCCCCATAACTGCAAGTGACTTGGGCCTTGGCCCTAGGATTTGTCCCAAAACTGAGATTTATTCTTGGATTCGTTCCAAAACTGAGATTTGTTCTTGGATTCATTCCAAAACTGAGATTCGTTCTCGGATTCATTCCAAAACTGAGATTTGTTCTCGGATTTAATCCAAAACTGAGATTCATTCTCGGATTCATTCCCAAACTGAGATTCATTCTCAGATTCATTCCCAAACTGAGATTCGTTCTCGGATTCCAAAACTGAGATTCATTCTCGGATTCCTTCCAAATTCTGATGATGTGGGCCTCGGCCCCCTAGGATTCATTCCTGGATTCATCCCAAAACTCTGACGACGTGGGCCTCGGCCCTAGGATTCATTCCCGGATTCGTTCCTGGATTCATTCCAAACTTTGATGATGTGGGCCTCGGCCCTAGGATTCATTTTGGAGTGTCATTCTCGGCTTGTTCATTCTCGAACTGTGTTTCCATTCTTGGAGTGTCATTCTCGGCAGAACTGATCTGATGTGATGCGGGCCTCGCCCCCAGAATGCCATACCTGGCAATGCTGATCTGATGTAATATGGGCGTCGCCCCCAGAATGCCATACCCGGCAATGCTGAACTGAAGTGGGCCTCGGCCCTAACTGCTACTGATATGGGCCTCACCCCCAGACCGATACTGCTGATATGGGCCTCACCCATGTGATTCATTTCTGAAGACTGTAGACATTGTACTGTTACTACTTCTGTTTGGCTTGTCTTTGCCACTTTTCTTTTTCTTCTTCAAAACCTGTGAATACAAAACAGAACAAACACGAAAAGATGCAAAATGTGTTACGTGTATGCATGTATGAATGTTCTTATCCCGTCGGGTTAGGTCTTCCGTCAATTCTCTTGGTGACTGTTTAGTCTTCTTTTCCCCAGGCAAACCACTGCTTCAATCTGTCTATGTTGATCGGCTCGGTGAACTAATTCTCTTCTAGGTCTGACAGTTTCACAGCCCTGTTCCCCAATTTCTGAATGGCTATCCTATCTCTTCTACTTGCTTCTCGTGTTCTGAGTGTCGCTGAATATCATAATACTAGGGTTGAATGCTTTTGTCAAATATACTCATGTTGCAGGTTGAGAAGGGGAGATTCAGGTAAGTAAGCGAAATGAACTTCTTTATTATTGTTGAGAAAAGATCCGAACATCAAAAAAAATCAATGTCTTTATCAGAAATGCAAGATCAAATGAACTAGGGGAAAACAACACTGTCTTCTTCCTTGGCCTATGGTTCTTCATCGTTGTCATCCCTTGTCCCCACGTAAGAAGCTTGGTGGCTGAGAGCTTGGAGGACAAGGGTTTCGGGTAGGCCAGAGTTGATCATGTAGTTTGGTAGGGGATTCATGTGTGCGTTGGGTTGTTCTCTTTCTGGGTCCGGTATTTTATGGGTGTCAATGAGGTCTTGGATCTCATGCCTAAGGCGGGGGCAGTTGTTAGTTTCGTGACCTTTTTGTTGGTGGAAGTAACAGAATAAGTTTAAGTCAAGGTAGTGGGGTACAGGGTTTGGAAGTGGTCTAGGTTCCAAGGGTTTCAGGAGTCCTTGCATCTTCAACTTTTCAAACACCTTCGATAGAGGCCTGCCAAGGTTGGAAAATCGCCTATTTCTGATGGCGGCAACTTCGGCGGTAGTGGGCCTTGTCTTAGAATGCCCCCCAAAATTCCTCTTATTCTGGACATAAAACTTCCGGTTCTCGGCCTCCTCTTCTTCAATGTCCATGACAGTTTACCTCAGCTGTCAGAAATCCGTAATCATTGAAGTCATCCTCCTTAACTTGCCATAGATCGAGGGCTTGGTGCCCTTAATGATCATTTTAATCTGGTCATTCTCAGAGGGCCGAGTCTGCATCTACAGAAGCTGGCTTCTCCAGCGGTCTATATACTCCTTGAAGTTTTCTTCCGGCTTCTGCTTAGTGTTCTCCAAATCACTGAGTGACAAGTCAATCTCTAAGTCTGTGACATACTGCTTCAGAAAAGCATCAGCTAGTTCCCTCCAATCTTCCTTAACCTTCTTCTCAAGGCTATGATACCAAACCACAGGTGCCCCCTCGAGTGACATCCCAAACATCTTTTGGACTTGGCGCTGTGATAGGCCTACTGAACTCATGACTGAGACATATTGCTGCAGATGGACTTTTGGGTCTCCATTCCCATTAAACTTGGTCATGTCGGGCATTCTGAACTGAGCAGGCAACTGTTCCTCAAAGGTCATCGCCTCATAGTCTAGTAAGTCTTCATCCTTACCCTTCATCTTACGGGTAACAGACTCTACCTGGTCACGGAGTTTCCGCAATTCTGCCTGAGACCCAACTGTTCTCCCAGTGGCATAATCAGCCATATCATCATCAAAATGGGGATGTCATCCCCAACCCATTCGGAGTCTCCTCACGTCTTACATTCTCAGAGTTTCCCTCAGCACGGGGCACAGCCATATTTGTCATGGCAGTAGTCAGGGCTTGCAATTGTTCGGTAATCTTGGCTAAATCGCTTTCCAACTGATCTATTCGGGATACCTCATTATCGGATGTACTCATATCTGTTACCGGTCTTTTGGTGAGTCTTCCCTCTTCTCTAACCCAACGGGAGTCTATGATGGCTTTTAGAACACAAGGGTTAGCATGATGTATGTATGCATGGGGTGCATGAGATGCATGTAACATATATAACATACTAAATCAACTAAAATTTTCAAACAAATCGGCCCGTTATCATTTTAGAAGCTTTTGGGCTAACTGTCATAGGAGTGAACTCATCCCAGTTTAAATGGCCCAACAAGTTCACGTCTCATGGCAAGGAGCCCAACTAAATCCAAATGGTAATGTTCCGAACACAAGCACAAAGTGGCCCATCAACACTTAGAAGCCTTTGGCCCAATCGTCATGAAATACGTTCTTGTCCCAGTTTAAATGGCCCAACAAGCCCATATCCCATGACAAATGGTCCAAATGGATCCAAACAACGATGTTCCCAACACAAGCATAGAAGAAAGATAATGCAAACATAACGTAATAATTTCTACATAATGGCCCATCAACATTTCAGAAGCTTTGGGCCTAATAGTCATAGGGTACGAACTCGCCCCAGTTTAAATGGCCCAGCAAGCCGGCATTTCTGACAATAGTCCAACTGCATCCAAATGAGGATGGTCCACTAGCACATACTCGAGGAAATAATTGTTACTTTAACCATACAAACCCGGTCTATGGGTGGGTTCACAAGAGTATAGACAAAGGCTCTCATCGGCGAAGGATGGCCCACAACTAGGTCTCCCCAATCAAGGGTTCGAGCGACCAAGTGAGCGCACCCTTTTTTTATACACTAAGGTATGTGGCAATGAGCTATGGTGTGTGACGGACTGTCAAATGGATTTCCCGTTGTAGATTCCCCAGAGGGAAGGTGGAGCGAGGCTCACTTAAATACCCAAGCCTCTTAGGCTCTTATCGCTTGGTGTCAGGAATAAAGAACGAGTCCTCCAAATTAGTCCATCACAATAGGCTACGGGTATTTGGCTATATAGGTGCCTTCACAAATTTTCCTTCTAGAAAGGTTGTGAATGAAGGAAGACACCCAACCATTACCTAGCCTTAAAATGCCTTTGATTAAACCCCCATTTTATCCACTATAGACACGGTCAATTAGAACATAAATCCGAACATTACAAGACAATATTTCGGGGCCGATTCTCTATCCCCAGTGGAGTCGCCAGACGATGGGAACACAGAAACTGGGCGACGCATGCTGTCCTAGGCTCGCTGCCTAGTTGGGAGTACGGAGTAGCCACGAGGGACTAAACCGGAGAGTAATGGAGTCACCACCCGGTGTGAGCCGGGAAAATGAGATTTAAGGCCGCACTCACCCCTCGCAAGGGAAGACCTCAAACTGTTGGGTTCGGAATGGTCCATTACTTATGCCACTTGTAATGAAAGGATTTATATAATAATTTAATCAGGCTTAAGTAACACTTATTTCTAAGAATATCATGCTTCTACATTCACATACATACATCAACAAGTTCATCTAAATTTACATGTAACACATATTCGAATTTACATACAGCCTATTTACATGTAATCTATGTCTCAATTTACATACATAAGGATTATCATACGGCAAGCATACAAGTTAATGAACGCATTGGTGGACACAGAAACGCAAACTAATAGCATTCTTACTAGCATGCATATTAAGAAAAGATATTTAAGCGCATAACAGAAATAGACACTGGAGAGGTAATACAAATGCATAACGTAAAAAGGGTAACTATATGCTAAGATTGACATGTTGTAATGTGATGCAGGAGGATCTGTTTACCGTGTGCGTTCGTGAAGCGTTCGTAGACGCGTTCGAACGGTAAACAGAAGGTTCTCGTTCGAGTAGCGTTCGTAAACGCGT
Source organism: Zanthoxylum bungeanum (assembly GCA_019454045.1). NCBI lineage: Eukaryota > Viridiplantae > Streptophyta > Magnoliopsida > Sapindales > Rutaceae > Zanthoxylum > Zanthoxylum bungeanum. The sequence goes on from SKCR01044111.1 coordinate 206,969, forward strand.
TCGAACGGAAATGAAACAGAATGCTCACGTTCGTATGGCGTTTGTTAACGCGTTCGAACGGAAATGAAACAGAATACTCACATTCGTGTGGCGTTTGTTAACGCGTTCGAACAGAAATGAAACAGAATACTCACGTTCATGTGGCGTTTGTGAACGCGTTTTTCGAACGGAAATAAGACCTGATGCATGATAAGGCAAAATACATGCGCGTTCGAGTTGCGTTCGAGTTGCGTTCGTAAACGCGTTCGAACAGAAACAGACCTGATGCATGAAATGGGACGCAATACATAAATGACAAATAGTACAATGCGGGGCGCGGCGAAGCATCGTGGTAAAGGATTTTAACCTCTTCAATTAGAAGACCTCTCATCGCACTTACTAAGCCATGCGCCCGATCGCATCATGCATACAAACATAAAGACAATCATATCAAACTAAGTATGCCCGATTGAACACATCTTACATCCAACCGGACACACATCAACCGGCGCGGAAAATCATCGTGGTAAAGGGCTTTAACCCCTCCCCATAGGGGGTCTTTCATTCCACTTACTAAGCCCATGCGCTTGATTGAACCATGCATAAAAAACATAAAGACAATCATATCAAACTAAGTATGCCCGATTGAACGTATCTTGCATTCAACCAGACACATATCAACCGGCGCGGAAAAGCATCGTGGTCAAGGGCTTTAACCCCTCCCCATAGGGGATCTTTCATTCCACTTACTAAGCCCATGCGCTCGATTGAATCATGCAGGAATAAGCAACATACAGAATTCAAGTGACGAGAAATAAATAAACCAAAGCAACATGAAGCAAAAGAATGTGTCATTTACTCCAGTGGTACGTGGAGTTGTATCCCAAGTACAGACCGCACTACCGTCCATTCGGATTCGGCTACGGAATTTACGTCTGGGTTTCCATCCTATATACCACAAGAGACGACACTCTTCCATTCATCCAATACCCACAACACACATCATACACAAACAATATTCAACAAAGAAGTAAAATACAGTCAGAATAAATAACAAGAATTATTGAAGATGAGTATGGGAAGTACCCTCAGGTCTAACCTTTTAAGCCGTCTCTCGGACTCGCGTTTCACGAAGATCGGAAGGGGTAATGCTCCGCAACTTTTCTGGTTCATTGGTTTGCCTTTTCCTTCGCTGTACGGCCACTCAAGCTACTGTTTTCGACTCTGTTTTGCTGCTATTTCCTTGTGGTTTCGCTGCCGTTTCCTCTGTATTTCTGCTTACTGTTTTAGCGGACTATTTTGGGGTGGTTTTCGGTGTTTTAGGCTACTGTTTTTGACATAGTTTACTGCTTTTTTAAAGTGGTTTTGAGCTGCTGTGTTTGGTGTGGTTTTCGGTAATGTGAGGGTAAGGATGGGGGGAATGATTTGATATCTTTCTTGTGATTGGGGGTGTGATGTCTTAAGGTTTTTTTTTTTGTGACTTGCGTGTGAGTAGTGTATGAGTTAGAGAGGCTTTTTTTTATGAATGAGCTAGGGGAAAAGGGTTGGAAATTCTTTGCTTCTTTTTTTTTATGGGCGTGCACTAGCGGGGGGGAATGCCTTGGAGAGGTGTTGTTTATATAGAGAAGGGCTAGGGTTTCACCTTGTCTCACAAGGAAGGGATTTGATTTGGTTTTGAGCAAGGAAAGTCAAAGATTGAGGGGGGATAAATTTTGGCTAGATTAGGAAGTTAATATCTTTAATTTGTTATGATTGCTTTTAATTAGGCATGACATCTTTTTAATTTAGTATGTGATTTGTTTAGTTAGGAAGTTAATAAATTTGATTTATCTTTATTAGGTCTGATTATATTTATGTTTTATTTAATTGGTAAATATTTTAAATATTTTATTTAATATTTAATGTTTAATTTAATTAAATTGGGATGTGTTTTATGGGCTTTGGGGGGCTAATTGGGCTGGGGTGCGAGGCTAGCAGCAAAACCAGAATCACCGACGCCGTTCGAACGCAAATTCGAACGCTACACGAATGTCCGCAATCTGCCTGACGTTCGAACGAAGTAACGAACGTAGCACCAACGAAGACAGTGAACTTGTGAAATGAACTTGATGGCGTACTTATTCTGAATTTCCCCTTCCGACCTCCGTTTCCCGCAATATCCTTAGCTAAAAAGGTAGTGCCTCCAACTGAGACTCATCATCGGGTTTCACATGCGAAAATGAAATGTCTACAGTATCCTCATTAAGTCAGATTTTAATTAAGTCCAACCAGCCATAAAGCGGTAACATTATTTGTCCATAAACCAGCCATATAGGCGGTAATTATCTGTCACCTGAAGACCAGCCATATAGGCGGTGCCATTTTATGTCAAATAAATTAAACCAGCCATTAAGGCGGTAAACCTTTTAGTTTGAATTATAATTTCCATATTATACTTAAGGGAGATAATCTAAATTAAAATAATAAAAGCTTCACCATTCCCCCAGCAGAAATCTAACTACAAAACATAAAAGAAAAAGAAAGAAGAAGAAGAGAAACTACTACTATTGAAAATAAAAATGCATAAATTAAATTACTAAAAATAAACACACAGGATGCAATCCTTAAATTCCTTACAAAAACCTAAGGAAACCATGAGAATTACAAATGAAATGGCTTGGTATTTATAGAAAAACCTAAAGGCTTCCACTAATTTCTCCACTGATTGCTCCATGAATTGCTCCACCAAACACTACACCAAACATGCCACAAGACATGGCATCAAACATGGCACCAAACATGGCATTAAACATGGCACCAAACACTCTTGCATGTTTGGTGGAAGTTTGACAATTTATTTTTTTATTTATTAATTTTATTTTATATTTTGTAAATGACTATAGTAATTACTCAAACTATACGGGATTGTTCATCAATTTCGGCCTTCAAAACTTCCGAATTCGAAAATATTTAAATCTTCAAAGTTGTAGATCTTTGAGTCTTCTTTCATCTGAAACTTGAATCAGCTTAATCGGATATCGGATGAAAAATTTATGGCCAAAATACGAAAGTTATGCAAAATTGGAATTTTGACTGCACTTCGTGATGCGTATAGTAAATTTTCGTTTTCGTCATTTTTTGCTCCGAATTTCATTGTTTTAAACCCCGAGTGGATTCCATTAAGTCCTATATTATTTTTATCTGCAAAATAAATAAAAACACATCAAAAACGTTCACAAAACTCAAGTAACTATACAAAATATTAGTTAAATGAATGGGAAATAGTGATATAAATACCACTCATCAATTACCTATGCGTAAGTCAACCTCCCCATGACGGAGTCTCCTACTATTTCTCAGGCATGCATGTTGTTACACAAGTGAATCATTCAACTAGTATCAAGCACCCAAGTAGAAGGATCGGAGTTTTGAGAATATAGTTCAATCTTATACAACAAACCTGAAGCATTGGGCTTCTTGGCCTCTTGGGCTTCCCTAGCTTCCTTGGCTTTCAAGGATCTACAGTCTTTCTTCCAATGACTCTTCTTTCGACAAAAGAAATATTTCCCCTTTCGCTTTTTCTTCTCCACCTTACTGTTGGATAATATGACCCATAGCGTCACTATTTGCACAGATCATTGTGTTGTTGTTGCAAATTAACTATGTAACAAGGAAATTGCACTCTCGTCATTTTGTGATTAGATCACCATAGATATGTAAATGAAGAGAGGTCCCTATGATTAGTTCCTGGATTGAGATGATATGAGACAGTACAGTCCACGAAGGATTAATCATTAAATCTCCTAGCCGTAGTATTATCGAGACTGGACATCGATAATGCGGAATAGGCTAGTATTGCACTTGTGCGCGTTGTGAGGGCACAACGGCATAGTTCTCATGTATATAAGTATTGGATACTTGTGCAAGTGCGATAGGAGGTCGTGTTTCACCGATGGTACGGGAAACAGCTTCGCTCTGGATAGACCCTTCGGAATCCCATTGGTATTATGACTAGGGTCTATGGGAGGCCGAAATCAAGGTAGGTGGTGTATAGTCTTAACCTGAGACTTACATCGCTAATACTTACGACAATCGTAAACTTTGGTTTTGGTGGTGGGGGATCTTAACTGGTTCTGTGTTCACCTCTTCTGGGTTTATCAGAGAATCGTAGTGTATTGGATATGATGTCAAGACGAAGTGTCACTCCAGTCATAATGGAGATGATGTCACGCAGGATACGGTATTAGTGCTCTTAAGTGATGCGCATCCAATCGTGATATTATAACCAGGTCATGAATATCCGATTATAGGAGACTAGTTACCACAGACATCCGATATGTGTTTCGGACGGGGCAGACACTTATCCAGCCCCAGCCCTAACACGTGATTATCCGATACTGGACCGATACGCACAATCAATTTATATACTACGCTTGATACAGATCTTAATATTCTTAAGTGGATATGTCCGGAGAATTGGGTAGACTTGGTGCTTTGCTAGGAGTCGACCTTGTCTCGTAAATCGGTAGAACGTAGTACTTGGTACGTACGTGATTCGGATACTCCGACGACCGTATTTACTGCCAGATTATCCGGGGATCTCATGGGTCGCTTCCCGATAATCCACCGATGACGCACAACTCGCACTCTTGAATAATCTGGGATTATACAGAAGAGAGAGAAAATTAATCTAGGATTAATAACGGAGATATTTTATCCGGGATAAAATGTCGTCTAAAGAGAGAGAATGATTAATTGGAAATTAATCGATGAATTAATATATTCGATATATTAGACGAAATTAGATTTCGACGAGGAATTAAAATCAGATTTTAATTCGGGCAAACGAGTTAATTTAGAATTAATTCGTTAGCGACGTAAATAATAATTTCGCTAGGCGCAATTATTTATTTAAATTCGATTGAATTAACGTCGCGACGTAAGCTCTCGGTATTTCGGAAATATCGAACCGAACGCGTGAGTGCACGGGGGCCCACTTTCATTTGGAAACGTGTGGGGCCCACATGACACATGTCATTCTAATGCATTGCATGTAGATTGTGTACATTGCACTCAATGTCATTGCATGGAGTTTGAGTGTTTGACACTCTAAGCCATTGCATGTTTTGTGTCATAAATTTATTATTAATTTAATAAATATTATGGCATAATATAAATTGATTTTTGGTAAATCATTTTAACTTAATACACAATTTCATCTCTCTCAAATGCTCTCTTCTCTCACGCCCAATGGGCACAATGCTCACTGGTTTTGAACCAGAAAAACGTGAGCAATAGGGAAGCCAAGAGTGGTTTTCTCATGGTGAGAAATCAAGTGCTAGCACACTTACAAGTCTTGCGAAGGTGGTAGGGAGGTTCGACCATGAGACGGGATCCATCCGACGTAGCTAGGAGCTCCGTTTTTTCACTCAATTTTCTGTTTTTGTAGGCAGTGGGCTGCTGCAGTGGGCTTACAAAGGCAGTGCGTTTTTTGGGCTTGAATCGTCTCCAAATCGACATAACCGATCAATTGATATTCCGCTACCGTCAACCTGTTGATGTGTTCACGCATTATTTCATGTCTTGATTTGATCTTGGGACCTTAGAATAACCAACAATGGCATCAAGAGCTAATGTTGCAAGCATGAATTTTGTAGGGTTTAAAATTTGGGTAAATGTTTGGTTGAGCATGATTTGAATAAATTGATTGTGTTTAAGTATGCTTATAACATGTTTTATTGCATTTTGGGTTGGACCAATTTGTTGAAAATTGATTTGGAATAATTTTCCCCCAATTTAATTCATGTTGGCCGAATGGTTGTTAGTCTTGGAGTTCTTGGAATTTTTTCATTTTAATTCATTGGATGAGTTATAATGATAAAGATGATGTTAATTTGAAGTCAATTTGATTGAATTTTGAATTGAACAAAAATCCCCAATTTCCTTCACCTTGGCCGAATGTATAGCCCTATTGAATGTCTTGGTAATTTTGATTTTATGAACATTGGATGTGTATGAAATCATTCGGGAAATTAATAATACGTTGTCGATTGTGTAATTAATCGGATTGAATTCAAATCGGACAAATTACCTTCCTCCTTGGCCGAGAGCATTGAAGCATGATTATGGGTTTGATTTTTCATTATGTATGTTTGACATGCAATAATGAATTAAGTATGATTAATTGGACTAATTTAGTGTTTTGGAAATGTTGGTTTAGTCGATTAATCATGTAATGCACTTTAGGTAATTAAATTGTGTAATTGGATTAGTGTAATTTAATAATTTAGGCTTAAATTGGATTTGGGCTTGAATTGTTGTAATTGGGCCTTTTGGGCTTGATTTATCAAGTTTGGTTTAGGCCAAATGGATTGGATCCAATTGGGCCCAAAACCTTAACCATAAAGCCCAATTGCGACTAATGAACCTTTAATGTTTAATTGGGCCTAATGGGCCAAAATTGATTTCTAAGGCATTTGGGGTGATTCCACTATTGGGCTTTGGTTTGCCGAAGCCCATGCCTAAGAAATTAATTGAAGCCCATTAGACTTGATAAATTGAAATGATGTTGGAATTAATGGGACTTTGTGAGTCCCGACGCGATTGAATTTGGAATTTAAATCGTAAAAGGTTTATTAATATAAAGTGCAATATTTAATTTGGAATTGAATAATGAATTAGTATTAAATACATGTTAAATTTGATTTATGATGTAGTTTAATTTAATCATGAATTCGTACTTTGAGTACTTATTCGCAAAAACGAGTTTGACTCGATCAAAATCAAATCGTTGTTTGAACATTGGATGATCACTTAATTATCAGATTAATTAATTTGATTAGATTGATTGATAGCATCTTTTGTGTGTGAATACATGGTTGTGTTGAATGAATAATGTATATCGGATGGATATTAGTCGGTGTGGGCAATTTTAAGAAATTGTTGTAATAAATTCGATTTATTAAATTGGACCTGCGTGTCCAGCCTTATCACCTTCTTTCTCTTTGTATTCTCTTCTCACCTATTCCCCTCTATGTATATGAGGTTTCTTTAGAAGTGTAGTGTAACGGGTAGAAGTAGTACAAGTGCTAGCTTGAGTGAGAAAGGGAGAGATTTGATCTAGGATCAATGTGTTAAGTATCCCATCCGCATATCATTATTATTTTATTTCATACTCGCTTTATTATGTATTTAGAATGCATGTTTAAGGGGTGTATGATGATGAGACCTTAACAAGATAATTAAATTGGTAGCCAATTTGCACGCGAAAATCCCTCAATCTATATTAAGCAAATATCCTTCCATTGAATGATTCTTGTTCAAGATCCGAAGTTGGCATTGGTTTTTTTTGACCAAAGTCAAGACCTTTGTCAATCAAGGATGTACTTGAATCATGAGAGTTTTGTTGCATATCGGTGTCTTGTCCAAATCGTGATTTTTATTGCCAAAGTCAGATCACTTTTTGTCCAATGACATTGATTACGAAACTTTCCTCCTGTCAATGGGTCCCGCTTAACTGGAATCATTAGGTTTGTTTTTGGCCAAAGCCAAGGCCTAGATGATTCGAGGATAGGGTTAGGAAAATGTATTGGATATTGACATTATACATATGTTTCGAACTTGGATGTCCACCTAACCGGATCTAGGAATTGGATGAGATCCAATTGATCTGTGAGATCTACCTAGTTAAATAGCATACAGCTTTTTATTGGCCAAAGTCAGGGTTGTGTGTTATTTAATAGGATCCTAGCCAACTAGGAAACCACGGTTTCCCGAGTACTCCACAGAGGGTTAGAGGCTCGACGAAAAATAGTGGGAGGCAAGTATTGAATTTGCAACATTCGTTCGAATACTCGCTAAACACGCTCATTTTATTTTACTCGTCATATTAATCAAAAGTATTAGTCGAACTAATATTTTATGTTGTTTTAAAAATGATTAAATAGTTGGACTATATACAAACTCATTCAATATATAGTTGATTTTATAATTGGATTATAGTAATCAATATAATTGAATTAAAATGATAGTTTGATTTTATAATTGGATTATAGTAATCAATATTAAAATTATAGTTGATTAATAATTGGATTATTGTAATCATTATAATAATTAGTACCTTATTAAAATTGATTAAATAGTTGGACTATTGAAATCAAAAGGAATTGAAAAGTTGAATATTTAAAATATATAATCCTTGGATTAAATGTTTTAAATGATTAATTTTCAATTGGGAATTAATAATAGGTTAATTTTTTGATAAAATAACTTATTATGACTAAGCCCATTATTAAGCAAATAGTAGAGCATAAAGTCTTTGGAAGATTTTTGTGATGATGACTTTAATGACTTAAATTTTTGTGCTTACTTAATATGATATATAAATCTCTCTTTAGATTTAAAGTTGAAATTGCAATTATAATTCTTGGAGAATTAATTGACTATTCTAGTGGAGAAAAGTCAAAGTTTTGCAATTGGGTAGCACAAGGTGCACATCGTTTCGATATTCCGAAACCCAAGGCTAGGCCAAAGGTTTGTGAAATATTGAAAAGGATAATTGACATATCCCAAAGTGACTACCATTTGGATATGGAAGACACGAAGGAATTAAAGAAAGGGCGAGGCTCTAACTTTAAAATATTTGTCAAAGTTATGTTCACTACTAGTATTAAAATTGGATTTTAAATACTTAGTGTGGTACATAAAATATATGTATTGACGTTCAGAATCCGCTGTGAGCTGGATACTGGCTTCAAGCCGAGATTTCTCTACGAATTGGAAACGGGACGAAAGTCGCTGTTTCGACCGTAGATACCTAAGTTTAGGAACTGACCTTTGGGTATGTACTTAAATTAGGAAATGTTATAATGTAACTAGTTTATCTAGAGACATTATCTCTATATCAGTGTTTAATCCATTGCGGATAAAACCTTTATATTCTAGAACACTAAAGTGTTTCAATATATAAAGATGATACTGAGATAAATACATTGGATGTAAATAACAGAATTTATATTTTGAATATACGAAAAATCTCAACATATAAAATGACAAAAAATAGCTCAAAATTTGATCAATGGAGAATTTTGTTGCATTGTTGTCTACAATTAAACAAGACTCGTATATCCACACTTTTGAAGAGTGTGTACTAGGACTGTTTTGACTATTCAAATAAGGTCTACGAATCTATTATTAAACAAGACTCGTATATCCACACTTTTAAAGAGTGGGTACTAGGACTGATTTGACTATTCAAATAAGGTCTACGAATCTAGTTTATTAGGTTAAATACCTAAAATACTATTTACTTGGTAATAGTAAAAGGGCCACCGATCTGTTAACCCTATTCATGGTGAAGTAAGTGGGCCCATATCTAGCTAGGCTAGATGTGAACATGAATATTTCGTGACCTTAACGGATGTGACATCACGTTGTGGTTATGTGTTTCTTTTGAAGAACACAGATCGAAACTTTAGAGTTTCGACACGAAGTAGACAACAGATCGGCTATAGTGTTATTCCGCCACGGTAATACCGTAATGAAAATACTTAAGCAGTAAGTTTCATCGTACATGAAAGAGTATGGTATTCTTTCAGATGAGGACTCCTCCCGAGACACGTCAGTTAGACGGTGTGTCCGAACTAAAACCGAATTTTGTTGGACATGATAAGGTTTATCACGAGTCGCTCTGAGCTACTATTTCCTTCAACCGGATATGTATTAACAGTGCAAAACTTATTTAGAATAAGGTTCCATATAAATCTGTTTGACAGATATCATATAGGATATGAACAGGGAAGAAACGAGGTTTCTCATTCCTGATAATTTGGGTATGCCATGCATAGCGTTTGGATGATACCAAACTAAGGACCCAAATTGGATAAGTGCCAATATAGGTTATCTTAAGGGAAACCTTAAGTATACTTATTAATCCCACATGAGAACAATGTGATTGTTGCTCACCATGCGGTTTTTCCTGAGAGGAATACCGATATGCAGTGGTCAGTGGGAGGATAGTGATACTCGATGAAAATCGGAGTAATACTGTTCAAGGCACGAAGTCCTTAATGGAACACAAATAGTTCATCTATGATGAATCTATATACCATTAATCTTCAAATACACAAGAAACTAGTAGATCGGATAGAGTCAGAAAACAACCTAGGGTATGGGTTTCTGATCTAACCTCATAAAGATGTCAATCTTATGGAGGTGTACCATCCGACTACGTTATGAGGAAGTGATACGAGGTATCGACTCCCTGTTATGGCAAAGTGCCATGAGTCCGAAATGGATTCCATGTATAACAACTATTTTGGATACTAGTTGTTGTACCACAAGGCATTGTGCCTATGGTACATTTAACGTCTTCAAGGAAGACATACATGGAAGGCAACATACCAACGTACAAAGCTAGGCTTTTGACGAAAGGTATCGTTATCAACATTGTGTTAATAACGGTTCAACCTTTTTACCTGTTGCCATGGTAAATCCATTTTGAAAATGCTTGAAAATAACTATATATTTCATTTATGAAATATGTCAGTTATAAATCAAAATCGCTTTCCTGAAAAGGAAACCTTTTGGAGGATGTTTACAACATCCTGACGATTTTGTATAACCGACAAACAGGTTTGCGGGTTATTCGATCCATGTTTGGATTGATGCAAGCATAAGGTTCTTGGAACTGACGTTTTGAAATAATCATAATGGTTTATGATTTGACTCAAAACGAAATAATTCTTGTGTATATAAGGAGGTTAGTGGGAGAGCGCACTGACAGTGAAATTCCCATAAAGCAATTGGTGAAAGCTTGGCTTTCAATAGAAAATTCTCCGTAGAATTCTGGGAGATAACAACCTTTATTCAGAGGAATAAAGATCTACTGGGATAGATTTGGAGTTGTTAACACTCTCTGGGAAATTGTACATTTAAAATGTACTTGTATTGGTGTCTCATACGCTTCGAGCATATGGAGTCACAATCAGGTCAATCCAAGTGATAGTCACTGGATTGAAGTTAAGAACATCTGTTAGTATCTCAGAGAACTAAAGATGTTATCTTATACTATGGAGAAGGAGAACTTGAAGTGACTGGGATCACTGCAGCAAGTTTCCAAACGATTAAATACTACGGTACTATAAAGTTTGAATAACGGGACAGTGAGCTGGAAATCTTCCAAGCAAGATAACTGTTGCCGAATAAACAACAAATGCGGATTATTGCTGCAGCTGAGGCAGCAATAGAAGCCATTTGGATCAAGAATAAATCTAATTAGATTAGATATAGTTCTGTTAGCAGCTGAGCTAGGCGTCAGCACAGGCTAAGGAATTAAAGGTCTCATCGACGATCCAGATATATACTTCTATATCATCTGATTCGTTCGGATCATACATCGTGGCGATGTGATGATCGTATAAATCGCGTCAAACGATAATCAAACAAATCCGCTGACGAAAACCTTTCCTCAGCAATTTGAGCGAACCTTACATAGTTCGGGTGTAGACACTCGAGTGACTGGCTATGTGCCAAGTGGGAGATTGTTGGATAATATGACCCATAGCGTCACTATTTGCACAGATCATTGTGTTGTTGTAGCAAATTAACTATGTAACAAGAAATTGCACTCTCGTCATTTGTGATTAGATCACCATAGATATATAAATGAAGAGAGGTCCCTATGATTAGTTCCTGGATTGAGATGATATGAGACAGTATCAGTCCACGAAGGATTAATCATTAAATATCCCTAGCCGTAGTATTATCGAGACTGGACATCGATAATGCGGAATAGGCTAGTATTGCACTTGTGCGCGTTGTGAGGGCACAACGGCATAGTTCTCATATATATAAGTATTGGATACTTGTGCAAGTGCGATAGGAGGTCGTGTTTCACCGATGGTACGGGAAACAGCTTCGCTCTGGATAGACCCTTCGGAATCCCATTGGTATTATGACTAGGTGTCTATGGGAGGCCGAAATCAAGGTAGGTGTGTATAGTCTTAACCTGAGACTTACATCGCTAATACTTACGACAATCGGTAAACTTTGGTTTTGGTGTGGGGGATCTTAACTGGTTCTGTGTACCTCTTCTGGGTTTATCAAGAATCGTAGTGTATTGGATGTGATGTCAAGACGGAAGTGTCACTCCAGTCATAATGGAGATGATGTCACGCAGGATACGGTATTAGTGCTCTTAAGTGATGCGCATCCAATCGTGATATTATGACCAGGTCATGAATATCCGATTATAGAGACTAGTTACCAGACATCCGATATGTGTTTCGGACGGGGCAGACACTTATCCAGCCCCAGCCCTAACACGTGATTATCCGATACTGGACCGATACGCACAATACAATTGTATACTACGCTTGATACAGATCTTAATATTCTTAAGTGGATATGTCCGGAGAATTGGGTAGACTTGGTGCTTTGCTAGGAGTCGACCTTGTCTCGTAAATCGGTAGAACGTAGTACTTGGTACGTACGTGATTCGGATACTCCGACGACCGTATTTACTGCCAGATTATCCGGGGATCTCATGGGTCGCTTCCCGATAATCCACCGATGACGCACAACTCGCACTCTTGAATAATCTGGGATTATACAGAGAGAGAGAAAATTAATCTAGGATTAATAACGGAGATATTTTATCCGGGATAAAATGTCGTCTAAAGAGAGAGAACGATTAATTTGGAATTAATCGATGAATTAATATATTCGATATATTAGACGAAATTAGATTTCGACGCGGAATTAAAATCAGATTTTAATTCGGGCAACGAGTTAATTTAGAATTAATTCGTTAGCGACGTAAATAATAATTTCGCTAGGCGCAATTATTTATTTAAATTCGATTGAATTAACGTCGCGACGTAAGCTCGGTATTTCGGAAATATCGAACCCGAACGCGTGAGTGCACGTGGGCCCCTTTCATTTGGAAACGTGTGGGGCCCACATGACACATGTCATTCTAATGCATTGCATGTAGATTGTGTACATTGCACTCAATGTCATTGCATGGAGTTTGAGTGTTTGACACTCTAAGCCATTGCATGTTTTGTGTCATAAATTTATTATTATTTAATAAATATTATGGCATAAATATAAATTGATTTTGGTAAATCATTTTAACTTAATACACAATTTCATCTCTCTCAATGCTCTCTTCTCTCACGCCCAAATGGGCACAATGCTCACTGGTTTTGAACCAGAAAAACGTGAGCAATAGGGAAGCCAAGAGTGGTTTTCTCATGGTGAGAAATCAAGTGCTAGCACACTTACAAGTCTTGCGAAGGTGGTAGGGAGGTTCGACCATGAGACGGGATCCATCCGACGTAGCTAGGAGCTCCGTTTTTTCACTCAATTGTCTGTTTTTTGTAGGCAGTGGCTGCTGTGGCAGTGGGCTTACAAAGGCAGTGCGTTTTTGGGCTTGAATCGTTCTCCAAATCGACATAACCGATCAATGTGAGTATTCCGCTACTCCGTTGATGTGTTCACGCATTATTTCATGTCTTGATTTGATCTTGGGACCTTAGAATAAACCAACACTTACCATTGGGCTTTAGGTGATATGGAGCCTTGGCCTTGCCCTTATTTTTCTTTGGGCCTCATGGCTTCAGGTCCGTACCCGTAAGCATGACGGAGGTTTTAAGCTCTGGTTTCAAGTCATTCTCTGCTTGTTTCATCAGATTGTGTAATTCTACTAAAGTAGCTTCCTTTATCAGATAAATGAAACTGCATAATAAAGTTAAAGAATTCTTTTGTAAGAATGAAGATTAGATACTGAATATCTCATGATCAATGATAAACCCGAGGTTGGCCAATTTTTCAATGTGGCCAATCATCTAAGCACATGTCCACTAACAGATCCTTCCTTATACCTGTTTTGAATAAGGCACATGACACTTGGAATCTCACGGTATGAATGGAAGTTGCATACAACTCCTTCAATGAAAGATGATAGTTTGAGCATCCATATCCTCGTGAACTTTCTGAAGTTCGTCCGACATAGAGCAAGCATTATGCACACGACTAGCTCATCATCATCGACGTGTTTCTTCCAAGCATCGAATGTATTTTGGTCAGCATCTTCTGCGGGTTCACGGGAAATGGTCTTTCAAGAAAATATAAAATCTTTTCTTGTCGTGAGACAATTTTAAGGTTTCTAAACAAGTCATTGTAGTTGTCCTATTTGATCTTATGCTCATCAAGGATGGAACGAAGTGATACTCTATTTGCCATTTGAATGTTTGTGAAATATTTTAACACACCTGTTAAGAGAGAATGTTAAAATTAGGAATATGTTTTAATTAATGTTTCATAATAATATAGGCTTTTAATATTATGAATTTGCTCCCACTCATTGTTTTAAAATTTTAAGCAAATCGTATCAACCTCAATATGATGGATTTCTTGTGGGCAAAGATCCCATTATCATTATTTTATAACTCTGACTAGGGCCGATCGTTATAAAATATGATAATTAGGTAGGTTCCTAACCAATTTATGATATAAATCACAATTCCTTGATCATTGGGTTGGGTAATCGAAAATTCCAGAGCTTATGCCAGTCCTTGTGAACACCCAATCTTTGCCACTAAGTTATAAGACCACGCCTAAGAGTTGCTACGTCTATGACTCAGAAAAGTCAAGCCATTATCAATAGTACGATTTAGTGACAAATTGGCAATGGTCAGTTTGGTAAAGCCTAGTCCTGCCAATACGGTTTAAGCCCTTTAGGTCTATACTTACAATGGAAGGAAAATTTCAGACTTAAATTATTATTGAGGATTTTAGAAAGTTTAAGTGACTAACTGTCAAATGGATTCCTCCATTGAAAATTCCCCAGAATGAGGGTGGAGCGAACTCTCTTAAATACCCTTACCTTTTAGGCTCTTATCGCCTTGGTGACAGGAATGAACAATAGATCCTCCAAATTAGTCCAACACTTTAAATATGCTTTAAGGTAAGCATTGAGTAAATGATTATCAGATGTCTTCACAGCTTTTCCATTTGGCTATAAAAAGGTAGTGAGTGAAGGAAGACACCAAATCATTATCTAACTCTGGTAATACCTTTGGTTAAATTAACTTTAGTTTGAAAAGTTTTATTAACGCCTTGGTCTCACCCCACTTGTATCTTAAATAATGTCTTTTATTATAAACAAGTGATTTATATTATTAGCCTTATAGGTAATAAATCTCTAAGTTCATCACGGAAGAATTACTTAGCTAAGGGATAAGCAATACACTCTCTATTTCTTAGAAAGTCTCTAGATGCTTGCACCCTAAGATAATTATGCCAATTCTAATCATACATAGAATCATCAAGCATATGAGTTTTGCCAATTCTAATCATACATGGAATCATCAAGCATATGAGTTTCAATATGTTGTAATTATTTTAGGCAATAAATAACTTTGATTATTATTTTATTATGATATTGCATTTTATTTTATTCAAATAATTTTACTATTCACATTTTTCTGCATAGGCGTGAACTTTAAATGTAATTTCACAATAAAAAACTTAACTAAATCATTTAAAACTTGTGCCTAAAATTAAGTTCAGGGTGTTATCTTTCCAACAAGCATTTAAACACCCAATTTCGAGTTTAAATGAGTGAGAACTAACCAAAACAAAAACCTGGCTCTGATACCATTGTTGGGAAGTGGCCGCGAGTGCGCAATGGAAAATTAAAATTATTATGTGCCGCTTTACCGTTGCCCAATAACCATTTGTTTTGATTATTCTACAAGCCTAGGCATGTTACTATATATTCTAAGTATAAAACTCATAAAACATGCAAAGAACATAAACCTAAACATGCTAACTATCATAAGAACTCTAATTAAAATAAAGAAATAAAAAGGACTTACTTGAATCGTAGACTCCTCCAGTCCTCCCTCTAATCTACAAGCTTTTCTCGAACTCAGAAAGCTCTTCCACGTTCCAAAGAGCCACCCAAATGTGTGGCCTCCAAAGATGCACACACCAAAGCCAAAACTCAATGGCAAGACTATGCCTTGAGTGCACAGGTATTTTGCCCTTGGTGCTAGACTAGGCAAATACCTCAAAACTTTTAACTTCAAGTTCCTCTAGTCAATTAGACTTAAGGATCCTCAAAATCAGTGGCTTACTCTTAAACTTTTAGAGTTGCTCACTTATAAAACCCAAGATATGAAAGGTTTGGTGCAAAAATTTGTGAAGAATTCTTTGGGTTTATATAGTGCTCCAAAGACAACAAAATTAATTAATAGTCCGATGTGGGATAAAAGTCAATTTAATCTTAGCCTTTGGATCTTAATTTAGTGGTTTAATGAGATTATAAAACCCTAATAAGAGTTTGGACCGAATTGAAATTCAAAACAAATAAATTTTTTTTTACTATTCACGCATTACTATTCAGGTTAATAGTAATTTTTTTAATCTATTTATTCCAATTCCCAAAGTGACCATATCGTCATTCACCAATCCCTAAGCCACTATGGAACCTCATAAATTATATGTTTAATAATTAAGCACATTGAACCATTTATGAACAATTCCTACAGCAATCATATATTATGTTAAATATATATTGTACACTGTTAACCATTGATTTCAATTTTGTTGTTTGTGACCTTTTGAGTTCCCCTCAAGTTGGACATGAAATGAATCGTGATAATTTAATCAAACATAAATTATCTTCCGATCAGATGGTCGTTCAATTTCAATGACCAAGGTTGACATCTAGCAACATGTCAAGGCCCCCAAATGAGAAGGAAAGATATATTTACCCATTCTGTATGCGATTTACAATATGATACAGTCACTCGCCTCACTGTATCCCCACCTATTGACCTAGGGTACGGAAAATGTCTACCCAAATGGTCACAGGTATGATGTTGATAGTGTCATCAATCGTGCTAACCCAAGAATCTCACATGATTCTTCCACTGTGACCACAGTCTCAAGTACTGATCACACATATCAACTCGCGAATTGGATACTACTCTTATAGGAAAATATTATCTGAGGGAGTGGTGATTCTCTGTTGTATCTTTACAAACTTCATGTGTTTCAACAAATGACCCAATCATACCCTTATGATCGGATCATTTGAACCGGGTAAGGAGAATTTCAAAGTTATTTGATCCACATATAAGATTGTAAAGACCTCAAGTCTAAGCACTAGTCATCTAATCGATACATGAAAGTTCTCACAGATACATGGGATAAACACTCTATATGAAAACTTTCGGCGGTCAGTTCAATGGACACGAGCAACTCATGCATCTATGTGATACACCAAACGGACGGATGAGATCGGGAACCCCACTTAAGGGCGGATCTTATCATCATGCTAGTCTCTCCGCTTTGTGAACGCCTAGATTATTCACAAAACTATGACTATGAACATTTAAGAGTAATGATTCTCATAAGGCGTGGAAGCCATCGTCTTATTACTCCAAGGGCTTTATTACTGTGTTGGTGATTCATATAAGTTAAGACACGTATAATAAATATTGTCATTTTATTAATTAATGAAAATATTACAAATACATGTACATATAGCCCATCCACAAGTTGGGTATAGGGCATATCCCTAACAAAAATATCATGGGATCCACTTCCCGCTATGAAATTTTGATAGTCAAATTTCTATTTTTCCATTAAGAGGGATTTCAGAATTACATAAATTAGTGGGATGACACTAATAGATTTTAAATTCCATAATCGATTAGTGTTTTTATTTTGAAATGAAAATTATTCTGCTAGTGTTTAATTGTTATCTTGTAAATAGCTACTGCAAATCCATTAACGCGACTCTTGGATTCTAATAAATTGAAAGGAGCTTAGAACTATTTTGAATGGGAAATGAACATTTGCCTTATCTTGGAGTTCAAAAAATTGAGCATGTGACTATCAATCTATTGACTGTTGAAATCGATCAAGTTTGCACTCTGAAAGAGTGGGAAACTTTTGAAAAATAGAAGGATGATAACCTATGGATGAAATCCTACATTGTAGGATCGATGGTTCTATATTTGTTCAGACAATATATAGAGGTATCTGATGCTTGGAGCATTATGAGAACACTTAAGGAGTTGTTCGAGAAAAATCAAGAAATATAAATATTTCGGAGGTCTAAAGAATTGTCTCGTACTACACTCAAGAATGAAGGAGCTATCAGTATTCATATTCTGAACATGATCGACCAGATCTAATTTTTTGAATGACAGAGTATTTTGATTGATGACCTACTAGGCCATAATTTGATTATGTCTTTTTTGTCTGGTACTTAAGCTGGTTTTGTGCTAAACTTCCATATGTATTCAATGCAAGCTAGCTATGAAGAACTTCATAACATATTACGCACGGTGGAGCATGACTTGAAGAAAGACAATCATATTTTGTACCTCTATGGTAGAACAAACTCATCAAAGACTTCTAAGAAGTCTAAGAAAATCAAAATGGGAAAGAATGAGATTTCAAAGAAGAACTCCAAGAAGCGCAAAGCTGCAAGACCGCATGTAGCTCATGATGAATGTCTATATTACAAGAACTATAGACACTGGAAGAAAGATTTTGTTGATTTGAAAGGAAAGATAGGACCTTCAGGTACGCTTTATATTTTTCCTACTATTGACATTTCATTAGCCTTAGATGCAAATAGTAGATGAGTGTTAGAAACCAGTAGTCCCACTCATATTTGTAACTCCATGCATATCGTGAGGGTTGAAAGAAGGTTGAACAAAGGGGAGATTCAACTTAGAGTTGGCAATGGCGAGACATTGGATGTCAAGGCCATAGGAATAATTGTTCTAGATCTCTCTAATAGATGTAAATTAGATTTACATGAATATTATTATGTATCATCCCTTATCAGACAAATAATATCACTACCAATATTGGATAAAGATGGATATAAAATAAACATTAAAGATGGTGTTTTATGTTTATATGATAAAGATAACTATTTTATATATGAATGTTCTTTATCTAACGCTCACTATATTTTGGAAACAAATAAAGATGTCTTTAATGTAGAGGAAAATACAAGTAGAAGATCTGAATTAAATCATACTGAATTATGGCATATAAGATTAGGCAACATAGGTGTTACCATAGATCCTTATCCAGTTTGTGGGTCATGTATCCAAGGAAAGATTACTAAGGCCCCATTTCTTGGTGTTGGACATCGTGTTGAAGATTTATTGGAACTAATACACAGTGATGTGTGTGGTCCATTAAATTATGCCACTCATGATGGTTCAACATACTTCGTGACTTTCACGGAAGATTAGTCAAAATATGGATATGTCTATTTGATGAGACATAAATCGAAAATATTTTACAAGTTCAAAATATTTCGAAACGAAGTAGAAAAATAAATCGGTAAATTCATCAAGTGCCTTTGATCAGATCGAGGCAGTAAATACTTGAGTGACGAATTCAAAAGTTATTTAAGGGAGAATGAGATTCTCACCCGATATACCCCACCAGGAATACCTCAACACAACAGTGTGTCTGAACGAAGAAATCATACTTTATTAGATATGGTTATTTCCATGATGAGTTATACATATCTTCTATATTACCTTTGGGGTTACTTCTTACTTACTACTACCCACATACTTAATAGGGTTCCATCGAAAGTTATTTCTATAAACACATATCAGATATGGTTCAGTGGAAATCCAAATCTTTTATATTTAAAGATTTGGGGTTGTCATGCATACGTTAGAGTTGCGCATAGGGATAAACTAGCACCTAGGGGTATAAATATATGTTCGTTGGATATCCTAAAAATTATTTAGGATATCAATTCTATGATTCTGAGCAACGAAATGTATTTGTTGTTCGTTTTGTCACTTTTCTTGAAAACAAATTTTTGAGAGAAAGTGGGAATTGTAGAAAGATTGAACTTGATAAGTTTGATCCCAACATTTAGAAATCGA
Organism: Zanthoxylum bungeanum; assembly: GCA_019454045.1. NCBI lineage: Eukaryota > Viridiplantae > Streptophyta > Magnoliopsida > Sapindales > Rutaceae > Zanthoxylum > Zanthoxylum bungeanum. Next base: position 226,876 of record SKCR01044111.1, read on the forward strand.
AGATGGAACTAGAGCAATAATTAGGCGAATGATCTACAACACAGGTTTTACATAAGTCGAAAAGAATATCAATGCCTCCTGAGAGACTATTTTTAATGTCTGATGAGACTTTTGATTAATTGGATTAAATCAAAGTGGTAGATAAAGGTGGTTAGCCACACCTAATTATACATATTTGGACAAATCAGATTAGGCCTATATAAAATTTGATTAGAATATTTATTAATTAAAAATTTTCTAAGTTTCGCTATAAATAGCAAGCTTGAGCAAAGGTTTTAATCAATCTTGAGAAAGCTGAATACAAGTAAAAATTATAGAAACTAGACTAAGTTAGAGAAGTTTTTAGAGAAGTTTTGGAAGATCTCTACAAAATTTCGATTACGAGAAATCAAGATCGGATCTTGGAGTGAAGCTTGCTAGCATTGGAATCAAGATTAGATTTTGGAGTCAAGCTTGCTAACTTTGTAATTTCTCCACAATATTTCAACAATGAGAAGTAGATTGGATCTTTGAATAAACCTTACTAGGTAAGGTTGATCTTCTCCAAAATCTAAGTTTTTCATTAGTGAATTTTCATTAGTGAGACATATAGTGATGAATTATGTATTAGATACATAATAACACCGTTGATGTTGAAATTCGGCTAATTAATTGTGTTAGGATACTTTAGAAGTATAAACACAATATGTTTGTGATCAGTGAAATCACACACGTAACGCAAGCAAACATATCGCTCAAGTCGTATAAGAATATCAATCCCACGAGGACTTAATTCCTATTATTGTCATTAATTATTGATATTATTTATTACAAGTATCTAATTGGAGGGAGAATGGAATGATTGCAGATTGGTTGAATGTGGATTTGATTAAATAAATAAAAACCCAAAAGAAAATATCAAGGAAAATAAACAAAAGACACAAAAATTTAGGGTAGTGAATCCACACAATATTATTCTAATGATGAATTGATTTTCTTATATAAATGCAATAAATTAGTTGCTAACTTGGAACACGAAGATATGCATAAGCCTCTTCCGATGGTCAGATGCAAACACCCAAAATAACCCGATTAACTATATTCCTATGTTAACCAAGTTACCTGGATTCATTAAGGTCAAGTTCCAATTATGGCTATCCTTGCCCGACAGGTATATGTCTATACTGGAAGGAAATCCATTATTCTCTAATGGACAACGAAAGATCGTGAGCTATTGAATATGAGGCTGAAACCTAAAATCTATTTTCCAAGTTCATTTTAAGTTTACCAAATCAATCTTATTACAGGCCAGTTAATAAGAAGCATTAAGGTTAAGATTCAATAAACAAGCCAAAGTATCACATATAATATAAAGAAAATCAATTATTAAACACATAAATATTATGCTTCATCATTTCCCTAGATAACAAGAAAATATTGGGGTTAGGGGATCCACATTTAATATTTCAAACCTATGAGTCTCACTTATTATAATATAGAAATTGTTAGTATTATCCAATTAAGTCAAACCTGTCACAACGGCGGTGTCATTATTTGTCTATAAACCAGCCATATAGGCGGTAATCATCTGTCACTTAAAGACCGACCATATAGGCGGTGTCACATTATGTTACATAAATAAAACCATCCATTAATGTGGTATCAACTTTTAATCCATGTTATTAGATTACAATTTCCATATTATAAATTAAGTGAGATTAACCTAGATAATCATATTCAATGTTTAACCCTTCCCCCAGCGAAAATTAAGTACGAAACATAAAATAAAGATAACAAAAAATATAATTACAATTAGAAATAAAAATATATAATTTAAATACAGAAAATAAATACAAACAAAATATAATCCTTGGATATTTATTCAGAACCTTAAGAAAAGTATAAACTACATAATTAAATTACAAAAAATAAAAATACAAGATACAGTCCTTAGATCCTTATACAAAACCTTAAGGAAAGAATGAAAATTCTAAATGAAATCAGCCTCTATTTATAATCAAAATTTCAGCCTGCGCATCATGATGCAGAAAGGTTTATGTGTCACGATGTGTTGTTGATTACACGGTATTGTCGAGATGATGACACCTGTCCGTGGAGCGTCGCACATCACGATGTAAATAGTCTTATGCGTCATGACGCGTGCTACAATAATGACTAATTGATGATGTTAGCAATGATGCAATGTCGGCAGGCTTCATAATAGAGGCGCGTCATGACGCAGAGAGATGTGCGTATCATGATGCGTGAACAGTGAATTTCCATTTTTGCCTTTTTTGTCCATTTTTCGTCGTTTTAGCCCCGAGTTGATTCCATTGAGTCCTAAAACTTTATTTATCTACAAAACAACATAAAATACATCAAAACATTCATAAAACCCGAGAAACCATACAAAATTTTAGGTCAACGGGGCGTTAAAATGTGATATATTTTCCGCTCATCACACCCTAAACCTAGCATTTTCCCAGTCTTCGAGCAAAACAAACAAAAATAAAAGGCAATAAATAACTTTAAAATAAAATTAAACTAAGCCATTTTCGTATGGATCACAGTTGCATTTAGCGTATGCAACAAGCTTTTAAACCCCTAGATGTCCCTAGTGGACGAGTTATAGTCTCGTGAGGGCTTACAGTGACGATACCCACAAATGTCAATCATGCACATACAATCACACATAAAAAAAAGAAATAAATAAATAAAAAATACGGAAATAAAAGCTATATATACAATGTCCACAGAGAATGTCTAGCATCAATGTTAAAGGAACCTTCAAAATTCCTACTACAATTAAAATCCTTTCCTTTCAGCAAAGTATCTAAATTAGACTTTAAGTGTGTGTGTGAATAATTATGCAAATAGCTTCGATTCTAAGTTATTAACTCAGTGAGTTTGTCTCAATTCTCAGTAGTTAATAGGTCAAACCAACCCTGAGTATCTAAAACTTTTCTATCTACTACAATAGAGAGAGCTTTAGGCCAGTGACTCCCAAACCAGTTGGCTTTAGGGCATTAGGTGTTAAAACACACATACAGACTTAATTACTCAGATCTCAGATGTTAAAAGCTTTCCCGTTTGACGTGAACGATCACTGCTTACTGAGGAAAGATGTCTAGTTACTAAGTACTAACTTCTTATTAACTAACTCTAGCTTTCCAGTTTGATGCGCATAGTCACTGGTGATTAGGCAAGATGCCCGATTACTAAGTACTAACTTGGTCAGTTTTTATTCATTTTTTTTTATCATCATACAATACTTCATAACAAATGTAGACAGAAACAGATTTTCAGGGAAACAGTCATTCATCAACCACAGATTATCTCAACTAGTCATTTTGTTAATTCCTTATTATCTAACTGCCACAGAACTATTTTTTAGTGCATATGAGTCTGGCCTAGATAATATGCCCAAAATATTGGATAAAAGTGAAACAATCTCATCATCAGACTACTATTTTTTTTTTGCCTAAAACAAGCAATAATTAAAACACACAAACACGCAAGACACACAAAACACACGACTTGTAGGGTAGAAAAATAATAATGGAGAAAACAAAAAAAAATAACCACCATACCCCCAACCTAAACTAAGAATTTTCCCCAATGCATTACAAAACAAAAGAAAGATAAAGGAACAATGGTACCTTGATTAGATCATTCCTCATCCTCCTCATTGTCGCTACCATCCTTTGGCAGGTTAGGGAATACTAGAATCTGCTCATTGCTCATGTTGAAATGGCGAGCCATTTTTTGAAACAATTGCCTCGTGGCCAGGCTATCTTGAATGATGAAGTCAATGTGAGATTCCATCCGTTCAATGTGTTGTGTCAGAGTGCGGGATCACGATTATCACCGAGCAGGTTGAGGTTACGGTTGTAGAGTAATAGGTACAGAAGAAGAACTGGCCTATGTGGGGGTTCTCCCTGCTCTCAGTTGATGGACAATATATGCAGTAAGTGCAGTGGTGGGCTGTATGGATTCCTCTCTAGGGTCAATGGGCACCCTAACTGCTATACAAAGATTAGTGATAAGACTGCAATATAACACTCCAGTCTGTGCAGAGTGAGCTGCCCGAATAATATTGCTTCAAATCAGCCCACCTATGTCTATTGAATGTCCTTCAACTATAGAGTAAAGCAGAATCATCCGCTCTTTGGTGACATTTGTTACGTAGGTACCAGGTAAGAGGGTGCAGGTTAAAAGTGGAACCAAACTCGAGCATCATGTCTTAAATACCTAGAACTCATTTTTACATATTCCGTATTATTATTAATATCTCAGACAGCATTGGGGATGCCAAGAGTTCTAGTGTTGAGATCTAATTCGTGTTGCTCGATGGTTTCAGTGTATTGATCATCCTCTATATCAGGTAACCTATAAAATCTGTTTATCGTGGAATGATCAAATACCACTATTTGGCCTCTAACTAGTACTGGATACGTTTTGTGCTCATAAGAATTAGCGTAAAATTCTCTAACCATGGGTACAGATGCAGGGTAGGTTGTTTGCACAGCTTGTGCCAGTGCCTCTGGGCAATCATGGAGTCAATTTGGGGAAATTGCCACGGGTTTCGCTCAAATCCCCTTTCAATGATAGGGACTTTTTGCCCCATACTTTTCTCGCAGCATTTTTCTGTGGCCTCATATATAAATTCCACACTATTATAGGATGGTTCTGCGGCTGCTTCGCTACGCGCTCTTTTAGGTGTCATAGGGATTTTACAAAAATTGGGCAAAGTTTCCCATAAATTTAGGATTTTCCAAAATCAACCTAATCTAACACTTCCAATTTTCACAAATCACACAACCTCACCCCCAAAACTACGATTTTATCAACCAAAGCCACAAACAATAGCCAATAACCACAAAATTTCAATAAATAATAAACACAAAATTTGCACAACAAAAAGAAAAAATACGAAAATGAAGAGAAAGGAACGAAATTACTAGCTTCGTGTGATTGAATCCTTGGAACCAAGCCTTACACGCACAAATCCGAGCTTAACACGCCGTGGGTTTTGTTTTGGTGGAAGGTTTTGATGAGATTTGGGTTTTGTGATTGTTTAGAGTGTTTGATTTGAGAGAAAAAATGAAGAATGTGAGAAAATTTGAGAGAAGATGTGAAAGAAAAAAAAGGAGAGAAGAAGATAAGTGAAGAAAAATGGTGATTATGGCTATTTTAAGGCCTGAAATTATGAGCGCGTCACGACGCCGAAGTGTTGCGCGTCACGATGCGCAGCCCTAAATTTTGGGTATTCACAAGTTTTGGTTGGCGCGTCGAGACACGATAGGTTTGTGCGTCGCGACGCCAAAGGCTTAACAAAGTGTCACTCATTGCCTCATTTGTGTCATGAAGTGGCTAGATTGTGTCGCGGCGCCTTTTTTTTTGAAAAATATGAATTTTTTAAACATATCCACTAAGATGCGTCTCAAGAGTTGATTCCTTACTCTGCCATCTCTGATGAATTGAATTTTTATCTCCGTGATTTTATCAAATTTCATTCCGTGATATCCCAAAATTTATACTGACTTGCTTTGCTTTAAGTGCTTCATCTGTGTTTTTTCCTACAAAAATAACACACAAAATTTAAAAAAAAATATATACAACATGTGTACAAGATATAAAAATAAAAATTACAAAATAATAAAAATTGCATAAGTTGCCTCTCTACTAGCCCTAAATTTTATATCTTCAGCCAGATGTGACTAAAGTATATTCATCAAAGAGGCTTTATCGTGCTTTTGGACATCTGATTGAGAATAATACCTTGTGTGTTGCTTTTGAAGGGTGTCTTCCAATGGTGAGGTAGCCAAAATAATTTTGTCTCATTTGGTGCCTGTGCCACATTCTTAAACTTTGTTGCTCTAATGGTTCCTAAAAATAAAGAAATAAGATCAGTAGGTCTCATATGGTGCTTTTGAATAGGAGTTTCATTCTGTCAAGTTTCTGGGCAGTGTTTTTGATTTGTACTCCCCAAAACAGTGATGTTTCTCCTAAAGTCATAAGATTTTCAATATGGTCAAACATTTGCTCCTTCATCTGTTATGTATCTTGCTCCACCGTCTCTTTCCTCGTTCAGATCTTCATCAAACATTTGTGCAATACATGCTCCTAGATCTTTATTTTCAGGATGTAAAGACGTGTGTGTCTGTAGGCTTTTATCCTTTGTGGTTTGTATGAATGGTTCAGGTAGCTCTTCTTCAAACTTTTGTGCAATGCATGCTCCAAGATCTTTATTTTCAGGATGCAGAGTTTCATCCTCACTTGTTGATGCAGTTGGTACAGACAGCTTACTATTTGTTCCTCCTCAGAGTCCGATGAATCAAGATAAAATTTAAATACTTTTTCGGGCTCTTGAACTGATACCTCTGATTCTTTATAGTGTCCAACCTCTTCCTCTATTAAGGTGTCATCATGAAATGCTTGGTACTCGAAGGATTCATTAGTGTCATCTGAAAATGTTTCGTGAGATATGTTGTTCGTCACGGTGCTTGATGATTTTATGTTTTGACCCTTCATGGCACTTGTATATGTTTTGTTCTGGCATAGCAGGGCCACTTTTTATAAAGTCCAGACCATCAGAAAATGGCCGGCCTATACCTTGTCGACATGGTCAGTACACTGTCTGGTCTATGTGCACGAATGAACAATGGATGATCGATATGTTTTTAGAAAACTTTGCATCAAAGATTTTTTTTTTGATTTACACATTTATATTTTGGGGCCAAAATAATTTCAAAATTATTACATTTTGATTTTGATGCATTTCGACATTGTTCATGATATTATGCAATATGATATGTTTCCGACACAACACTTGTATATAGTTTTTACAATTTTATAATTTGATATGACATGTTTCCGTCTTGATTCTTGTATAGGGGTTAGCCTAACTATAGTGGGCCGATCCAACCCTCTGTCGACATGGGATCGTTTCATTTATTTTTCGATCTGTGCGCATGATTTAGGAATTGGGTATTTTTTATATTTCATCCAGTGAGTTATGCTGGATGCTCGATATGGATTTACGATGATGGATTTTGAAATTGATTTTTGTTTACTGTTAAAGATTTTTTTTCAAATGTATTATGAAATTGTTTTTGAAAGAGATCGTTTTACATTTTCTATTTTGAATGATGACAGAGATTGATATGTTTCAGACTATCAACATCATAAGAGCTTGTAGGATTATATGTCACTTCTGGTGGTGACAATGGATGTATTTGTTGATATAACAAATTATGTTCGTTACAAGAGTACGTATGTAAGTTTACGGTTAGTCACAGACTTTTACGTATTGCGATGGTTATATATGTTCTGTTGTCAGCCATACAATATTTTATATGCAATACGATATATACGTGTGTAAATTTTGATATTGATATCATTTATAGATATGATATAGAATGACATGATGTGAAATGAATGAGTTTCATTTTGTATTGTCGACGAAATAGATAATATGAAGTTTAAGTTTTCTTTTTGATACTTATTTGATTACGTGTAAATAACATGTGTTATGTTCCCCGTTTTGAACGATGCATGTGATGTTGGACGTTATGACCCATAGCGTCACTATTTGTAAAGACATTGTGTTTTTGTACAAAATTAACTATGTTATAATGAAATTGCCTTTTACCGTTTTATGCTTCATTTACTTTGATATATATAAATGGTAAATGTCCATATGATTACTTCCGGATTGAGATGAATGAGACAGCATCAATCAATAAAGGTTTAATCATTAAATATCCATAGTCGTAGTATTATCGAGATTGGACATCGATAATGCGGAATAGACTAGTATTGCACTTGTGCGCGTTGTGAGGGCATAACTGCATAGTTCTCATATGTTTAAGTATAAGACACTTATGCAAGTGCGATAGGAGGTTGTGTTTTACCGATGGTACAAAAACAGCTTCACTCTAGATAGACCCCGCGGAATCCCATTTTTAGTATGTATATGTGACTATGGGAGTCCGCTTCAGGGTAGGTGTATTTGGTCTTAACCTGAGACTTGCATCGCTAGTACTTGCGACAATCGGTAAACTTTGGTTTTGGTCATCCAGGGCTTTAACATGTTCTGTGTACGCCTCTGCTGGGTTTATTGGGAATCATAGTGTATTGGATGTGATGTCAAGACGGAAGTATCACTTCAGACATATGGAGATGATGATCACGTAGGGATTCAGAACTGGTTCTCTATAGTGTTGCAACCATCGGGATAATATGATAAGGTCATGATTATCCGATTCAAAGAGACTAGTTGCTTGATATCCGATATGTGCTTCGTACGGGGCAGACACTATTCCAGCCCCAGGCCTTGTACGTGACATCCGATATTGGATCGCAATACTACGGTATACTACGTCTGATAAAGATCGTATATTCCAGTCAGAATATTTATGGAGAATTGGGTAGGCATGGTGCTTTGCTAGAAGCCAACCTTGTCTCATAAATCGATAAAAACGTAGTACGAGGTATGTACGTGTTCGGATAGTCCGACCACTGTATTTACTGCCAACATATCCAGGGATCTCTTGGGTCGCTTCCCGAAGATTCACCGATGACGAATGATTCGAACTTAATTAATCTTGGATTAATTACGGAGAGACTTTATCTTGGATAAAGTACTATTTGAAGAGAGAGAAAGATTAATTTGGAATTAATCATTAAAATAATATATTCGGAATTAGATTTCGACATGAAATTAAAATTAAATTTAATTCGGGCAAACGAGTTAATTTAGAATTAATTCGTTAGCGATGTGAATAGTAATTTTGCTAGGCATAATTATTTAATTAAATTCGATTTAAATAATGTCGCGACAGAAGTTCGTTAATTCGGAATTAGCGAACCCGAGTCCGGGAGTGTTTGCGGGCCCACTCACATTTGGAATCGAGTGGGGCCCACATGTCACATCAACCATCACATCACTTGTCACTTAAGCTTGATGGGTTTTGGTGGGTTGGTTAAAGAGTGTAAAACACTCTAAATCAAGTGAGGTGAAAGACATATACCAACCAAGGTTTGGTATATCATTTACAATTGTTTTTGAAAAAAAAAAATGATTTTTGAAATCACAATCTTCATCTCCTCTCTCTCTCCCATTGCCGAAACCAGAACATGTTTTAGGCTCTCAATTTTCTTCATTGCTTAGCAATATTTTGTGAAGAAAAGTGTGAAGTTTTTGTTGCAAAAATTCACTAAGGGCTATCACTCTTCAAGGGATCATACAAGGTGATTAGGGAAACCTATTCAAGAGCTTGGAAAGACAAAACAAAGATTGGAGCATTGTTGACTGCCTTGGCCGAATCTTGGACTGCTTGGAGAGGAAAATTTTTGTTCATCAACACATCCAAAACCGATCGATGTAAGTGTGTTTCCGCCATACTTCTTCATTATTCATTCATGTTTCATTGTTCATTATGATCTTGGGACTAATCATAGAAACCAACAATGGTATCAGAGCCTATAATGAGCATGAAATTTATTAGGGTAAAATTTGGGGAAAATCCATGTGAGCATGATTTGATTAATTGAATGGTTGAGTATGCTTGTATGTTGATAAAATGAGATGGGTGATGAGTGGTAAATCTATCACTATTTCCCACTTATTTAACCTAATATTTTGTATAGTTTCTTGAGTTTTGTGAACGTTTTGATGTATTTTGTGTTATTTTGCAGATAAATAAAGTTTGGAAAGCATTGGAGACAATTTGGGGGCAAAATGGACAAAATTTGACAAAAAGGGCATTTTCGTCATTTTGGCGTCGCGACGCTGAAGCCTTGCGCGTCGCGACGCCCAGCATGCGCCGGATCTGCTAACGTACGCCGTCAACCACGTGTCAAAATCTGATTCGTCAAAATCTGCTAACGTGCGCCGATCATGCTAACGTGCGCCGTGCCACGTGTCACAATCACAACGGTTCTACTAACGTGCGCCGGACGCCACGTGTCAAGATCCTATTCGACCAACCTAAGCGCGTGCCACGTGTCCTCTTCCTATTGGACCGAATAATCGATGAATCAGAGCTTGCCACGTGTCACCATTCTATTAGACCGAATTTCCACCCAATCACAAGCTGACACGTGTCAGAATTTCATTCGACCGCATTGCCAGCCAACCAGAGCATGACACGTGTCTCAATTATTGCTGTCGACAGACGCGTGGTCAACGTACGCGTGGACTCCAGAAACTGTAGCCAGCGTCGCGACGCTAGTGCAATTTGGGCGTCGCGACGCTGGACCAAAATCAGCCTATAAAAGGAGGCCGCCAGATTCATTTTTCATCATGCTCTCCTTGGGAAATTCTTCCCTGATTTTATAGGAAGCATCTATTTTTGTATATATAAATAATATTTTTATTTTATGTCTTTTAATTTTCAGTAATAGTAGTTCTCTTCTTCTACATTTCTTTAATGTTTAGTAGTTAATTTACCGCTGGGGATAAGGTGAAGCTTTTATTATTTTAATTTATATTAATCCTCCTTTAAATATAATATGGAAATTATAATTCAAAATATAAAAGATTACCGCCTTAATGGCTGGTTTTATTTATTTGACATAATGTGGCACCGTCTATATGGCTGGTCTTTAGGTGACAGGTAATTACCGCCTATATGGCTGGTTTATGTTCAAATACTATTACCGCCTTTATGGCTGGTCGGACTTAATTTGACTTAATAAAGAATACCGCCTTTATGGCTGGTCGGTAATATCATGTTTAATTTCTGTATTATATTAAGAGAGATATCTAAATTATAAATAGTAAAAGTGGATCCCCAACCCCCAGCATTTTATTTTTATTCTAGGGAAGTGATAAAACACAATACACACACTTAATAATTGATTTTCTTTTTATGGGTAGTTCTTTAGTTTGTTTATTGAGTCTTAAGCTTAATGCGTCTTGTTAACTGGCAATTAATAAGATTGATGGGGTAAATCTAAAATGAACTAGACATAGGGATTTTAGGTTTCAGCCTTAGATTCAATAGCCCACGATCTTCCTTGAGGATAGATAACCCTTTTAATAGATTTCCTTACATGATAGGAATATACCTGTCGGGCAAGGGTAGCCATAATTGGAACTTAAACATAATGAATCCAGGTAATGTGGTTGACATAGGAATATGGTTCAATTGGGTTATACTGGGTATTTACGTCTGACCATCGGAAGAGGCTTTTGCATATCATCGTGTTCCAGGTTAACAAATTAATTTATTACACATAAATAGAGAGTCAATTCATCTTTTTAACAGTATTGTGTGGAATCACGACCCTAGATCTTTTGAGTCTTTTTATTTATTTTCCTTAGTATTTTCTTTTGTTTATTTTATTTTTTAAGAGCAATTCCACATTCAACCAATCAAAGCAATCAATTCCCTTCTCCTAATAATTAGATATCTGTAAATAAATAGATTCAATATTAATAACAACAGTAGGAATTAAGTCCTCGTGGGATCGATATTTTTATACTACTTGAACGATACGTGCGCTTGCGTTATACGCGTGTGTTTGCACCGGTCAAGTTTTTGGCGCCGTTGCGGGGGACTTATATTTCTTGAGTTATTAATTTTGAAGCCATCTAATTTACTTGTATCTAATTTTCTTTAGTTTTATCTGTAATTTTTATTTCTTTCTTTTATTTTTCAGGTGGTTGAAAAATGGAACACTACTGGGAGATTGAGAGATTACGAGCGTTACAAGAAGATACACCCCAAATCTGGGAGCAACAGTCCGGTTTTCTGAGGCCTGTTGTACAGCCCAATGACCATCATTGGATGTCAGAACCAAGTAATACTACATTTGCTCAACAGAGATGTAATTTGTGATGGTAACCACCTGAGCGATCAATGTATATACCTTTCAGAGTGGCAGAACTATCAAAAGCCAACATATTTCACAGAACCATCATACTTTCCATCTTATCCACCATCCACCTATTATCCTCAACAAAAACCAGAACCATCAGAGAAGAACAATTGATTGATATGCTCAAAAAATTTTCCAAGAAACGAGACGAAAAGTTAGATACAATGCTTGAAACAAGCCTGAAGCAACTTGAAAGTATTCAGAGACAATCAGAATTCATTCAGAGGATGACAGATCAAATGAGACAATTAACAGAAAACCAGGACTACATACCTCAAGAACCAATTTCAGATGACACTAATGAAGCCTTCGAGTACCCAGAAATCCACAAAGACACCTTAACAAAGGAGGAGGCTGAGCAGTATCAACAACCAGAGGTATCAGTTCAGGAGCCCGAACCGGCAAAGTCTCAATTTGACTTTTATTATTCAGATTCTGACGAGGATGAAGCTGAGCTGTGTGTACCAACTGCACCAACAATTGAGGATGGAATTATGTATCCTCAAAATGAAGATCTTGGGAGATTCCATAGCACAAATGTTTGATGAAGATCTACCTCAGCCAATCATTTCAACCAGATCAGAGGATGAAGACCTAAAATCTGACATTTCTTTTCAGGTGAAAATTTTGAAACATGTATTTCACAGATGACAGATGAAGAGCTGAATGCAGAATTTTTCAAATACATCTGTGAAGAAAAGGTGGAATGGAACAAGAAACAAAGCAAATGGAGGAGCAAATGTCTGACCTTATTAAAGATCTAGAGCATTCAGGAAAAACATCGCTGTTTGGGGAGTACAAACCAAAGATATCAACCAGAAGCTTGACAGAATGGAATTCCATTCCAAGTCAAGCACCATACGAGACCTCCTGATTTTCTTTTTCTTTTCAGGAACCAATGGAGCATCAAAGATCAAAAAGTGGCACGATCATTAAATATGACAAAACTCTTTTTGCCACTTTACCGTTGGAAGAGACCCTTCAAAAGCAACGCTCACGGGATTGTCTTTAATCGGACATCCAAAACGACACTGAAACCTCCTTAACAGATGGATTTCAGTCACGTCTGGCTGAAGACGAAAAATTTAGCGCTAGCAAGGAGGCAACCCATGCAATTTGTTTTAATTTCTGTTTTCATATTTTTTGTATACATGTTGTAGACTTTTTAATTTGTGTGTTATTTTTTGTAGGGAAAGACATAAACGAAGCATTTTAAGACAGAAGGAATTTTGTTTGGCAATCAAAGAGGAGAAACAATTCATTTGCGATGGCTGAGTAAGGAATGAAATCTTGAGACATATCCTAATGAATTTATACTACGCGAGTGGCGTATTGCGTACACAATTCAGTTGCCTTAATTGTTGCTTTAATTTGCTTTTCTTTTGTACTTATCTTTATTTCACCGACAAGATCTAAACTTTTTGACTTTTCACGATTTATTTTAACGTTCATCTAATAATTGTCATTTGGCAGATACTAGTGCAATTATTACTCACCATTTCCAGGTCTATAAATTCAGCACTGCATTTTCTCTTCAACCCATTCAGAGATACACATCTAAATAAGAGAGAGAAAATGGAAGCAACTTCACAGCAGCGAATCAAGCGAATTTGTGTTTTCTGTGGATCCAATTCTGGTAATAAACCAGAATTCATCGAGGCTGCGAAGGAATTGGGGCGAGTCATAGCGGAGCGAAATGTTGGTTTTCTATAAGGTCCCAAGATCAAACAAGACATGAAATTATGTGTGAACACATCAACAACGGAGGTAGCGGAATACTCACATTGATCGGTAGAGTCGATTTGGAGACGATTCAAGCCCAAAAACGCACTGCCTTTGTAAGCTCACTGCAGCAGTCCACTGCCTACAAAAACAGAAAATTAAGTGAAAGAAACGGAGCTCCAATCTTCATCGGATGGATCCCGTCTCATGGGGGAACCTCCCTACCACCTTCGCAAGACTCGTAGTGTGCTAGCACTTGCGGTTTTCACCATGAAAACCAAACTTGGCTTCCCTTGCTCACGATTTGTGGTTCAAAACCAGTCCCCAAAATCTGTTTTGGGCGTGAGAGAGAAGAGAGAATTTGAGAGAGAAAAATGTGTTATGTTAATTAAAATGATTTACCAAAAATCAATTTATATTTATGCCATTTTATTAAATTAATAATAAATTTATGACACAACACATGCAATGGCTTAGAGTGTCAAACACTCAAACTCCATGCAATGACATTGAGTGCATTGTACACTATTACATGCAAAGCATTAGAATGACATGTGTCATGTGGGCCCCACACGTTTCCAAATGAAAGTGGGCCCACGTGCACTCACGCGTTCGGGTTCGATATTTCCGAAATACCGAGCTTACGTTGCGACGTTAATTCAATCGAATTTAAATAAATAATTACGCCTGGCGAAATTATTATTTACGTCGCTAACGAATTAATTCTGAATTAACTCGTTTGCCCGAATTAAAATCTAATTTTAATTCCGCGTCGAAATCTAATTTCGTTTATATATCGAATATATTAATTACCGATTAATTCCAAATTAATCGTTATCTCTCTCTAGACGATATTTTATCCTAGATAAAATATCTCCGTTATTAATCCTAGATTAATTTTCTCTCTCTTCTATTATAATCCCAGATTATTCAAGAGTGCGAGTTGTGCGTCATCGGTGGATTATCGGGAAGCGACCCATGAGATCCCCGGATAATCTGGCAGTAAATACGGTCGTCGGAGTATCCGAATCACATACGTACCAAGTACTACGTTCTACCGATTTACGAGACAAGGTCGACTCCTAGCAAAGCACCAAGTCTTCCCAGGTCTCCGGACATATTCATCAAAGAATATCTAGATCTGTATCAAGCGTAGTATACAATTGTATTGTATTGTGCATATTGGCCCAGTATCGGATAATCACGTGCTAGGGCTGGGGTTGGATAAGTGTCTGCCCCGTCCGAAACACATATCGGATGTCTGGTAACTAGTCTCTATAATCGGATATTCATGACCTGGTCATAATATCACGATTGGATGCGCATCACTTTAAGAGCACTAATACCGTATCCTGCGTGACATCATCTCCATTATGACTGGAGTGACACTTCCATCTCGACATCACATCCAATACACTACGATCCTGATAAACCAGAAGGGTGAACACAGAACCAGTTAAGATCCCCCACCACCAAAACCAAAGTTTACCGATTGTCGTAAGTATTAGCGATGTAAGTCTCAGGTTAAGACTATACACACCTACCTTGATTTCGGCCTCCCATAGACACCTAGTCATAATACCAATGGGATTCCGAAGGGTCTATCCAGAGCGAAGCTGTTTCCCGTACCATCGGTGAAACACGACCTCCTATCGCACTTGCACAAGTATCCAATACTTATATATATGAGAACTATGTCGTTGTGCCCTCACAACGCGCACAAGTGCAATACTAGCCTATTTCGCATTATCGATGTCCAGTCTCGATAATACTACGGCTAGGGATATTTAATGATTAATCCTTCGTGGACTGATACTGTCTCATATCATCTCAATCCAGGAACTAATCATAGGGACCTCTCTTCATTTATATATCTATGGTGATCTAATCACAAATGACGAGAGTGCAATTTCCTTGTTACATAGTTAATTTGCTACAACAACACAATGATCTGTGCAAATAGTGACGCTATGGGTCATTTTGTCCAACAATCTCCCACTTGGCACATTGCGAGTCACTCAAGTGTCCTACACCCGAACTATGTACGGTTCGCTCAAATTGCTGAGGAAAGGTTTTCGTCAGCGGATTTGTTGATTATCGTTTGACGCGATTTATACGATCATCACATCGCCACGATGTATGATCCGAACGAATCAGATGATATAGAAGTATATATCTGGATCGTCGATGAGACCTTTAATTCCTTAGCCTGTGCTGACGCCTAGCTCAGCTGCTAACAGAACTATATCTAATCTAATTAGATTTATTTCGATCCAAAAGACTTCTATTGCTGCCTCAGCTGCAGCAATAATCGCGTGTTGTTTATTCGGCAACAGTTATCTTGCTTGGAAGATTTCCAGCTCACTGTCCCGGTGTTCAAACTTTATAGTACCGTAGTATTTAATTGTTGGAAACTTGCTGCAGTGATCCCAGTCACTTCAAGTTCTCCTTCTCCATAGTAAAAGATAGCATCTTTAGTTCTCAGAGATACTAACAGATGTTCTTAACTTCAATCCAGTGACTATCACTTGGATTGACTCGATTGTGACTCCATATGCTCGAAGCGTATGAGACACCAATACAAGTACATTTTAAATGTACAATTTCCAGAGAGTGTTAACAACTCCAAATCTATCCCAGTAGATCTTTATTCCTCAAATAAAGGTTGTTATCTCCCAGAATTCTACGGAGAATTTCTATTGAAAGCCAAGCTTTCAACAATAGCTTTATGGGAATTTCACTGTCAGTGCGCTCTCCCACTAACCTCCTTATATACACAAGAATTATTTCGTTTTGAGTCAAATCATAAACCATTATGATTATTTCAAAACGACAGTTCCAAGAACCTTATGCTTGCTTCAATCCAAACATGGATCGAATAACCCGCAAACCTTGTTTGTCGGTTATACAAAATCGTCAGGATGTTGTAAACATCCTCCAAAAGGTTCCTTTTCAGGAAAGCGATTTTGATTTGTAACTGACATATTTCATAAATGAAATATACAGTTATCAATAAGCATCTTCAAAATGGATTTACCATGGCAACAGGTAAAAGGTTGAACCGTTATTAACATAATGTTGATAACGATACCTTTCCGTCAAAACCTAGGTTTGCACGTTGGTATGTTGCCTTCCATGTATGTCTTCCTTGAAGACGTTTAATGTACCATAGGCACTACGCCTTGTGGTACAACAACTAGTATCCAAACATAGTTGTTATACATGGAATCCATTTCGGACTCATGGCACTTTGCCATAACAGGGAGTCGATACCTCGTATCACTTCCTCATAACGTAGTCGGATGGTACACCTCCATAAGATTGACATCTTTATGAGGTTAGATCAGAAACCCATACCCTAGGTTGTTTTCTGACTCTATCCGATCTACGAAGTTCTTGTGTATTTGAAGATTAATGGTATAGTTTCATCATAGATGAACTATTTGTGTTCCATTACGGACTTCGTGCCTTGAACAGTATTACTCCGATTTTCATCGAGTATCACTATTCTCCCACTGACCACTGCATATCGGTATTCCTCTCAGGAAAACCGCATGGTGAGCAACAATTATATTGTTCTCATGTGGGATTTACAAGTACTATACTTAAGGTTTCCCTTAGATAAACTATATTGGCACTTATCCAATTTGGGTCTTTTAGTTTGGTATCATCCAAACGTTATGCCTGGCATACCCAAATTATCAGGAATGAGAAACCTCGTTTCTTCCCTGTTCATATCCTATATGATATCTGTCAAACAGATTTATATGGAACCTTATTCTAAATAAGTTTTGCACTGTTAATACATATCTGTAGAAGGAAATAGTAGCTCAGAGCGACTCGTGATAAACCTTATTATGTCCAACAAAATTCGGTTTTAGTTCAGACACACCGTCTAACTGACGTGTCTCGAGAGGAGTCCTCATCTGAAAGAATACCATACTCTTTCATGTATATATGAAACTTACTGCTTAAGTATTTTCCATTACGGTATTACCGTGGCGGAAAATACTATAGCCGATCTGTTTGTCTATTTCGTGTCGAAACTCTAAAAGTTTCCGATTTGTGTTCTTCAAAAGAAACACATAACCACAACGTGATGTCACATCCGTTAAGGTCACGAAATATTCATGTTCACATCTAGCCTAGCTAGATATGGGCCCACTTACTTCACCATGAATAGGGCTAACAGATCGGTGGCCTTTTACTATTACCAAGTAAATAGTATTTTAGGTATTTAACCTAATAAACTAGATTCGTAGACCTTATTTGAATAGTCAAATCAGTCCTAGTACCCACTCTTCAAAAGTGTGGATATACGAGTCTTGTTTAATTGTGTCCTAGACAACAATGCCACAAATAAGTCTCCATTGATCAAATCAATTTAAGCTATTTATTTGTCATTTTATATGTTTGAGATTTTATTTATATTCAAAATATAAATTCTGTTATTTACATCCAATGTATTTATCTCAGTATCATCTTTATATATGAAACACTTTAGTGTTCTAGAATATAAAGGTTTATCCGCAATGGATTAAACACTGATATAGAGATAATGTCTCTAGTCAAACTAGTTACATTATAACATTTCCTAATTTAAGTACATACCCAAAGGGTAGTTCCTAAACTTAGGTATCTACGGTCGAAAACAGCGACTTTCGTCCCGTTTCCAATTCGCAGAGAAATCTCGGCTTGAAGCCAGTATCCAGCTCACAGCGGATTCTGAACGTCAATACATATATTTATGTACCACACTAAGTATTCAATTTCAATACTAGTAGTGAACATAACTTTGACAAATATTTTTAAAGTTAGAGCCTCGCCCTTTCTTTAATTCCTTCGTGTCTTCCATATCCAAATGGTAGTCACTTTGGGATATGTCAATTATCCTTTTCAATATTTCACAAACCTTTGGCCAAACTTGGTTTTGGAATATCGAAACGATGTGCACCTTGTGCTACATGCCCAATTGCAAACTTTGACTTTTCTCCACTAGAATAGTCAATTAATTCTCCAAGAATTATTAATTGCAATTTTAATACTTTTAAATCTAAAGATAGATTTATTATAAGTATATTAATTAAGCACTAAAGTCATCATCACATAAATCTTCCAAAGACTTTATGCTCTACTATTTGCTTAATTATGGGCTTAGTCATAATAAGTTATTTTATCAAATAAATTAACCTATTATTAATTCCCAATTGAAAATTAAATCATTTAAAACATTTAATCCAAGGATTATATATATTTTAAATATTCAACCTTTCAATTCTTTCTTGATTTAATAGTCCAACTATTTAATCAATTTAATAAGGTACTATTTATTATAATGATTACAATAATCCAATTATTTAATCAACTATAATTTTAATATTGATTACTATAATCCCATTATAAAATCAACTATCATTTTAATTCAATTATATTGATTACTATAATCCAATTATAAAATCAACTATATATTGAATGAGTTTGTATATAGTCCAACTATATATATTTTTAAAACAACATAAAATATTAGTCCGACTAATACTTTTGATTAATATGACGAGTAAAATAAAATGAGCGTGTTTAGCGAGTATTCGAACGAATGTTGCAAATTCAATACTTGCCTCCCACTATTTTTCGTCGAGCCTCTAACCCTCTGTCGAGTACTCGGGAAACCGTGTTTCCTAGTGGGCTAGGATCCCGTTAAATATCACACAATCTTGACTTTGGCCAACAAATTGTATGATAGTTAACTAGGTAGATCTCGAAGATCAATTGGATCCCATCCAACTCCTAGATCCAGTAGGTGGACATCCAAGTCCAAACATATATCTTATATATGCCTATATATCGAATATATATATCCTACCTATTTTCCTCTGAATCAACTAGGCCTTGGCTTTGGCACAACAAACCTAGTGATCCCAGTCAAGCGCGGACCCATTGACATGGAAGCTTCGTAATCAATGTCAATGGACAAGAAGTGGTCTTGACTTTGGCCAACAAACCACAATTTGGACACGACACCGATATGGAACAAAGCCTCGTGATTAAAACACATCTTTGACGGACAAGGGCTTGACTTTGGCCAACAACCCCTGCCAATCTCGGATCTTGAGTAAGAATCACTCAATGGAAGGAAAATAAACGCTTGATATTTAACGAGGGTTTTTCGCGTGCAAATTGGCTACCAATTTAATTATCTTTGTTAGGTCTCATCATCATACACCCTTAAACATGCATTCTAAATACATAATAAAGCGAGTATGAAAATAAATAATAATGATATGCGGATGGATACTTTACACATTGATCCTAGATCAAATCTCTCCCTTTCTCACTCAAGCTAGCACTTGTACTACTTCTACCCGTTACACTACACTTCTAAAGAAACCTCATATACATAGAGGGGAATAGGTGAGAAGAGAATACAAAGAGAAAGAAGGTGATAAGGCTGGACACGCAGGTCCAATTTAATAAATCGAATTATTACAACAATTTCTAAAATTGCCCACCCATCTAATATCCATCCGATATACATTATTCATTCAACACAACCACGTATTCACACACATAAGCATGCTATCAATCAATCTAATCAAATTAATTAATCTGATAATTAAGTGATCATCCAATGTTCAAACAACGATTTGATTTTGTTCGAGTCAAACTCGTTTTGCGAATAAGTACTTAAAGTACGAATTCATGAATTAAATTAAACTACATCATTAAATCTAATTTAACATGTATTTAATACTAATTCATATTCAATTCCAAATTAAATATTGCACTTTATTTAATAAACCTTTACGATTTAAATTCCAAATTCAATCGCGTCGGGACTCAAAGTCCGATTAACGTCCAACGTCAATTTATTCAAGTCTAATGGGCTTCAATTAATTTCTTAGGCATGGGCTTCGGCAACCAAAGCCCAATAGTGGAATCACCCAAAATGCCTTAGAAATCAATTTCGCCCCATTAGGCCCAAAATTAAACATTAAGGGTTCATTAGTCGCAATTGGGCTTTATGGTTAAGGTTTTGGGCCCAATTGGATCCAATCCACTTGGCCTAAACCAAACTTGATAAATCAAGCCCAAAAGGCCCAATTACAACATTAAATCCTAATTTCCAAATTAGGCCCAATGAATTAAATCCAAAAATCCAATTTCACAATTTAATTACCAAAAGTGCATTATATGATTAATCGACTAAATCAATATTTCCGAAAACACCAAATTAGTCCAATTAATCATGCTTAATTCATTATTACATGTCAAACACACATAATGAAAAATCAAACCCATTTACATGCTTTCATGCTCTCGGCCAAGGAGGGATTTGTGTCCGATTCGGTTTCGATCCAATCGAACCTACAATCGACATTAAATCACCATCCGATTTGATTTCACACACATCCAATGTCACAAAACAAAAACACCAAGACATTAGGGCATATACCATTCGGCCAACACATGGAATTTAGGGTTTATGTTTAATTCAAAATACAATCCAATGACATTAAATTAACATCATCCTACATGATTTTAACTCATCCAATGAATTAAAATCAACAAAATTCCAAGATCCAAAATCAATTAACATTCGGCCAACATGAAATATTTGGGGAAAATAATTCCAAATCATTTTTCAACAAATTGGTCCAACCAAAATGAATTTAAACATGTTATAAGCATACTCAAACAAACAATTCATTCAAATCATGCTCAACAAACATTTACCCAAATTTTAAACCCTACAAATTTCATGCTTGCAACATTAGCTCATGATGCCATTGTTGGTTTTCTATAAGGTCCCAAGATCAAACAAGACATGAAATTATGTGTGAACACATCAACGGAGGTAGCGGAATACTCACATTGATCGGTAGAGTCGATTTGGAGACGATTCAAGCCCAAAAACGCACTGCCTTTGTAAGCTCACTGCAGCAGTCCACTGCCTACAAAAACAGAAAATTAAGTGTGAAGAAACGGAGCTCCAATCTTCGTCGGATGGATCCCGTCTCATGGGGGAACCTCCCTACCACCTTCGCAAGACTCGTAGTGTGCTAGCACTTGCGGTTTTCACCATGAA
Organism: Zanthoxylum bungeanum; assembly: GCA_019454045.1. Lineage (NCBI taxonomy): Eukaryota > Viridiplantae > Streptophyta > Magnoliopsida > Sapindales > Rutaceae > Zanthoxylum > Zanthoxylum bungeanum. Next base: position 248,552 of record SKCR01044111.1, read on the forward strand.
AACCCAACTCTTGGCTTCCCTTGCTCACGATTTTTGTGGTTCAAAACCAGTCCCCAAAATCTGTTTTGGGCGTGAGAGGAAGAGAGAATTTGAGAGAGAAAAATGTGTTATGTTAATTAAAATGATTTACCAAAAATCAATTTATATTTATGCCATAATTTATTAAATTAATAATAAATTTATGACACAACACATGCAATGGCTTAGAGTGTCAAACACTCAAACTCCATGCAATGACATTGAGTGCATTGTACACTATCTACATGCAAAGCATTAGAATGACATGTGTCATGTGGGCCCCACACGTTTCCAAATGAAAGTGGGCCCACGTGCACTCACGCGTTCGGGTTCGATATTTCCGAAATACCGAGCTTACGTCGCGACGTTAATTCAATCGAATTTAAATAAATAATTACGCCTGGCGAAATTATTATTTACGTCGCTAACGAATTAATTCTGAATTAACTCGTTTGCCCGAATTAAAATCTAATTTTAATTCCGCGTCGAAATCTAATTTCGTTTAATATATCGAATATATTAATTTACCGATTAATTCCAAATTAATCGTTATCTCTCTCTAGACGATATTTTATCCCGGATAAAATATCTCCGTTATTAATCCTAGATTAATTTTCTCTCTCTTCTATTATAATCCCAGATTATTCAAGAGTGCGAGTTGTGCGTCATCGGTGGATTATCGGGAAGCGACCCATGAGATCCCCGGATAATCTGGCAGTAAATACGGTCGTCGGAGTATCCGAATCACGTACGTACCAAGTACTACGTTCTACCGATTTACGAGACAAGGTCGACTCCTAGCAAAGCACCAAGTCTTCCCAGGTTCTCCGGACATATTCATCAAAGAATATCTAGATCTGTATCAAGCGTAGTATACAATTGTATTGTGCATATCGGCCCAGTATCGGATAATCACGTGCTAGGGCTGGGGCTGGATAAGTGTCTGCCCCGTCCGAAACACATATCGGATGTCTGGTAACTAGTCTCTATAATCGGATATTCATGACCTGGTCATAATATCACGATTGGATGCGCATCACTTTAAGAGCACTAATACCGTATCCTGCGTGACATCATCTCCATTATGACTGGAGTGACACTTCCGTCTCGACATCACATCCAATACACTACGATTCCTGATAAACCCAGAAGAGGTGAACACAGAACCAGTTAAGATCCCCCACCACCAAAACCAAAGTTTACCGATTGTCGTAAGTATTAGCGATGTAAGTCTCAGGTTAAGACTATACACACCTACCTTGATTTCGGCCTCCCATAGACACCTAGTCATAATACCAATGGGATTCCGAAGGGTCTATCCAGAGCGAAGCTGTTTCCCGTACCATCGGTGAAACACGACCTCCTATCGCACTTGCACAAGTATCCAATACTTATATATATGAGAACTATGCCGTTGTGCCCTCACAACGCGCACAAGTGCAATACTAGCCTATTCCGCATTATCGATGTCCAGTCTCGATAATACTACGGCTAGGGATATTTAATGATTAATCCTTCGTGGACTGATACTGTCTCATATCATCTCAATCCAGGAACTAATCATAAGGACCTCTCTTCATTTATATATCTATGGTGATCTAATCACAAATGACGAGAGTGCAATTTCCTTGTTACATAGTTAATTTGCTACAACAACACAATGATCTGTGCAAATAGTGACGCTATGGGTCATTTTGTCCAACACGAAATATGCACTGGTTATATGGCGGTGGCAATTTGGATGATGGGAAGTATTTCAAAAAGCTGTTCAGGATGGTGGCGGTCATGTTTTGGGAATCATTCCAAAATTGGCGGACAAACACTTAATCGGACAAACAAATGGAGATGAGGAATCGTATCTGGAATGCCCGAACAAAATCATGAAATGATCATAATGCAGATGCGTTATTGCGTTACCAGGAGGGCTTGGGACGTTTGAGGAAATGTTTACAGTAGCATCATGGGCACACTTAAATATTCATCGGAAGCCCATTGGGTTACTAACATTGAGAATTTCTTCGATTTTCTGTTTGTATTCTTGCAGAAGCCAAAAGACATGAGTTCGTCACGAAATCAGTAACATGATATCTTCCTGACTGCGACAAAGGCCGAAGAATTAATTGACCAAATCATAGCCTTTGAATCAAAATCGATCCCATTCTCTCCAAGTTGGACTGGAGACAACGATCGTGGTAAGAAGCGTAAACGGACATAGATCTTAATCGGTAGTTCAACTAACCAGGTACGATTTTCTAACTCTTCTTTACTGTTTAAGACATTGAGGACAATGTCTCATTTAGGTTTGGGGGTGAGTGGTATAGTTTATAGTTAATAGTACTGTTTGTATTGTGTTTTATTTTAGTCCTAAATTTTTCGAAAAATACAAAAAAAATTGAAAAATTTTCAAAAATTACAAAAATATTTTGCGTTTTGTGTTTTGACTAAAAAGGTGAAATTGGAAATAAAAGATAGCCGAGTAAGGAGTTCCACTCCTGAGACGTATCTCAAGCCTATTTTCGAAATAAGTTAATTTTTGTTTATTTCCTTTTAAATTATTTAATTTGTAAATTCTCCAAATACTGACTAAAACTAAAATGGACCTCTTATGCTTAGTTGGCAGGTATTATCAATATGCATAGTAACATACGGACATGAGCTATAATTGAAAAGTTTGTAATATTCAGTGCTCTAGTTTAATTGGAGGAAGCATCTCAAAAAGCGATGGAGTAAAAAAAAAAAAAAAAAAATTCTGATGTACAAAAATAAAGTATCTAAGATCCGGGTTATTAAGTCTGTAAGGGTATTTTAACACCTAGTTCCCTAAAACCAACTGGTTTGGGAGTCACTGGCCCAAAGCTCGCTACATGGATCGAAGATGCTACAAAAAAAATATATTTATATCTGAAGTCTGAGTAATTAAGTTCGTAGGGGTGTCTTAACACCTGGTGCCCTAAGCCAAATGGTTTGGGAGCCACCGACCCAAAGCTCGCTACATAGACGGAAGGTATTGTATATAAATAAAAAGTCAAAATTCAGAAAAATCAAAGAAAAAATCAGAAACATCAGAAAAATTTATTCCATTGCTGCAAAAAGGTGTGAAATCTGATAGAATTTTAGGACAAAAATATTATTCTCTTATCAACTGCACTTATGACTGTTGTGGGCAAAAATGAGTTGATTAATATTTTGTTGGCTGTGTATATGGAGAATGGTAAAAATAATCGGAGAATCTACTTATTCGGTAATTTAGAAAGAAACAAAACAACTAGTGACTTGTAGTAGAAGTTTCACCTGATTAGTCACTAACTTCTTTATTCTCTTTTCTCTTGTCTTTTTGCTTTTGTGTGCATTAGTTTTAACTAACTTTTTACTTTTGTAAAAATGTTTGTGGGTATCATTGCTGTAAGCCCTCACGAGACTACAACTCGTCCACTAGGGACACCTAGGGGTTTAAAGGCTTGTTGCATACGCTAAATGCAACCGTGATCCCTACGAAAGTGGCTTAGTTAATTTATTTATGTTATTTTATTTTATGTTTTGCTCGAGGACTAGCAAAATGTTAGGTTTGGGGGTGTGATGAGTGGTAAATCTATCACTATTTCCCACTTATTTAACCTAATATTTTGTATAGTTTCTTGAGTTTTGTGAACGTTTTGATGTATTTTGTGTTATTTTGCAGATAAATAAAGTTTGGAAAGCATTGGAGACAATTTTGGGGCAAAATGGACAAAATTGGACAAAATGGCATTTTCGTCATTTTGGCGTCGCGACGCCCAGCATGCGCCAGATCTGCTAACGTACGCCGTCAACCACGTGTCAAAATCTGATTCGTCAAAATCTGCTAACATGCGCAGATCATGCTAACGTGCGCCGTGCCACGTGTCACAATCACAACGGTTCTACTAACGTGCGCCGGACGCCACATGTCAAGATCCTATTCGACCAACCTAAGCGCGTGCCACGTGTCCTCTTCCTATTGGACCGAATAATCGATGAATCAGAGCTTGCCACGTGTCACCATTCTATTATACCGAATTTCCACCCAATCACAAGCTGACACGTGTCAGAATTTCATTCGACCGCATTGCCAGCCAACCAGAGCATGACACGTGTCTCAATTATTGCTGTCGACAGACGCGTGGTCAACGTACGCATGGACTCCAGAAACTGTAGCCAGCGTCGCGACGCTAGTGCAATTTGGGCGTCGCGACGCTGGACCAAAATCAGCCTATAAAAGGAGGCCGCCAGATTCATTTTTCTTCATGCTCTCCTTGGGAAATTCTCCCTGATTTTATAGGAAGCATCTATTTTTGTATATATAAATAATATTTTTATTTTATGTCTTTTAATTTTCAGTAATAGTAGTTCTCTTCTTCTACATTTCTTTAATGTTTAGTAGTTAATTTACCGCTGGGGATAAGGTGAAGCTTTTATTATTTTAATTTATATTAATCTCCTTTAAATATAATATGGAAATTATAATTCAAAATATAAAAGATTACCGCCTTAATGGCTAGTTTTATTTATTTGACATAATGTGGCACCGCCTATATGGCTGGTCTTTAGGTGACAGGTAATTACCGCCTATATGGCTGGTTTATGTTCAAATACTATTACCGCCTTTATGGCTGGTCGGACTTAATTTGACTTAATAAAGAATACCGCCTTTATGGCTGGTCGGTAATATCATGTTTAATTTCTGTATTATATTAAGAGAGATATCTAAATTATAAATAGTAAAAGTGGATCCCCAACCCCCAGCATTTTTTTTTTATTCTAGGGAAGTGATAAAACACAATACACACACTTAATAATTGATTTTCTTTTTATGGGTAGTTCTTTAGTTTGTTTATTGAGTCTTAAGCTTAATGCGTCTTGTTAACTGGCAATTAATAAGATTGATGGGGTAAATCTAAAATGAACTAGACATAGGGATTTTAGGTTTCAGCCTTAGATTCAATAGCCCACGATCTTTCTTGAGGATAGATAACCCTTTTAATAGATTTCCTTACATGATAGGAATATACCTGTCGGGCGGGGGTAGCCATAATTGGAACTTAAACTTAATGAATCCAGGTAATGTGGTTGACATAGGAATATGGTTCAATTGGGTTATACTGGGTATTTGCGTCTGACCATCGGAAGAGGCTTTTGCATATCATCGTGTTCCAGGTTAACAAATTAATTTATTACACATAAATAAGAGAGTCAATTCATCTTTTTAACAGTATTGTGTGGAATCACGACCCTAGATCTTTTGAGTCTTTTTATTTATTTTCCTTAGTATTTTCTTTTGTTTATTTTATTTTTATTAAGCAATTCCACATTCAACCAATCAAAGCAATCAATTCCCTTCTCCCAATAATTAGATATCTGTAAATAAATAGATTCAATAATTAATAACAACAGTAGGAATTAAGTCCTCGTGGGATCGATATTTTTATACTACTTGAACGATACGTGCGCTTGCGTTATACGCGTGTGTTTGCACCGGTCAATGGGATTGGATCAATTTCAACAAATTGTGATTGGATCAAAATTTGCCCCACCATTAGGCTTGGCCGAATACTATGGTTACCCTAGGCTCTTGGAATTTTTTGTTTTGATGATCATTGGATGACTTGAAACGAATAGGAAATGTCGATTTGTAATTCGATCGGATTGAAAACGAAATCGGACAAAATTCATAACCTTGGCCGAGAGCTATTTGGGCATGTATGGACTTGATTTTGATTCAAACGTTGTTGGACAATAATTGAATTATTAGATACATAATTAATTGGTTAAATTATTTTTTGGAAAAATTGATGTAGTTAATTAATTGATGTATTACACTTTAATTAATTAAGTTATAAAATTTGGAATTTTAAAATTTGGTTAATGGGCTTAATTTTTGAATTGGGCTTGAAATTATTATATTTGGGCATAATGGGCTTGGTTGGGCCAAGTTGGTTTAGTCCAATTGGATTGGATCCAAATTGAGCCTAAATCATTCCATTAAGTCCAAATGTAATAAATGAGCTTTAAAGTTTAATTGGGCCGTATGGGCTTGATATTGATTTATGGCAAATGAGGGTGATTCCTTACTTGGACTTGGTGATTGGGTTTGACCCACATTGACCAAAGCCCATGTCTTATGAAATCAATTGAAAGCTCATCGGACTTAATTAAACGAACATTGGATGTTAGTTGGGCTTTGAGACCCGATAAGATTAGATTTGGAATCTAAGTCATTAAAGCGCATTAAAAAATATAAATATTTAATTTGGAATTAATAATAGAATTAGTATTGAATACGACTTAAATTAGACTTAACGAGTAGTTCGATATAATTCATAAATTCATACTTTGAGTACTTATTCACAAACGAGTTGGACTCACGCAAAATCAAATCGTTATTTGAACATTGGATGGTCACATAATTAAAGACTAATTAATTGGATTAGATTGGTTGTAATGCATGCTATGAATGAATATATGGATGTGATGAATGAATAGCGTATATCGGATGGATATTAGAAGGGAAAGGGTAATTTGGGAAATTATTGTAAATTTGGAATTTATAAATTGGACCTGCTTGTCCAGCCTTGTCTCTTATTATCTCTTTGTATTCTCTTCTCACCTAATTCCCCTCATTGCAATGAGGTTTCTATTATTTTATTATGTAATTGGGTAGAAGTATAATAGTGCTAGCCTGGGAGTGGAAAGGGAGCGATTTGTTCTAGGAACAATCTGTTTAAATATCCATCCGCATATCGTTATTAATTTACTTTCCGCGCCTTATTATGTTTTAGAAGCATGCTTAAGGGTGTATGATGAGACCTTAACAAAGATAATAAGTTGGTTGCCAATTTATGCGAAAAAACCCTCAAAATAATATGAAGCGATTTTTCATTCCGTTGAGTGATTATTACTCAAGATCCAAAATTGGCATTGGTTTATTGGCCAAAGTCAAGGCCTTTGTCAATTACGGATGTGTTTGAATCATGAGAGTTTTGTTCCATATCGGTGTCCTGTCCAAGTCGTGATTTGTTGGCCAAAGACAAGATCACTTCTTGTCCATCGACATTGATTACAAAACTTTCCATGTCAATGGGTTCTGCTTAACTGGAATCATTAAGCTTGTTGTGCCAAAGCCAAGGCTTAGTTGATTCAGAGGAAAAGGTTAGGAAAATGTATTGGATACTGATGAGTGGTATTTCTATCACTATTTCCCACTCATTTAACTTAATATTTTGTATAGTTTCTTGAGTTTTATGAACGTTTTGATATATTTTGTGTTATTTTGCAGATAAATAAAGTTTCAGGACATTCTGGAGCTGTTTTGGGGCAAATTGGACAAAATTGGACAAAAAGGGCAAAATCGTCATTTCAGCGTCGCGCCGCCCAGACCTTCAGCGTCGCGACGCTCAGTGTGCGCCGAATCTGCTATCATGCGCTGGGTCCACAAATCAGAATCTGAGAAAGTTTGACTTTGCTAACGTGCGCCTTGCCACGTGTCACCATCACAACGGAGATGCTAAAATGCGCCGTGCCACGTGTCGAAATCTCATTGCTTGGACGGCCACCGCCCCACGTGTCATCCTACGTGTCGCCACATCATCATGCCACATCAGCAGCCACGTCAGCAAGTCAACCGAGTCAACATGCCACGTCAGCATCAGCCAATCACAGCGCGACACGTGTCAACCTCTCATTCGTCTGACGGCCACCGCCCCACGTGTCGCCACGTCGCCTTCCACATCATCAGAGTGACGCAAGCAATGATGTCATGAACAGTTGACACGTCATCGTGACGTAAGCAATGACGTCATGAACAGTGCCACGTCATCGGATAAGATTCTGAGCCGACCAACCAGTGCGTGACACGTGTCCTACTGTACCCAGCGTCGCGACGCTAGTGCAATTTGGGCGTCGCGACGCCGGAGCCTTATCCGAGCCTATAAATAGAGATCGAATTTTCAGTTTTCATTACACCCTTCTCTCTCTTTTTTTAGTTCTAAATTGAGAGCTTCTCTCTCTAGAATATTTTAGTTTAAGTTTTGTAAATATTTTTAATTACTTTTTAATAGTAATAGTAATTTTACTTTCTTACTTTTACAGTTCTTACTATTTACAGTTTTTACTTTTTACTTTTTTACTATGTGTAGGTAACTTTTCACCGCTAAGGTAAAAAGGTAATTCTTTTACTATTGCTATTTAGATTAATCTCCCTAAAAATAATATATTTACTATTTAAACCTGATTAATAAAGGATACCGCCATATTGGTCGGTGATTATTAAATTCTTATTCCGCCTTTATGGCTGGTTATTATGGTTCCGCCTTTATGGCTGGTTATTTTGGTTCCGCCTTTATGGCTGGTTATTTTGGTTCCGCCTTTATGGCTGGTTATTATAATCACAAGTTGATATATTATTTTATGGGAGATATCTAAATAATAAATAGTAGAAGTAATTCCTTTTACCTTAGTATTTTATTTTATTTTATTTTATTTTTCAACTTTTATTTTATGTCTTTTTATTTTATGTCTTTTAATTTTATGTCTTTACTAGTCCTAGTTATGTGTTAGTTATTTAAGGGTTGTGATGATTTCTAATATCACCGGATTTAAAAAAGGGTTAGATTATAGTTTGGGTAATTAAAGAGTTATTTGTTGAGTCATAATCTTAATGCTTTTTATTAACTGATCACTAATAAAATTGATTAGGTAAACTTAAAATGAACTAGACATAGGGATTTTAAGTTTAAGACCTTAGTCTCAACAACCCACGATCTTCCTTAAGGATAGATAACCCTTTAATAGATTTCCTTACAGGATAGGAATATACCTGTCGGGCGGGGGTAGTCATAATTGGAACTCAATCTTAATGAATCTAGGTAATTTAATTGACATAGACATATGGTTCAATTGGATTATACTAGGTATTTGTAAATGATCATTCGGAAGAGGCTTTTACATAATTTAGTGTTCCAGATTAATAATTCAATAATTTACCCAACCATGGTTTAACTACTTCATCTTTTAAATGATATTAGAATAATTCACAACCCTAGATCTTTGAGTCTTTTATTTTCCTTAGTATTTTCTTTTTGTCTTTTTATTTATTTATTTATTTAGCAACGCCACAATCAACCAATCAATCAAACAATCTCTCTCATCTCCATTTAATTAGATATTTGTAATTAAATAGATTCAACAATTAATAACAATAGTAGGAATTAAGTCCTCGTGGGATCGATATTTTTACTACTTGAACGATACGTGCGCTTGCGTTATACGTGTGTGTTTACGCCGGTCAAGTTTTTGGCGCCGTTGCCGGGGACTTATTTTTCTTGAGTTGTTAATTTTGAAACTATCAAATTTACTTATATCTAATTTTCTTTCTTTTATTTTGTAATTTTTATTTCTTTTGTTTTCAGGTGATTAAAAAATGGAACACTACTGGGAGATTGAGAAATCACGAGCCTTACAAGAATACACCCCAAATCTGGGAGAAACAGTCCAGTTTTCTGAGGCCTGTTGTTCAGCCCAACGAATATCACTGGATGCCAGAATCAAGCAATACCACATTTGCTCAACAGAATGAAATGGGGAGATGTGTAATTTGTGATGGTAACCACCCGAGTGATCAATGTATTTACCTTTCAGAGTGGCAGAATTTTTGGACTCAACCAAGGTACGAAGAATCATCACATTTTCCATCTTATCCACCATCTTCCTTTGATTCTTATCAAGAACCAGAACCATCCGAGGAAGATCAATTGATTCACATGTTCAAAGAACAAAAAGCTCGATTTGATGCACAAATTCAGAGTAACTCAGAATCCATACAGAAAATGACAGATCAGATCAGACAATTAACAGAAAACCAGAACATCATACCTCAAGAACCAGTTTCAGATGACACTGATGAAGCCTTCGAGAACACAGAAATTCACAATGACACTTTAACAGAGGAGGAGGCTGAGCAGTATCAACAACCAGAGGTATCAGTTCAGGAACCCGAACCGGCAAAGTCTCGATTTGATTTCTATTATTCAGATTCTGACGAGGATGAAGCTGAGCTGTTTGTACCAAATACATCAAAAATTGAGGATGGAATTATGTATCCTCAAAATGAAGATCTTAGAGATTCCATTGCACAAATGTTTGATGAAGATCTACCTGAGCCAATCATTTCAACCAGATCAGAGGATGAAGACCTAAAAGCTGACATTTCTTTTCATCCTCAGGTTGACAATTTTGAAACATGTATTTCACAGATGACAGATGAAGAATTGAATATAGAAATTTTCAAATACATCTGTGAAGAAAAGGTGGAGCAAGAAGCTGAGCAAATAGAGGAGCAAACGTCTGACCTTATAAAGATCCAGTGCATTCAGGAAAAACACCGCTGTTTTGGGGAGTACAAATCAAAGAAAACACCCAGAAGCTTGACAGAATGGAACTTCCATTCCAAGTCAAGCACCATACAAGACCTCCTGATTTTCTTTCTTTCTTTTCAGGAATCACTGGAGCAACAAGGAGCAAAAAGGTGGCACGAGCACTGAATGAAACAAAATTCTTTTTGCCACTTTATCGTTGGAAGAGACCCTTCAAAAGCAACGCTCACGGGATTGTCTTTGATCGGACATCCAAAACGACGCTGAAACCTCCTTAACAGATAGATTTCAGTCACGTCTGGCTGAAGACGAAAAATTTAGCGCTAGCAGGGAGGCAACCCATGCAATTTGTTGTAATTTATTTTCATATTTTGTGTGAACTTTTTAAATTTTGTGTGTTATTTTGTAGGGAAAAGCACAAATGGAGCATTTTAAGACAGAAGGAATGGTGTTTGACAATCACAAAAAGGAGAGCTAATTCATTTGTGATGGCTGAGTAAAGAATGATTTCTTGAGACGCATCCTAATGAATTTATACCAAACAAGTGGCGTATTGCATACACAATTTCGTTGCCTTAATTATTACTTTGATTCGCTTTTCTTTTGTAAATATCTTTATTTTCGTAGACAGGATCCAGACCTTTTTGACCTTTCACGATTTCTTTTTTTGTTGTTTAGCTAACAAGCTTCCTCTGGAAGATACTTGTGCTATTATTACTCACCCCTTTTCAGGTACTATAAATTCAGCCCGTCATTGCACTTTTGAAGGCATCCAGAGTTAAGAAAGATACATAAAAAAAATGGAAGCCACTTCAAGAAGACGAGTTGAGAACATCTGTGTGTTTTGCGGTAGTACTGTTGGTACTAAACCACAATACATAGAGGCAGCACAGGAATTGGGTCGAGTCTTAGCAGCAAGGAATATGCATTTAATATATGGCGGAGGAAATCTTGGACTAATGGGGATCGTTTCAAAGGCCGTACAGGAAGGAGGCAGTCATGTTTTGGGAATCGTCCCAAAACCCTTGGCAGAGGCGAATCTTATTGGATCATCAAACGGAGAGGAACTGATCGTGCCAGGTATGTCTGAACGACTGGTAGAAATGATTAACCGTTCTGATGCTTTTATTGCTTTGCCAGGTGGCTTAGGAACATTGGAGGAAATTTTTATAGTACTATCTTGGGCGAACCTGAACATACACCAGAAACCGCTTGGATTGCTTAACGTTGATGGATTTTATGATTTTCTTTGTGTGTTTCTTGATGATGCTCGGAGAAATGGGTTCGTGTCAAAACCTATGAAAGAACTCTTATTCACTGCCAGAACTGCACCGGATCTAATTGATCAACTCGTAGCCTTTGAACCACAAGTTGACCCTATCATTTCAAAGATAAAATGGTCCGAGGACGATCGTGGTAAGAAGCGTCGAATAAATCTGGATCTTAACCTTTAATTTCCTGTAGAATTTCAGCTAACCAGGTACGATTTTCTAAACTCTTCTTCTACTGTTTAAGACATTGGGGACAATGTCTCATTTAGGTTTGGGGGTGAGGTATAGTTAATAGTACTTGTTTGTATTGTGTTTTTATTTTTAGTCCAAATTTTTCGAAAAATACAAAAAAATTAAAAAATTAATAAAAACAAAGGGCATATTTAAAGCTAGGTAATGGTTTGGTGTCTTCCTTCACTCACTACCTTTTTATAAGGAAAAGCTGTGGAGGCACCTAGATAATCATTCACTTGTAGTGTGTTGTGACAGACTAGTTTGGAGGACTCGTTGTTTATTCCTGACAACAAGCGATAAGAGCCTAAGGGGCTAGGGTACTTAAGTGAGCCTCGCTCCACCTTCCCTCTGGGGAATCTACAACGGGAAGTCCATTCGACAGTTAGTCACACACCATAAACTGAGCCTTTGATTAAACTTCTAAAAAACATGTAAATTAAAGTTTTATGACTAGTAGAAATATGTGGTTGTTATGTTGACTAAAAAGATGAAATTGGTAAGAAATGGCTGTGTAAGGAGTTTCCACTCTTGAGACGTATTTCAAACCATTTATTTCGAAAAAAGTTAATTTTTGTTTATTCACTTTTGAATTATTAAATTTGTAAATTCTCCATAAAACTGACTAAAATGAATCTTCATATACTTAGTTAGCAGATATTATCAACATACATAGTAACATACGGACATGAGCTGTAATTGAAAAGTTTGTAATATTCCGTGCTCTAGTTTAATTGGAAGAAGCATCTATAATTAGTGATGGAATAAAAAAAAAAAAAAAAAAAAAAAAAAAAAAAAAAAAATACATCTGAGATCCGAGTTATTAAGTCTGTAAGGGTATTTTAATACCTAGTGCCCTAAAACCAACTGGTTTGGGAGTCATTGGCCCAAAACTCGTTACATGGATCAAAAATGATGAAAATTTTATATATATGTATATATATCTGAAGTCTGAGTAATTAAGTCCTTAGGGGTGTCTTAACACCTGATGCCCTAAAGCCAACTGGTTTGGGAGTCACCGACCCAAAGCTCGCTACATAGACGGAAGATATTGTATATAAATAAAAAAATAGTCAAAATTCAGAAAATCAAAGAAAAAATCAGAAAAATCAGAAAATTTATTCCATTGCTACAAAAAGATGTGAAATCTAATAGAACTTTAGGACAAAAATATTACTTTCTTATCAACTGCACTTATGACTGTTGTGGGCAAAAATGAGTTGTTTAATATTATGTTGGCTATGTATATGAAGAATGGTAAAAATAATCGGAGAATTTACTTATTCAGTAATTTAAAATGAAACAAAACATCTAGTAACTTGGATTAGAAATTTCATCTGATTAGTCACTAACATCTTTATTCTCTTTTCGCTTGTCTTTTTGCTTTTGTGTGCATTAGTTTTAATACCTTTTTACTTTTATAAAATGTTTGTGGGTATCATTGCTGTAAACCTTCACGAGACTACAACTCGTCCACTAGGGACACCTAGGGGTTTAAAGGCTTGTTGCATACGCTAAATGCAATCGTGATCCCTACGAAAGTGGCTTAGTTAAATTTTATTATGTTATTTTATTCTGTATTTTGCTCGAGGACTAGCAAAATGTTAGGTTTGGGGGTGTGATGAGTGGTATTTCTATCACTATTTCCCACTCATTTAACTTAATATTTTGTATAGTTTCTTGAGTTATGAACGTTTTGATATATTTTGTGTTATTTTGCAGATAAATAAAGTTTCAGGACATTCTGGAGCTGTTTTGGGGCAAATGGACAAAATTGGACAAAAAGGGCAAAATCGTCATTTCATCAGCATTCAGCGTCGCGCCGCCCAGACCTTCAGCGTCGCGACGCTCAGTGTGCGCCGAATCTGCTATCATGCGCTGGGTCCACAAATCAGAATCTGAGAAAAGTAGACTTTGCTAACGTGCGCCGTGCCACGTGTCACCATCACAACGGAGATGCTAAAATGCGCCGTGCCACGTGTCGAAATCTCATTGCTTGGACGGCCACCGCCCCACGTGTCATCCTACGTGTCGCCACATCATCATGCCACATCAGCAGCCACGTCAGCAAGTCAACCGAGTCAACATGCCACGTCAGCATCAGCCAATCACAGCGCGACACGTGTCAACCTCTCATTCGTCTGACGGCCACCGCCCCACGTGTCGCCACGTCGCCTTCCACATCATCAGAGTGACGCAAGCAATGATGTCATGAACAGTTGACACGTCATCGTGACGTAAGCAATGACGTCATGAACAGTGCCACGTCATCGGATAAGATTCTGAGCCGACCAACCAGTGCGTGACACGTGTCCTACTGTACCCAGCGTCGCGACGCTAGTGCAATTTGGGCGTCGCGACGCCGGAGCCTTATCCGAGCCTATAAATAGAGATCGAATTTTCAGTTTTCATTACACCTTTCTCTCTCTTTTTTTAGTTCTAAATTGAGAGCTTCTCTCTCTAGAATATTTTAGTTTAAGTTTTGTAAATATTTTTAATTACTTTTTAATAGTAATAGTAATTTTACTTTCTTACTTTTACAGTTCTTACTATTTACAGTTTTTACTTTTTACTTTTTTACTATGTGTAGGTAACTTTTCACCGCTAAGGTAAAAAGGTAATTCTTTTACTATTGCTATTTAGATTAATCTCCCTAAAAATAATATATTTACTATTTAAACCTGATTAATAAAGGATACCGCCATATTGGTCGGTGATTATTAAATTCTTATTCCGCCTTTATGGCTGGTTATTATGGTTCCGCCTTATGGCTGGTTATTTTGGTTCCGCCTTTATGGCTGGTTATTTTGGTTCCGCCTTTATGGCTGGTTATTATAATCACAAGTTGATATATTATTTTAATGGGAGATATCTAAATAATAAATAGTAGAAGTAATTCCTTTTACCTTAGTATTTTATTTTATTTATTTTATTTTTCAACTTTTATTTTATGTCTTTTTATTTTATGTCTTTTAATTTTATGTCTTTACTAGTCCTAGTTATGTGTTAGTTATTTAAGGGTTGTGATGATTTCTATATCACCGGATTTAAAAAAAGGGTTAGATTATAGTTTGGGTAATTAAAGAGTTATTTGTTGAGTCATAATCTTAATGCTTTTTATTAACTGATCACTAATAAAATTGATTAGGTAAACTTAAAATGAACTAGACATAGGGATTTTAAGTTTAAGACCTTAGTCTCAACAACCCACGATCTTCCTTAAGGATAGATAACCCTTTAATAGATTTCCTTACAGGATAGGAATATACCTGTCGGGCGGGGGTAGTCATAATTGGAACTCAATCTTAATGAATCTAGGTAATTTAATTGACATAGACATATGGTTCAATTGGATTATACTAGGTATTTGTAAATGATCATTCGGAAGAGGCTTTTACATAATTTAGTGTTCCAGATTAATAATTCAATAATTTACCCAACCATGGTTTAACTACTTCATCTTTTAAATGATATTAGAATAATTCACAACCCTAGATCTTTGAGTCTTTTATTTTCCTTAGTATTTTCTTTTGTCTTTTTATTATTTATTTATTTAGCAACGCCACAATCAACCAATCAATCAAACAATCTCTCTCATCTCCATTTAATTAGATATTTGTAATTAAATAGATTCAACAATTAATAACAATAGTAGGAATTAAGTCCTCGTGGGATCGATATTTTTATACTACTTGAACGATACGTGCGCTTGCGTTATACGTGTGTGTTTACGCCGGTCAGATACATTGGCATATGTATTGTATATATGTTTCGGACTTGGATGTCCACCTACCGGATCTAGGAATTGGATGAGATCTAATTGATCTTCGAGATCTACCTAATTAAATATCATACAGCTTGTGTTATTTAACCGGATCCTAGCCCACTAGGAAACTGGGTTTCCCGAGTACTCAACAGAGGGTTAGAGGCTCGCCGAAAAATAGTGGGAGGCTAGTATTGAATTTTGCAATTTCATTCAGATACTTAGCTTTACGCGCTTTCAAATTATTTCATCAAAATTATTTTATTAGCTGGACTAATATAATGTTATTTTTCTTGTAACAGTTAGACTGTACCCAAATATCATTGACTAGATAGTTGGACTATCGTAGTCAAGATGACTGGAAAGGGAAATGTTCGAGACATTATCATGGGCGAGAATGTCTTTAAGGGCACGAACTTTACCGATTGGGAAATGAATCTAAGGATAGTCCTTGGATCCGAAAGGCTGTTGTACACCATACAGACACATCTTGGGCCTAAACCCACACCTGATCAGACACTTGAGCTGGAGCTTTGGAAGACTCACGGCGATGATTATGATACTGCTCAGTCTATTATGCTTGCTTCCATGACTCAGCATTTCCGTCGACAAAATAGGGACATGGATCCTTATAACATGTTGGCGAGGTTGCAAGATCTTCACCAATCTAACAAGAGGTCGCAAAGATATGAGTTAGTCAAGAAGCTCTTTCGTTCACGTATGTAGAAGGCATGTCTGGTGAGTCACATGTGGAACAGATGATTGCTGACATAGATGAGCTAGCTAAGATGGGGATAGTCTTTGAGGCTGAGATTACTATAGACATGGTCTTGCAATCTCTCGCCGACTCTTGGAGACAATTCATCATAAACTATAATTTGATAAATACTGATGATACTCTTAGAGAGTTATTGTCTACTCTCAAGGAAGCTGAGAAGGAGCTTCTCAATGGCAATAAGCGCTAGGCGCACTTTGCTTCGACATCTCAGACACCGAGGGCTGGGCCCAAGGAAACTGGAGGTGTGAAGAAGAAGAAGCATAAAAGAAAGGGCAAGGCCAAATCGTCAAAGGCTTATGGGAAGCCTAAGGATAAATCTCAGGATGTTTTTTGCCTCCAGTGCGGAAAACGGGGTCACTAGAAGCGTGATTGCCGCGAGTACAAGGTGCTCCAGAAGGAGACAAGGCGGGCAAGGCACCGCCTCAGGTATGTTTGTTATTGAAATAAAATGGCTACTTCTAGTTTTAAAAATTGGATTTTTGATTCTGGTTGTAGTACTCATATATGTACTGATGTGCAGGATCTGCAGATTAGTAGGAGTCTGGCTTCAGGGGAGATTGATCTGCGTGTTGGAAACGGGTCACCTGTTGCTGTTTTGGCCGTGGGCACTTTTGTTTTGGAACTGCCCTCGGGGCATGTACTTGAACTTAAAGACTGTTATTATGTACCTAGTTTGACTAGGAATATTATATATGTCTATGTTAACCCAATGTAGGTATCCTTTTGTATTTAGAAACACTGGGTGTTACTTATATAAAAATGATGTAGAAATTTACACTGCTGTTGCAAATAATGGTCTTTATATTTTGAATATAAATCTATCTCCAACATATAATATAACAAACAAAAGGCTCAAAATGAGTAACAAAGATGAAACCTATTTGTGGCACTGTCATCTGGGACACATAAACAAGACTCGCATATCCACACTTTCGAAGAGTGGGTACTTGGACGGATTTGATCCAAATTCAAATGACGTCTGCGAATCTTGCTTATTAGGCAAAATGCCTAAAACAACTTTTAGCGGTAAAGGTGAACGCGCCACCGAACTGTTAGCCCTCGTTCATAGTGACGTTTGTAGGCCCATGTCTAGCCAGGCTAGAGGTGGATATGAATACTTCGTAACATTTACGGATGATGCATCGCGTTATGGTTATGTGTATCTCATGAGACACAAGTCGGAAACTTTTGAGAAATTCAAAGAGTTTCGACACGAAGTTGATGTTGAGTTCCTAATTAGGTCCCAAGAATCATCCAAAACAAGCATAAAATTCGTATGAACACATCAAAGGAGTAAGGCGGAAACATAACTCACATTGAACGGTTTGAGATGCGAAGAACAAGCTGCGTTTTTGCCTCCATCCATGCTCACGGCAACAGCTCTCCAAGGCAGTGGGCTGCTCGGTTTTGACTGGTTTGGTTCCTCCATGATTCGGCCATTGATGAACACCATGGAAGCTCCAAGCTTCAAGCTTTTCCATGCTCATAAATTCGTTTCCCTATCACCATAATATAACCCATGTGTGTGCTAGCACTACTCTTCTTCATTTGCTTCTCAAAATTTCGGTCAAACAAGAAGATTTTGTGAAGAAATCGGCTTGAAGCCGTGAGAAGAGGAAGATGAAAAGAGAGGGAAAAGAGAAGTGTGTGAGTGTGGTTAGATGGAGAGAGAAAGTGAAAGCTTTACTTATATATTTATTTTATTTTCAAAAATAAAACAAATACAAAAAGCTTTATCATTTACCAAAAGTAAAAGTCAAAAAGCAAAAATGCTTTTCAATCATTTCACATCACTATTCACATCACATCTCTTCACTTTAATCAAAGTGACATGTCATATCACATCACTCAAAGTGACAAGTGATTTGACGATTGATGCGACTAGCGATTTGACGCTTGATGTGACTTGCGTGCCGCGCTCGAATTCGAAATGAATGCGCTCGCAATCACTCTCGGGCTCAGGTTCGCTAATTCCAAATTAACGAATTTTCCGTCGCGTCGTAATTAAATGATTACGCCTAGCGAAATCACTATTTACGTCGCTAACGAATTAATTCTAAATTAATTTGTTTCGAAATCCAATTTCTTATAATATATCGAATATATTATTTTATCGATTAATTCCAAATTAATCGTTCTCTCTCTTTAATTAATATTTTATCCCAGATAAAATATCTCCGTAATTAATCCCAGATTAATTTTCTCTCTCTTCTAATTAATCCCAGATTAATTAAAGTGCGAGTTATACATCATCGGTGAATCTTCGGGAAGCGACCCATGAGATCTCCGGATATGTTGGCAGTAAAACGGTTATCGGACTATCCGAACACGTAAGTACCTCGTACTACGTTTGTACCGATTTACAAGACAAGGTTGGCTTCTAGCAAAGCGCCATGCCTACCCAATTCTCCAGAAATATTCTTACAGGAATATATAGATCTGTATCAAGCGTAGTATACCGTAGTATTGTGTATATCGGCCCAGTATCGGATAGTCACGTGCTAGGGCTGGGGCTGGATAAGTGTCTGCCCCGTCCGAAGCACATGTCGGATGTCTGGTAACTAGTCTCTATAATCAGATATTCATGACCTGGTCATAATATCATGATTGGATGCGCATCACTCAAGAGCACTAGTACCGTATCCTGCGTGACATCATCTCCACTATGACTGAAGTGATACTTCCGTCTTGACATCACACCCAATACACTACGACTCTCTGATAAACCCAGAAGTGGTGTACGCAGAACCGGTTAAAGCCCTGTACCACCAAGACCAAAGTCTACCGATTATCGTAAGTATTAGCGGTGCAAGTCTCAGGTTAAGACCAAATACACCTACCCTGATGTCGGACTCCCATAGACACATAGTCATAATACCAATGGGATTCCGAGGGGTCTATCCAGAGCGAAGCTGTTTCCCGTACCATCGGTGAAACACAACCTCCTATCGCACTTGCATAAGTATCCAATACTTAAATATATGAGAACTATGCCGTTGTGCCCTCACAACGCGCACAAGTGCAATACTAGCCTATTCCGCATTATCGATGTCCTGTCTCGATAATACTACGACTAGGGATATTTAATGATTATATCTACGTGGACTGATACTGTCTCATATCATTCTCGTCCAGGAACAAATCATAGGGACCTCTCATCATTTATATATCTAAGGTGATCTAATCACAAATGATAAGAGTGCAATCTCCTTTGTCACATAGTTAATTTGTACAACAACACCATGATCTGTACAAATAGTGACGCTATGGGTCATATTATCCAACAATCTCCCACTTGGCACATAGCCAGTCACTCGAGTGTCTAACACCCGAACTATGTACGGTTGGCTCAAACTGCTGAGAAAAGGTTTTCGTCAGCGGATTTGCATGATTATCATCCGATGCGATTTACATGATCATCACATCGCCACGATGTATGATCCGAACGAATCAGATGAATATAGAAGTATATATCTGGATCGTCGATGAGACCTTTAATTCCTTAGTCTGTGCTGACGCCTAGCTCAGCCACTAACAGAACTATATCTAATCTAATTAGATTTATTATCGACCCAAATAGCTTCTATTGCTGCCTCAGCTGCAGCAATAATCCGTATTTGTTGTTTATTCGGAACAGAATCTTGCTCGGAAGATTTCCAGCTCACTGTTCCGTTATTCAAACTATATAGTACCGTTTGCGACTTTTAGTCGTCTTTATCAGTTATAGGAAACTTGCTACAGTGACCCCAGTCACTTCAAGTTCTCCTTCTCCATAGACTAAGACAGCATCCTTAGTTCTCTAAGATACTAACGGATGTTCTTAACATCAATCCAGTGACTATCACTCGGATTGGCCTGTTTGTGAATCCATATGCTCAAAGCGTATGATACACCAGGTCTCGTACATTTTTCAATGTACGGTTTCTAGGAGAGTATGCGAAAGCCAAGCTTTCGCCGATATTATTTTATGGGAATATCATTTCCAAGAAATGACGTATTATCATTATTTTATAGGACAGCCACTGTCAGTGCGCTCCCACTAACCCTCTTATTTACACAAGAATCATTTTCGTTTTGAATTAAATCATATACCATTATGATTATATCAAAACGATAATTCCAAGAACCTAATGCTTGCTTCAATCCAATCATGGATCGAATAACAAGCATTATCCAAATGGATTTACCGTGGCAACAGGTAAAAGGTTGAATCGTAATCAACACAATGTTGATAACGATACCTTTCCGTTAAAGCCTTGCTTTATACGTTGGTATGTTGCCATCCATGTATGTCTTCCTAGAAGACTTTTAAGTACCATTAGGCACAATGCCTTGTGGTACATCAACTAGTATCCAAACTGGTTGATATACATGGAATCCATTTCGGATTATATGGCACTTTGCCATAATTGGGGAGTTGATATCTTGTATCACTTCCTCATACGTAGTCAGTTGGTATTCCTCAATAAGATTCACATCTTTATAAGGTTAGATCAGAAACCCATACCCCAGGTTGTTTTCTGACTCTGTCCGACTTACGCGGTTCTTGTGTATTCGAAGATTAATGGTAATAGTCTCATCCTTGATGAACTATTTGTGTTCCATTAAGATTCGGTGCCTTGAACAGTATTACTCCGATTTCCATCGAGTTATACTATCCTCCCACTTACCACTGCATATCGGTATTCCTATCAGGAAAAACGTATGGTGAGCAACAATCTAATTGTTCTCTTGTGAGGTGTATAAGTACAATACTTACGGTATCCCTAGGATGACCTACATTTGGCACTTATCCTATTTGGGTTTTAGTTTGGTATCATCCAAACATATGCCTAGCATACCCAAATTATCAGGAATGAGAAACCCGGTTTCTTTCCCGTTCATATCTAATATGATATCTGTCAAACAGATTTTATGGAACCTTATTCAAAATAAGTTCTTGCACTGTTTAGCATATCCGTCGAAGGAAATGGTAGCTCAGAGCGACTCGTGATTAACCTTATCATGTCTAACAAAATTCGGTTAATCTGTTCGGACACACCATCAAACTGACGTGTTCCGGGAGGAGTCCTTATTTGAAAGAATACTATACTCTTTCATTATACTAGAAACTTATTGTTTAAGTATTATTCATTACGGTCTTACCGTGACGGTTTAATACTTTAGCCGATCTTTTGTCTATTTCGTGTCGAAACTGTAAAAGTTTCCGATTTGTGTTCTTCAAAAGAAACACATAACCATACGCGATGCCACATCCGTACAGGTCACGAAATATTCATATCCATATCTAGCCTAGCTAGACATGGGCCCACTTACTTCACTATGAAGTAGGGCTAACAGATCGGTGGCATTTACACTTTTACCAAGTAAATAGTGTTTTAGGCACTTTGCCCAAATAGACTAGATTCGTAGACTTTATTTGAATGGAATCAAATCAGTCCTGGTATCCGCTCTTCAAAAGTGCGGATATACGATTCTTGTTTATCAGTGTCCCTGACAACTATGCCACAATTAAGTTTCTTAACTGATCAAATCAGTTTGAGCTATTTATTTGTCATGTTATATATTTGAGATATTATTTATATTCAAAATATAAATCCTGTTATTCACATCTAATGTGTTTATCTCAATATCATCTTTATATAATGAAACACTTTAGTGTTCTAGAATATAAAGGTACACCCGCAGCGGGTTATACGCGATATAGAGATAATGTTTCTAGTCAAACTAGCTACATTATAACAGTTTCTAAATTTAAGTACTAACCCGAAGGTAGTTCCTAAATTCAGATATCTACGGTTAAAACAGCGACTTTCGTCCCGTTTTCAATTCGCAGATAAATCTCAATTGAAGTCAGTATCCTGTTCAAAATAGATTCTGAACATCAATATATATATTTTATGTACCACACTAAGTATCTAAAATCCAATTTTAATACTAGCTGTGAACATAATTATGACAAACATAATGGATTAAGCACTTAAGTTATCATTACATGATCTTCCAAAGATTATGCTCTACTATTTGCTTAACTCTGGGCTTAGGCATAATACGTTATTTTATCAAATAAAATAACTTATTATTTTTCCAGGACCATCCTGAAATTTATTCCCAATTTGAAAATTAAAGTCGTTTAAATACATTTTCACCCAGGATTATGTCTTAAACACTAATCTTTCATTTTTATATCTTGATTCTAATAGTCCAACTATTTAATCAACGATTTGTGGTACTATTTATTATAATGATTATAATAGTCCAACTATATAATCAAATATAATCTAAATTAATTAACCTCAATTACATTGATTACTATAGTCCAACTATAAAATCAACTGTAAACTGAAATTAATTAATTCAAATATATTGATTAATATAATCCAATTATATATAATCAAATATAATACAGTCCAACTGATTATTAAAACAACAATTTAAATATTAGTCCAACTAACATTTAATCTAACGACGAAATAATTTGAATGAGCGCGTATGGCGAGTAATTGAACGAGTATTGCAAATTCAATTCTTGCCTCCCACTATTTTTCGGCGAGCCTCTAACCCTCTGTCGAGTACTCGGGAAACCGTGTTTCCTAGTGGGCTAGGATCCCGTTAAATATCACACAATCTTGACTTTGGCCAACAAATTGTATGATAATTAACTAGGTAGATCTCGAAGATCAATTGGATCTCATCCAATTCCTAGATCCAGTAGGCGGATATCCAAATCCTAAACATATATCTTATATATGCCAATACATCCAATGTATTACCTAACCTTTTTCCTCTGAATCAACTAAGCCTTGGCTTTGGCACAACAAACCTAGTGATCCCAGTCAAGCGCGACCCATTGACCATGGAAAGCTTCGTAATCAATGTCGATGGACAAGAAGTGGTCTTGACTTTGGCCAACAAACCACAACTTGGACAAGACACTGATATGGAACAAAGCCTTCGTGATTCAAACACATCTTCGACGGACAAGGGCTTGACTTTGGCCAACAACCCATGCCAATCTCGGATCTTGAGTAAGAATCACTCAATGGAAGGAAAAACGCATGATATTTGATGAGGGTTTTTCGCGTGCAAATTGGCTACCAATTTAATTATCTTTGTTAAGGTCTCATCATCATACACCCTTAAACATGCATTCTAAACACATAATAAAGCGAGTATGAAAATAAAATAATAATGATATGCGGATGGATACTTTACATTGATCCTAGATCAAATCTCTCATTTTCTCTCTCCAAAGCTAGCACATGTATTTACTTCTACCCGTTACACTACTACACTTCTAAAGAAACCTCATTTACATTGAGGGGAATAGGTGAGAAGAGAATACAAAGAGTATAGAGGTGATAAGGCTGGACACGCAGGTCCAATTTAATAAATCAAATTTATTACACAATTTCCAAAATTGCCCCACCCGACTAATATCCATCCGATATACATTATTCATGCATCACAACCATGTATTCATACAAGCATGTTATCAATCAATCTAATCCAATTAATTAATCTGATAATTAGTGATCATCCAATGTTCAAACAACGATTTGATTTTTGCTCGAGTCAAACTCGTTTTGCGAATAAGTACTGAAAGTACGAATTCTTGAATTAAATTAAACTACAACATTAAATCCAATTTAACATGTATTTAATACTAATTCACTATTCAATTCCAAATTGAATATTACACTTTATTAATGAACCTTTACGACTTAAATTCCAAATTTAATCGCAATGGGTCTCAAAGCCCAATTAACATCTAATGTTTATTTAATTAAAGTCCAATGGGCTTTTAATTAATTTCTTAAGGCGTGGACTTTTGGTCAACTCGGGTCAAACTGATAACCAAAATCCAATCCGGGAGTTACCCCATAAGCCTTTAAATTAATTTTGGCCCATTAGGCCCAATTAAATAATTAAGGTCCATTAAGTCATAATTGGACTTTATGGATGCGGTTTTGGCCCAATTGGATCCAACCAAATTGGCCTAAACCTAACTTGGTACAACCAAGCCAAAAGCCCAATTACAACCTATAAGGCCCAATTTCCAAAATAAGCCCAATTAATTAACTTATAAAATTCCAAATTCCATAATTAATTAACCTAAGTGTAATACACAATTGACCACCCAATTAATATTTCTAAAATATCAATTAGCATACTTAATCATGCATTTACATCAAATAGTGTCCAACACAATTTATTAAAATCAAACCCAATTTACATGCTTTTGTTCTGGCAATTAGGGGTTTTTTAATCCGATTCGGTTTCAATCCAATTGAATCCACAATCATCATTTCCCAAATCAATTAAACTCATCTAATGAATCAAAATACAAAAAACACAATGAATTTCATATCCAATTGAATTCGGCCAAGCCTACTTTAATTTGGGAAAATTGTTCCAAATCAAAATTCAATCCAATCAAATTTCAATTCAACATTACCCACTTGTTTCAAGTCATCCAATGATCAAACAAACAAAAATTCACCAAGATATTAGGGTCTCAATTTTCGGCCAACATAAGCAATTTGGGGAAAATTGTTCCAAACTCATTTTCAACAAATTGATCCAATCAATCCTCAATTAAACATACTTTAAGCATTCTAAATCATCCAATTTCATCAAACATGCTCAAAATCAAGTTTACCCAAATTTGTCATGCCCAAAATTTGGGGAAAAATGGATCCAACCAAATTTCATGAAATTGATCATGCACAACATCAATTCAACCTCATTCAAGCATACTATACTAAACAATTTAATCAATTGATGCTCAAATTGAGTTTACCCAATTTTGTCAACTTTGGCCTACACAAAAAATTGGGGAAATTTGTTCCAAACACAATTTCTTCAAATTGATCTAATCAATCATTAATTCCAACTCATTTAAGCATACTATAACAAACAATTTCATCAAAACATGCCCAAATTCGTTTTACCCAATTTTAACCCTAACTTTTTCATGCTTGTTCAAGGCTCAAGATACCATTGTTGAGTTCCTAATTAGGTCCCAAGAATCATCCAAAACAAGCATAAAATCGCATGAACACATCAAAGGAGTAAGGCGGAAACATAACTCACATCGAACGATTGGTTGAGATGCGAAGAACAAGCTGTGTTTTTGCCTCCCTCCATGCTCACGGCAACAGCTCTCCAAGGCAGTGGCTGCTCGGTTTTGACTGGTTTGGTTCCTCCATGATTCGGCCATTGATGAACACCATGGAAGCTCCAAGCTTCAAGCTTTTCCATGCTCATAAATTCGTTTCCCTATCACCATAATATAACCCATGTGTGTGCTAGCACTACTCTTCTTCATTTGCTTCTCAAAATTTCGGTCAAACCAGAAGATTTTGTGAAGAATCGGCTTGAAGCCGTGAGAAGAGGAAGATGAAAAGAGAGGGAAAAGAGAAGTGCGTGAGTGTGGTTAGATGGAGAGAGAAGTGAAAGCTTTACTTATATATTTATATTTTATTTTCAAAAATAAATCAATACAAAAAGCTTTATCATTTATTCCAAAGTAAAAGTCAAAAAGCAAAAATGCTTTTCAATCATTTCACATCACTATTCACATCACATCTCTTCACTTTATCAAAGTGACATGTCATATCACATCACTCAAAGTGACAAGTGATTTGACGATTGATGCGACTAGCGATTTGACGCTTGATGTGACTTGCGTGCCGCGCTCGAATTCGAAATGCGAATGCGCTCGCAATCACTCTCGGGCTCGGGTTCGCTAATTCCAAATTAACGAATTTTCCGTCGCGTCGTAATTAAATGATTACGCCTAGCGAAATCACTATTTACGTCGCTAACGAATTAATTCTAAATTAATTCGTTCGCCCGAATTAAAATCTAATTTTAATTCCGCGTCGAAATCAATTTCTTATAATATATCGAATATATTATTTTATCGATTAATTCCAAATTAATCGTTCTCTCTCTTTAATTAATATTTTATCCCAGATAAAATATCTCCGTAATTAATCCCAGATTAATTTTCTCTCTCTCTAATTAATCCCAGATTAATTAAAGTGCGAGTTATACATCATCGGTGAATCTTCGGGAAGCGACCCATGAGATCTCCGGATATGTTGGCAGTAAATCGGTTATCGGACTATCCGAACACGTAAGTACCTCGTACTACGTTTGTACCGATTTACAAGACAAGGTTGGCTTCTAGCAAAGCGCCATGCCTACCCAATTCTCCAGAAATATTCTTACAGGAATATATAGATCTGTATCAAGCGTAGTATACCGTAGTATTGTGTATATCGGCCCAGTATCGGATAGTCACGTGCTAGGGCTGGGGCTGGATAAGTGTCTGCCCCGTCCGAAGCACATGTCGGATGTCTGGTAACTAGTCTCTATAATCAGATATTCATGACCTGGTCATAATATCATGATTGGATGCGCATCACTCAAGAGCACTAGTACCGTATCCTGCGTGACATCATCTCCACTATGACTGAAGTGATACTTCCGTCTTGACATCACACCCAATACACTACGACTCTCTGATAAACCCAGAAGTGGTGTACGCAGAACCGGTTAAAGCCCTGTACCACCAAGACCAAAGTCTACCGATTATCGTAAGTATTAGCGGTGCAAGTCTCAGGTTAAGACCAAATACACCTACCCTGATGTCGGACTCCCATAGACACATAGTCATAATACCAATGGGATTCCGAGGGGTCTATCCAGAGCGAAGCTGTTTCCCGTACCATCGGTGAACACAACCTCCTATCGCACTTGCATAAGTATCCAATACTTAAATATATGAGAACTATGATGTTGTGCCCTCACAACGCGCACAAGTGCAATACTAGCCTATTCCGCATTATCGATGTCCTGTCTCGATAATACTACGACTAGGGATATTTAATGATTTATCCTACGTGGACTGATACTGTCTCATATCATTCTCCGTCCAGGAACAAATCATAGGGACCTCTCATCATTTATATATCTAAGGTGATCTAATCACAAATGATAAGAGTGCAATCTCCTTTGTCACATAGTTAATTTGTACAACAACACCATGATCTGTACAAATAGTGACGCTATGGGTCATATTATCCAACAGTTGAAAAATAGACCGGCAAGAGTATTAAGATATTACGGTCGGACCGTGGTGGAGAATACTTGAGCAATGAGTTTCTAGATTTCCTGAAAGAATTTGGTATTCTTTCACAGTGGACTCCTCCTGGAAACCGCAATTAAACGGTGTGTCCGAATGGAGAAACCGTACTTTGTTGGACATGGTAAGATCTATGATGAGTCGTACTGAGCTACCTATTTCCTTCTGGGGATATGCATTAAACAGTGCAGTTCTTATTTTGAATAAGGTTCCGTCAAAATCTGTTCAACAGACTCCGTATGAGATATGGACAGGAAAGAAACTGGGTTTCTCGTTCCTGAAGATTTGGGGGTGCTGGGCATACGTCAAGCTTTTGGAAGGTACCAAACTTGAACCCAAATCGGATAAATGCCTTTTCGTGGGATATCCTAGGGAAACCAAAGGATATTACTTCTATCACCCATGAGAGAACAAAGTATTTGTTTCTCTACATGCGGTTTTCCTTGAGAAGGAATTCCTAAATGCATTGGTTAGTGGGAGGAAAGTAGAACTTGATGAAAATCATAGTGACAATGTTCCTGGCATAGAATCCTCAACGGAACAAGAACAGTCCATCAGGATGAGACTGTACCATAATCTTCTATTACACAAGGACCGCGTAGGTCGGAGAAGTTCAGAATAACCTGAGAGGTATGGGTGAATGGGTTTTTTAGGGGCTGAATCCGGTAAACGCAGCGGAAGCGATGAAAATCGTTTTTCAGATTTCAAAACTTTTTCAAACTTTTTCTCGGATTAATTAAATAAACATATTTATTTAATTTTCCAATAATCAATTTATGAAATAAAATTCAAATGAATCATATTCAAGTGAATTTACCGAATTACCCTTGTATTGGTACTTTGTCCATTTTAGTCCGAAATTGATCAAATCAATTTTGAATGATTCTAAATAATTCTAAGATGAACTTAGCATGCTCAAAACATCAAAACACCAAAAGCAACAAAAATCCCTAAATCTAAATTCTTGGCCGAGAGCACCAAAGGGGGGGCAATTTGTGTCTTTTGTGATTTCATGCATCAAAACACATCAAGATGAAATCCAATGAACATGAAACTTTATATGCATCATATACACTCAAAAATACACAACATAAATGAAAATCCCCAAATTTGGAATTAGTTAAAAACCATAATTTTTCAATTTCCACAAATTGGACAAATTAGACCAAATACACTAAATCAATTACTTCAATCATCTTTCTTACATCCAATCCATGTCTCAACACAATGAACAACTCAAGATCAAATCTAGGTCATTTTAGAGGGGTCAACAACTCTAGATTAGCAACATGGTTTCCAAAACCTTAAAAGAATCCTTACAACTACAATAGTCACAAGTATCCTTCATCACACATGCTTTACACTTTCATCACAGCTTCCATCAATAAAACACAAAGAACAAAGAAATAAATAATCTAAGATTAACATAGATTAAAGCCTAGAACCTAAGGAACAATTTCCTTACTAATAGCAAGTTCAAGAAACTTACTAAAAATCCAAGCTTTTTGAATTTTGCCTTTCTTTTCCTCAAGCTTCCTTTCTTTCTTTCAATGGAGTTTTCCTTTAAAGTGTATTAGGTTATCTTAATGAAAAGAAAAATGAAAAAAATATATACTTGTGCAAATCTAGCCTTGGCCGAATTCACCAAGCAAGCATATACCAAATTTTTTCATTTCAATTTCATTTCATAATCATTTGATAAAGTAAATTAAATATCTAAAACTACTTTAAAGATATTTAACAAAGTCAACAAAGGCAACTTTAATCATTTCAAAACGAATATCTAAAGTTAAGATATTTATATTTTATTATATTAATCATTAACAATTAAATAATTAATTAATTAATTAAATATAAATATCTTAAATATATGTATTATATTTACATTAAATATCAAAACATATATTCATTTATGATATTAGTCAAATATCTCAATTTGACATTTAATTAATGTGTATTTAAAATAATCAAGTATTAAATGTAAATACACAATAATTAGGAAATGACTATCGGGTCCCTACACATGTATTTTGCGTTAACCTTTAAACGACTTTATAAACAATCAAATTATTTATTATTGTTGCTCTAGTGCTCTACGAGTTTATTTCATTATTGAGACTCTATAGATTCAGGCATATCCGTCACGAAATCCAATTTCATGTCCATAATTATCCACCCGTAAATCATGACGATCACGGATAAACTGGCGCTGAATCATACAGGTCGAGGTCATGGCAAATGTATAATTCCTCCGTACAGGTATCCGGATTTATCCCAGAGATATAGATGTAAACGTCAAATCTCTATGGGGATTATCCAGTCGACTATTCTATTAGTAATCTCAAAAGAATGTTTAGAACTAGCTTCTAAACTTTACCACGGGCCCATGGTTTTATCTGATTGCTAATTATATGGACTACCTATGCTCTATTACACAGAACTGGCGGATCCTATCTTGATACACATAGGACACCCTGAGGATCTATCTACACCCAACGAACAGGCGGAGCTCTGATCTTAATAGATCGGTGACGTGACTGCCATCTAAGTGTAGAAGATGTCTCATGTGCCCACGATGGTATCTCAAGTCTAAGAATCACAAGTGCTACTCAACCCAAGAAGATTCTTATTGACGCTGGTGTACCATCCATTAAGAATCTTCGGTGAGTCGTTCAGTGTTTATCCGCTATAAACACCTACTCGTCTATACTCCAAGACTTATGGTTCATTGAGAAACCATTTGAATCATATATTCCATTATACGACTTGTACCAGTCTCAACGGGTTTACTATACTGACCAAGTAGTGTAAACCTTGACCAGGAACAGTCTGAGAATGACAACATCGTGATACTTGTCAATGTCCGTTGCGACGCTTTTGCAACTGTATCATGACTAATCATTCTAGGGTCATTACGTCTTTACCATATTAAAAGATTCATTATATTATAGAAACTGCATATATTATTCATAATAATAATGTTTTACAGAAGTATTTACACATAAATACAACCGGGAATTGGCGCTGTGAGCACCAACCCCAACAAAAACTCTCACTTGCTCTAGTGCCAATAACGATTGTATCTAATACCCATAGACTCCATGTGTTTATCAAACAACTTCGGAGGTATGGCCTTCGTCAACGGGTCTGCTACATTATCTTCACTCGGTACCTTGCACACGACAATATCCCCTCGTGACATAATCTCTCGAATGATGTGGTACTTGCGTTCCACATGCTTCGACTTCTGATGCGCCCTTGGTTCCTTTACTTGCGCAATGGCTCCAGTATTATCACATTATAACGGAATCATATTCTCGATACTTGGGACAACTCCCAATTCTGTGATAAAGTTCTTTATCCACACAGCCTCTTTTGCGGCTTCAGAAGCTGCAATGTATTCCGCCTCAGTGGTGGAATCAGCTGTAGATCCCTGTTTGGAACTCTTCCAACAAACTGCACCTCCGTTAAGGGTGAAGACAAATCCATATGTAGACTTTCTA
The DNA here is from genome assembly GCA_019454045.1 of Zanthoxylum bungeanum. Classification (NCBI taxonomy): domain Eukaryota; kingdom Viridiplantae; phylum Streptophyta; class Magnoliopsida; order Sapindales; family Rutaceae; genus Zanthoxylum; species Zanthoxylum bungeanum. The sequence continues at coordinate 279,656 of SKCR01044111.1, forward strand.
TCATCGGGATCCGATAGTATACCCATTAACTTGCAGTTCGTTTCCTCCATAAATTATTAACTTATCCTTAGTACCTTTAAGATACTTGAGGATATGTTTAATGGCCATCTAATGGTCATTACCTGGGTTGGACTGATATCTACTAGTTACGCTAACAGCGAAACTGATATCAGACCTTGTACATAACATGGCATATATTATGCTACCCAAACACGAAGCATAAGGTTGGCTAGACATTCTAACCTTCTCATCTTCTGTTTGTGGACACATCTTCTTTGAAAGATGAATCCCATGTCTGAACGGTATGTTTGTTGTCTTACAGTTACCAAAATTATATCGTTCCAAGATCTTATCTATGTACGTTAATTGGGATAACCCAATCAGCCTCCTTTGTCTATCTCTATAGAGTTTTATCCCTAAAACATAGGAAGTTTCTCCCAGGTCCTTCATGGAGAAATTCTTACAGAGGTACGCTTTGACGCTTTGTAACATGCCTAAATCATTCCCAATGATTAGGATGTCATCAACATATAGGACTAAAAATACGACCAAGCTCCCACTAGCCTTCTGATACACACAGGATTCTTCTGAATTCTTGGGAAAACCAGACGATCTAATAATCTCGTCGAATCGAAGATTCCAACTTTGTGAATCTTGTTTAAGTCCATAAATGGACTTCTTAAGCTTACATACCATACCCGAGTTTTCGCTGGACGCAAAACCTTCCGGTTGTTCCATATAGATTTCTTCATCAAGAAATCCATTTAGAAAAGCCGTTTTGACATACATTTGCCAAATCTCGTAGTCATGATACGCAGCTATAGAAAGCAAAATCCGAATAGACTTAAGCATTGCTACCGGTGAAAAAGTCTCATCGTAGTCGACGCCAGGTCGCTGCGTGTAACCTTTTGCTACCAGTCGGGCCTTGTAAGTTTCAACCTTACCGTCAGGCCCTCGCTTCCTCTTGTAACCATTTACAACCGATAGGAACAATTCCTTCGGGAAGCGGAACCAAGTCTCAAACTTGATTCTCATGCATTGAGTCTATCTCAGATTTCATGGCATTTTGCCATTTCACGGAGTCGATGTCCAACATCGATTCTCTATGGGTGAAAGGATCTGTCTCTTCTACTAAGAGAACATCCAGACACTTTTCTTGTATCAAATACAAGCGTTCAGGAGGTCTGGATACCCTTTCCGACCTACGGAGTGTATGTGTTGAAGGTCCTTCATCTACTTGAACTTCAGGTTCCTCCGTTGGTTCGTTATTTTCAGGTTGTACTTCATCAAGCTCAACCTGTCTATGATCACCACCTTCGGACAAAAATTCCACTTCTAGAAATTTTACGAAGGGAGCTACGAATACATTTCGATGCTCGGTATCATAGAACAGATATCCCCTCGTATTCGAAGGATATCCAACAAACCTAAACTTTTGCCCTCGAGGCGAAAGCTTATTTTGCTGAGTCACCCTGACATAGGCAGGACAACCCCAAACCTTAATATAATTAAGATTTGGTCTCCTACCGAACCATATCTCATACGGTGTCGTAGGAACAGCCTTTGAAGGAATCTTATTCAAAAGATGTGCGACGGTTAAGAGAGAGTAGCCCCATAAATAATAAGGCAAATCTGTGAAACTTAACATTGATCGGACCATATCCAATAAAGTCCGATTTCTCCTCTCAGATACTCCATTGTGTGTGTGGGGTACCTGGAGGAGTATATTGAGCGAGAATCCCATTCTCTTTCATATAATCCATGAACTCACCACTCATATATTCGCCACCTCGATCAGATCGAAGGCATTTAATATATTTACCAGTTTGTTTTTCTACTTCATTTCGGAATTCTTTGAACTTTTCAAAGGTTTCCGATTTATGTCGCATCAAATAGACATAACCATACCGTGACAGATCATCGGTAAAGGTAACGAAGTATGAATAACCACTGTGAGCAGTTTGACTTAGTGGACCACATACATCAGAATGTACGAGTTCCAGTAAGTTAGTGGCGCGGTGTCCAATACCAGAAAATGGGGCTTTGGTCATTTTACCCCAAATACAGGATTCACAGGCTGGATAGGATTCAATGGTGAGATCTGGTATCAAACCATTCCTAACCATTTGGTTAAGGCGTTTAGCGCCAATGTGACCCAGCCGCATATGCCATAGTTCAGTATTATTAACTTCAGGTAATCTTCGTTTATTAATTCCAGAACTTAATATATCTTTTAATGTTTGCAGTGTATAATGACCATGCTTATTTGGACAACAAAGGATCTGAATATTATTCTTATCATATAAATACAAAGAACTGTTCTTAATATTAATACAAAAGCCTTCTGTATCTAATACAAAAAGGGATATAATATTAGCTACACATCCAGGCAAAAAAGCATTCATTTAACAAAAGTGTCCCATTCGGCAATGAGATCTCGCATACTCCCACTGAAACTGCATCCAGCGAGTCTCCACTCCCGAATCGCAACTACATCTCTCCAGGCTTCAGCCTCCTACTTTCCTTCAGCACCTGCAACGAACTGCAAATGTGAATGGGACAAGTAGAATCTAAAATCCAGTTGGATGTAACGGCTTCACAAGCCAAAGATATATCAATAACTGGAAAAATAAATGTACCTGATGTTGATGCTCTCTCCCTTCTTATCTGAGCAATGTAGTCTGGACAGTTCCTCTTCCAGTGCCCGACTTTGCCGCAGTGGTGGCATTTGTCTTCAGAAGCCCTTTTGGGCTTGGCTATCTTGCCTGTTGTTGAGGACCAACTGCCTTCTTCTTCTTCTTGCCTTTCTTGTTCTTTCCCTTGGACATTCCTTGGGAAGAAGCAGAAAGAGAAGTAGATCTGGGAGGGCGAGTCGGTAATCCATTCCTAAGGTCCGCTTCTGCCATGAGCAACATCCTATGTAGCTCATGGTAGGTACAGACAGTCCCGTGCATGTTGAAGTACATCACAAACTGGCGGAATGAAGCTGGTAGTGAACCAAGAATGACACTCCTTCCGAGAATTTCATTCAAGATGAGATTATGTTGCCTCAATTGATCGATCAAATCGATCATTTGAAGAACATGTGGGCTAACAGCTTGCCCCTCATCCAGACGCGCATGGAACAGTTCCATGGCGACTTTGTGAATAATCACTTGTTCTTGGTTCTCAAATGATTGTCTCAATCGCGTCATCATACTATATGAATCAACCATACCATAGTATTGTTGCTTGAGTTTTGGAGAGAGAGAACTGAGGATGTGTGATTTAACCCTTAAATCATCATCCTTCCAAGTTTCAAAAACTCGGCGTTCCTCTTCCGTAGCATCCGCACCTAATGCAAGGGGCAACGGACCCTCAAGAACATAACCCAGCTTTTCGGAGTCAAGGACAATCCTCAAGTCCATTTCCCAGTCTGTAAAGTTCTCAGCGCCTTTTAGTTTGTTCGCATCAAGCATACGCGCAAACTGATTTGTGGATTGTCCCACCATCGCAAATCTATCATATAGATCATGAAAAACGGTAAGCAGAAATTAAGCAGTTTCATATAATATCAAAAGCATAAACTAGATCATGGATTTTTAATCTAATATGCCTCTCCCACTAAATCATGCAATACTGTAATCCCAAAACAGAATACAAATATTTAATAATTAAATTAAATACTAATAGTGAAAGGTGGATCCCGTGAATATATTTCAGCTCACAGCAGAGGCACGGTCTCGCCTACGTATATTCATCAGGTAGACAACTCATTTGTTAATCACTCAATAGTGACTCCTAAGTTTCCAGTATTAGTCGTTTCTCATGTCGCTGCGAAGGCAGGCCCACAAGGAGACGTACCAAGGTTAAACTCGTCAATGATAAACTCAAGTTACTCACGTAATCCTGACAGCTAGGGCATGTTCAGAATTGCGCTTTCGCTTGAATTTATCTAGTATCTGATATACATCCGGTATGAATAAATCTCTATCGGCTACATCCTCACAGCAGAGGCACGGTCTCGGATGTAGTCACGGAGAAGTATTCATAAACCGTATTGACAAGACGAACCACATAACATGCATCAAATACATAGTTACATTAAAACCTTATTAATTAGGGATTTTTCCATTAAGTGTCATACACCCTAAATCTAATCGATTCAGTTTCTAATAAGCATGTATAAAGTCAAGAATAGATGATTTAAATAAAGCTAATCATTTTAAACGGCCTAGAATCAGACTCGCTCTGATACCATTTTGAAGGAGTTTTTCTAGGGGATGAATCCGGTAACGCAGCGGAAGCGGTGAAAATCGTATTTTCAGATTTCAAAAATTTTTCTCGGATTAATTAATAAACATATTTATTTAATTGTCCAATAATCAAATTATGAAATAAAATTCAAATGAATCATATTCAAGTGAATTTACCGAATTACCCTTGTATTGGTACTTTGTCCATTTTAATCTGAAATTGATCAAATCAATTTTGAATGATTCTAAATCATTTCTAAGATGAACTTAGCATGCTCAAAACATCCAAACACCAAAAGCAACAAAAATCCCTAAATCTAATTCTTGGCCGAGAGCACCAAAGGGGGCAATTTGTGCATTTTGTGATTTCATGCATCAAAACACATCAAGATGCAATCCAATGAACATGAAACTTTATATGCATCATATAAACTCACAAATACACAAAATAAATGAAAAGCCCCAAATTTGGAATTAGTTATAAACCCTAATTTTTCAATTTCCACAAATTGGACAAATTAGACCAAATACACTAAATCAATTACTTCAATCATCTTTCTTACATCCAATCCAAGTCTCAACACAATGAAACAACTCAAGATCAAATCTAGGTCATCTTAGAGTGGGTCAACAACTCTAGATTAGCAACATGGTTTCCAAAACCTTAAAAGAATCCTTACAACTACAATAGTCACAAGTATCCTTCATCACACATGCTTTACACTTTCATCAAAGCTTCCATCAATAAAAACACAAGGAAAAAAGAAATAAATAATCTAAGATTAACATAGATTAAAGCCTAGAACCTAAGGAACAATATCCTTACTAATAGCAAGTTCAAGAAACTTACTAAAAATCCAAGCTTTTTGAATTTTGCCTTTCTTTTCCAAGCTTCCTTTCTTTCTTTCAATGGAGTTTTCCTTTAAAGTGTATTAGGTTATTTAATGAAAAGAAAAATGAAAAAAAATATATACTTGTGCAAATCTAGCCTTGGCCGAAATCACCAAGCAAGCATATACCAATTGTTTCATTTCAATTTCATTTCATAATCATTTGATAAAGTAAATTAAATATCTAAAATACTTTAAAGATATTAACAAAGTCAACAAAGGCAACTTTAATCATTTCAAAACAAATATAAAAGTTAAGATATTTATATTTTAATTATATTAATCATTTAACAATTAAATAATTAATTAATTAATTTAATACAAATATCTTAAATATATGTATTATATTTACATTAAATATCAAATACATATATTCATTTATGATATTAGTCAAATATCTCAATTTGACATTTAATTAATGTGTATTTAAAATAATCAAGTATTAAATGTAAATACACAACAATTAAGGAAATGACTATCGGTCCCTACACATGTATTTGCGTTTAACCTTTAAACGACTTTATAAACAATCAATATTATTTATTAATGTTGCTCTAGTGCTCTACGAGTTTATTTCATTATTGAGACTCTCTAGATTCAGGCATATCCGTCACGAAATCCAATTTCATGTCCATAATTTATCCACCCGTAAATCATGACGATCACGGATAAACTAGCTGAATCATACAGGTCGAGGTCATGGCAAATGTATAATTCCTCCGTCACAGGTATCCGGATTTATCCCAGAGATATAGATGTAAACGTCAAATCTCTATGGGGATTATCCAGTCGACTATTCTATTAGCAATCTCAAAAGAATGTTTAGAACTAGCTTCTAAACTTTACCACGGGCCCATGGTTTTATCTGATTGCTAATTATATGGAATACCTATGCTCTGTTACACAGAACTGACGGATCCTATCTTGATACACATAGGACACCCTGAGGATTTATCTACACCCAACGAACAGGCGGAGGTCTGATCTTAATAGATCGGTGACGTGACTGCCATCTAAGTGTAGAAGATGTCTCATGTGCCCACGATGGTATCTCAAGTCTAAGAATCACAAGTGCTACTCAACCCAAGAAGATTCTTATTGACGCTGGTGTACCATCCATTAAGAATCTTCGGAGAGTCTTTCAGTGTTTATCCGCTATAAACACCTACTCGTCTATACTAGTCTCCAAGACTTATGATTCATTGAGAAACCATTGGAATCATATATTCCAGTATACGACTTGTACCGATCTCAACGGGTTTACTATACTGACCAAGTAGTGTAAACCTTGACCAGGAACAGTCTGAGAATGACAACGTCATGATACTTGTCAATGTCCGTTGCGACGCTTTTGTAACTGTATCATGACTAATCATTCAAGGGTCATTACGTCTTTACCATATTAAAAGATTCATTATATTATAGAAACTGCATATATTATTCATAATAATAATCTTTTACAGAAGTATTTACACAGAAATACAAACGGGAATTGGCGCTGTGAGCACCAACCCCAACAATGGGTTCCTGATCTTACCTCATGTAGATATTAATCTCATAGAGGATAAGAACCGACTACGTATGAGGAAGCGATACAAGATATCGATTCCGCTTCATGGCAAGAGGCCATGAAGTCCGAAATGGATTCCATGTACACCACCAAGTTTGGACACTGGTTGATGCACCAGAAGGCGGTAAAGCCCATTGGATGCAAATGGGTCTTCAAGAAGAAGACTGACATGAATGGCAATGTACAAACGTACAAAACTAGGCTTGTAGCGAAGGGGTATCGTCAACGACATGGTGTCGATTACGATGAAACTTTCTCACATGTTGCCATGATTAAATCCATTCGGATAATGCTTGCAATTGCTACATATTTCGATTACGAGATATGGCAGATGGACGTTAAAACTGCTTTCCTTAACGGAAATCTTTTGGTGGATGTTTATATGTAACAGCCTGACGGTTGTATCGTGCCTAGACTTGCAAACAAGGTTTGTAAGTTAAATCGATCCATCTATAGACTGAAGCAAGCATCGCGGTCATGGAACCAATGTTTTGATGAGATCATAAAATAATATGATTTCATTCAAAACGAAGATGATCCTTGTGTATACAAGAAGGTTAGTGGGAGAGCACTGACTTTTATTGTCCTTTATGTTGATGATGTATTGCTTATAGGCAATGACATTCCCATGTTAACGTCGGTGAAAGCTTGACTTTCATTAAAATTCTCCATGAAAGATCTGAGAGAAGCAGCTTTTATTCTGGGAATAAAGATCTACTGGGATAGATCTAGAAAGCTGCTTGGACTTTCCCAGAGTACATATATTGACAAAGTGTTGAAGAGATTCAACATGGATCAGTCCATGAGAGGATTGTTGCCAATGTCACATGGCGTCTATCTATCTAAGGACATATGTCCTAAAACTCAAGATGAGAGAGACAACATGAGTCAGATACCGTTCGCCTCGGCAGTCGGATCGATCATGTATGCCATGATATGTACGCGACCTGATGTCTCCTATGTTTTGAGCATGTGTAGTCGCTATCAGGCCGATCCAGGTGAAGGTCACTGGATGGCGGTTAAGAATATCCTAAAGTATCTTAGACGAATTAAGGATGCTTTCTTAATCTATGGAGATAGAGAACTTGAGGTAACTGGGTATACCGATGCAAGTTTCCAAACCAACAAAGACCACTGTAAGTCACAATCTGGGTATATATTTTGTTTGAATAACGGCAGTGAGCTGGAAATCTTCCAAGCAAGAGACTGTTGCCGATTCAACAACTGAAGCGGAGTACATTGCTGTAGCTGAAGCAGCAAAGGAAGCAGTTTGGATACGAAAATTCCTAATTGGATTAGGAGTAGTTCCGTTAGTAGCTGAGCCCGGTCCATTGTATTGTGACAATAACGGGGCTATAAAGCAGGCTAAGGAACCGCAGTCTCATCAACGATCCAAGCATGTTCTTCGACGTTTCCATCTGATACGTGAGATCATACATCGTGGCGATGTGAAGGTCGAGAAGGTCGCATCAGATGACAACATGGCAGATCCGCTGACGAAAGCGATTCCTCAGCAAAAGTTTGAGTGACATGTACATAGTTCAGGTATTAGATGCTTGAGTGACTGGCTATAGGCCAAGTGGGAGATTGTTGGACAGTTATGACCCATAGCGTCACTGTTGTAAAAGACATTGTGTTTTTTTACAATATTAACTATGTTATAATGAAATTCCTTTTACCGTTTTATGATTCATTAACTTTGATATAATAAATGGTAAATGTCCAAATGATTAGTTCCGGATTGAGATGATATGAGACAGTATCAATCCATAAAGGTTTAATCATTAAATATTCATAGTCATAGTATTATCGAGATTGGACATCGATAATGCGGAATAGACTAGTATTGCACTTGTGCGCGTTGTGAGGGCATAACGGCATAGTTCTCATATGTTTAAGTATAGGATACTTATGCAAGTGCGATAGGAGGTTGTGTTTTACCGATGGTAAGGAAAACAGCTTCGCTCTGGATAGACCCTGCGGAATCTCATTGGTAGTATGTATATGTGTCTATGGGAGTCCGCTTCAGGGTAGGTGTATTTGGTCTTAACCTGAGACTTGCATCGCTAGTACTTGCAACAATCGGTAAACTTTAGTTTTGGTCGTTCAGGGCTTTAACAGGTTCCGTGTACGCCTCTGCGGGTTTATTGGGAATCATAGTGTATTGGATGTGATGTCAAAACGGAAGTATCACTTCAGACATATGGAGATGATGATCATGTAGGGATTCATAACTGGTTCTCTATAGTGTTGCAACCATCGGGATAATATGACAAGGTCATGATTATCCGATTCAAAGAGACTAGTTGCTTGATATCCGATATGTGCTTCGTACGTGACATACACTGTTCCAGCCCCAGGCCTTGCACGTGACATCCGATACTGGATCGCAATACGCAATACTACAGTATACTATGCCTGATAAAGATCGTATATTCCAGTCAGAATATTTCTAGAGAATTGGGTAGGCATGGTGCTTTGCTAGAAGCCAACCTTGTCTCGTAAATTGGTAAAAACGTAGTACGAGGTACGTACGTGTTCGAATAGTGCAACGACCGTATTTACTGCCAACATATCCAGGGATCTCTTGGGTCGCTTCCCGAAGATTCACCGATGACGTATGATTTGAACTTAATTAATTTGGGATTAATTGCGAGGAGAGACTTTATCTTGGATAAAGTACTATTTGAAGAGAGAGAAAGATTAATTTGGAATTAATCATTAAAATAATATATTCGATATATTATTCGGAATTAGATTTCGACGCGAAATTAAAATTAGATTTTAATTCGGGCAAACGAGTTAATTTAGAATTAATTCGTTAGCGACGTGAATAGTAATTTTGCTAGGCATAATTATTTAATTAAATTCGATTTAAATAACGTCGCGACGGAAGTTCGTTAATTCGGAATCAGCAAACCCGAGCCAGGAGTGTTTGGAATCGAGTAGGGCCCCACAGTCACATCAACCATCACATCACTTGTCACTTAAGCTTGATGGGTTTTGGTGGGTTGGTTAAAGAGTGTAAAACACTCCAAATCAAGTGAGGTGAAAGACATATACCACCAAGTTTTGGTATTATCATTTACAATTGTTTTTGAAAAAAAAAATTGATTTTTGAAATCAAAATCTCCATCTCCTCTTCTCTCTCCCATTGCCGAAACCATAACATGTTTTAGGCTCTCCATTTTCATCATTTCTTAGCAATATTTTGTGAAGAAAAGTTTGAAGTTTTTGTTGCAAAAATTCACTAAGGGCTAGCACTCTTTAAGGGATCATACAAGGTGATTAGGGAAACCTATTCAAGAGTTTGGAAAGACAAAACAAAGCTTGGAGCATTGTGGATTGCCTTGGCTGAATCTTGGACTGCTTGGAGAGGAAAATTTTTGTTCATCAACACATCCAAAACCGATCGATGTAAGTGTGTTTCCGCCATACTTCTTCGTTATTCATTCATGTTTCATTGTTCATTATGATCTTGGGACTAATCATAGAAACCAACAATGGTATCAGAGCCTATAATGAGCATGAAATTTATTATGGTAAAATTTGGGGAAAATCCATGTGAGCATGATGTGATTGGCTGTATAGAATCCATATTTGTCTTTCTTTTTCTGTTGATGGATGGGTTTGAAATGGTTTTAGCGTGTTCCTATGAAATGAATGTGAATCGAGATGATAAGTTTGATGTGTTGTTGGCATACAATATTTGATTTGATGTGTTTTGTTTCGAAATAGCATAGTTTGTACTGTGTGTGAAATGCGTAACTTTCGAAAAGGTGTAAAGCGAAGTGACTTTCGAATATAGATAAGATTGACATATACATGCATTCAGTTCTGAATAAATTAGACATAAGGACGAGGAAATTTTGAGGACGAATTTTTTATAAGGATGGGAGAATGTAACAGTTCGATTTTCGTGGTAGAATTTCAAAATTTATTCGTGTATTGTGTGACATCATTAGCATTAAAACATGCATCATTAGAATTCTATTACTTATATAAATTATTTAAGGAACACGAACTGAAAATGTTTCAGTTTCACTATGTATTTAAATTTTAACGCGATCCGAATAGTCTTCAATTTTTCAACTATAAAGTTTTTCATACGATGATCGATTTTTATGAACTTTATTTCGTCGGAAAGTCAAACCAAGGCTTACAATTTTTATGTTGAAAAAACTCCCAAATTCAGGCCAGAAACTTGTCGAAAATACAGCTCAAATTTCAAATGAATAGTGATTTCATAAACTGACTTGATTTTTGACATATGGCATCACTTTAGACCATTCATTTAACAAAAAAAATAGTCTCTTACTATATACACTCTCTACTATTCATCTCTCCCTCACAAAAGCTAAAAACAATGTGAGGAACAAATGAAGCTCTTCCTTCACGCCATTTTAGATTTGCATGCCTGCTCATTCTCCATTTGTCAAGCTATGTTTGAAAGCTTCTAGTTCATTTTTCATCCATATAAGCTTCCTTTCTTTTATCTTTTCTTATTTTCTTAGATTTTAGAATATATTTTTCATCCCTAAATTCATAGCCCATGAGCTCTAATTTCTTCATCTTTGCACTTTGGCTTAATTAGAGTAGTTAACACCAGTTAAAATATAAATTATAAGTTAATTCAATTATTTTATAGTAATATTTTTAGTCGGATGAGGCAATTAATGCCATGATGTATATTGCATGGGAGAAAAAGACAGCCATTTGGTACAACGATATGTTGAACAAGATTTGATAGATAGGGAAACAATCATGTTTCATAGATGATTCAGTAAGGAATATTTGAATCATTACCGAAAATCTCCTGACTTTCATGTATGTTCAGAAGCGGCCTCAAAATCGTCAATGATCAGCCTACGAAGGAACATAAATGGTAAAGCATACGAGAAGCACCAGATCGCAAGTAATAAATATATCTTTGAATTACTTATTCATTTTTTTTTTATAGTTAATTACTATTATATTATTTTCAATTGGATAGGAGAAACAACTAAGCTGTCAGCCCAGTACCTTTCAGCTCTTTGTGCATACACACATGAAGAACGTTGACGGATACACATTTGTTGATCAGCGACCTCGAGACGTACATGTAAGGTTTTATATATGTTTACGTTCAATTGTGTGTTTTGTTAACTTTTATAACTTTAAAAAAATTATATTAGGGTCTAACATTTTTTGCATTTATCATATGATCTCTACATAGCCACTAGAGAGCACTTGTTACAGACTAGAGAGCCAATTTGAAGAATGCTTATTTATTGAGATTGTTAGAGGAGGGAGGAAGAAGCACATCTATGGCCTGGGATCCCAGTATATACCTTAGGGTAGTTCCTCAGATTTTGCTATCTCGGTTTCACTGGCGAAATCCAGAAAGAGATCACTACGCTGAGACAACAACTGCAGCAATAGCAAAAGTAGATGCGACAACAACAGAACCCATACATGAGCAAATGGGAAAGCAGCAAGAGTAGATGCAGCAGTAGATATAAGAATAGATTCAGCAGTAGATGCAACAACATATACAAGAGCGTGTTCGACTAGCTCTGTAATTGATGTAAGTAGCGGATGCAGTTGCCCTCCTAAGGTCCTCCTCCTCCTCCTCCCCCTCCTCCTCCTCCTAATGTGCAGTGCAATTTGTTTAATGTAATACATACATTAATGTAAATTATTATTTTTTATTACTATTTAATATTTTTTATTGAATTATGTTTAATTAGTTATTTATAATATTAAACTTTAGTTAAAAAATAAAATATAATTTAATAGAATAAAATCAAATAAAAATATAATATAATATAGTTACCAACCAAAAATTCGATCAATAATTATATTACAATGTATAAACCTTACCGACAACACTGTACGGTCAATAAATTCAAGGAAATTATCGACCTTTATTTTGATCAGTAAAAGATTTTGTTACCAACCATATATTATAACAGTCGGTAATATTTGAGTATTATCGACCAAAATTCATTTTTTTAACGACCGATTATTTCCCATTTTCATTCTATAATATTTAACGACAATAAATTTATTTGCTCGGTAATCGATCTTTAAATCACTGACGGAAAAATATTTGGTCAGTATTTTGGTACAGACAAGCCATTTACCGACATAATTTTGTGGTTAATAATCGGTCAGTCATATATCATTCTGACTAAAATATTTATTTAACGACCGAATTATCGTCAGTAAATAGTTGTTTACTTATAGTGGAGGTTATGTGCATAAGGTTTTACCTCTTTCCATGTTAGATTCTATCTTGGGTCAATTGGAACATACTTCAAGGAACTATCCGATAACTTTCAACAGTCAAATTATATATCAACGCGCTCATTTTATTAAAAGGAGCTTGCTTGTGGTGTCTATTTATCGATCAACCGGTCGAATTTTTCGAACTCAGTCAAAAGTCGAAATTACTCCTCCAGATATTTTGAAATTGGCAAACCAACTCTGACCGCCGTAGGACGGGCGGAGTTGGAAAGTATTCAGTTAGAGGAACACCTAATCATCGGTATTCACAGTAGCGGACATCGGACAACGGCATGTGAGACAAAAAAAATGTGGTTGTGCCTCGATTTTTGTACAACGATTGTTCTTCTGATAAGGCAATGGACAGCGCGTGGCGGTCGACAGTGTTGGAGAGATACAGTGAGTGTTTAAATGGAGAGGGTGAGTGTCACATACATAGAGATGAATGAGACACATTTAAGTGCTCTATTGGGACCGTATTAGATAATTTATCTTAATATTTCAATTTAGTCTTTAATATTTGATTAAAACTAAATTTGCCAATAAAACTCTCAAGGTTTATCATTTTAATCTTCCAAAATTTTGAAATTTTGCATTTAGGTTCATTTTTGACCAAGTTAAAAATTGACTTTTTGATCCCAAATTTTCTATTATTTTCTTACTTGATACTGTTCCATTTTCTTTGAAAAATCTAATAAGGATCCTCTGCTTGAAATTTCTTGACCTGTTCCGAATAACAAATTTTTTAACAATGTGTTAAAATATTTTGCATGGGGAACTTATTATTTTTAAGCTTGGGCTCTTTCTATTCATCAGAGTTTCATAAATATATTAGCTGTTAAGTTATTTATTTAAGAGTCGGTTGTTGGGTGAATTTATATATATGTATTTATATGTATTTATATATATCTATATAATAAATGAGAATGGTGTTGGAGGAAGAGAGTGCATCCAACGGCTCTCTTTATGTGGCTTAATTAACGGCTCAGATCATTTCATTGGTAATTGGAGAAAAGAGAGTGAATTGATTGATGGAAATGGTCAAAATTTTCAAATTTTCAAATTAAAAAAATAGAAAGTGAAAATAAAATCATTTAATTTTGTAACACCATGTCGTAGGTACGGGCAAAAACTCTTATGTGAGAGTCGGTTGTTGGGTGAATTTAATTTGCAGTTGACTCCCAAGCCTTCAAGTATAAAAAACATGTGCGTGGCGGTCCGCAGTGTTGGAGAGAGAGAATCTGTGTGTTTAAATGGCGAGGGGGAGTACCACAGATGAATGAGACACATGTAAGTGCTCGATTGGGATCGTATTAGATAATTTATGGTAATATTTCAATTGAGTTCTGAGTTTTTTTTTTTTTTTTTTTTTTTTTTTTTTTTTTTTTTTTACAAATCCTTAGTCTTTCTTGAAAATTACAGTGGTCTTGTTCAATAAACACATGCATCCTTAGTCTTTCTAGTTAGCCTATAAAGGCCTGTTAAGAATAAGGGTTTTTTGTTTAACAATGTGTTCAAATATTGGCACCCTTATAATCATTATCAAGCCCCTCAAATGGGGAACTTATTATTTTCAAGCTTGGGCTCCTTCTGTTGATTAGAATTTCATAAAATTAAATTAAATATGAGCTGTTAATTTATTTATTTAAGAGTTGGTTGTTGGATGAATTTAATTTGCAGTCGACTCCCAAGTCTTTATAGATAAGAAACATGTGAGCATCTTGAGCACTTGACCATAGTCTGCAGTGATGTAGAGGGAATCAATTGTTGAGGGGACATCTTATAAATGGGAGATGATAAGAGAAAGTTACTTCTATTTATTGATGTTTTGCTACTTGGATTTTAAAAAGATTAAAATTTTATATAATAGTTGTTTTGGCTTCAAAAATAGTATTGTTAGGCATGCCAAAGAAGCGACTTCTCAACATACTATAATTAAACACTGGACTTCTAATTAAATAATTGTAAAAATTATTAAATTTATCATCGCTTGAAGCCAAAGCAGCTCTGATCTCCTCGTTCTGCTTAACACAAGCTTTAGAATTAGCCAACAAAAACAAAATTTTTACTTATTCAAGAACGATATTGGACATATACCTCGGGCATAGTAGTATTTTTATTTTAAAATGATAATTGACACTGAGTTTTCCTTCCAAATAAGAAGAACACCACTTTTCCCGTAATTTTTAAATTATCTACTATTTATCTCTTGGCTGTGTTTGGTTGGGGGGTTTTGGAGGGGAGGGGAGGGGATGGATTATTTTGAATTTTGTTTGTTTGGTTCAATTTTTTGGAGGGGAGGGGAGGGGAGTAAAATCCCTCCTAAGCTAATTTTACTTCCCCTCCAAAAGTAGGGGGTTTTGGAGGGGAGAGAAAATGATGAATTAAAATTTTAAATGTAATTACTAAATTATCCCTACTTATATATTAAAAATCCTAAATTGTCCTAATTAAAAATCTTAAATTGCTTCACCACTCAAACCCAGTTTTGCTTCTTCTTTTTTTCCAATTACGTGCTTCTTCAGGTATGTATTCTTTTTAGTTTTAATTTTGCTTCTCCTAATGTAATAATGATTTTTATGCTGTGAAGAATCATAAGGCTCAACTTATATAGATTTCATAGTATTTGTTGTCCGTTTTGCTGGACTTTTGGGTCTGTCTGTTCCGGTAATTGTTTAATGTTTGTTTAATTAACTCATTATTTTAGTGGCTTATTTGCTATAAGCTTATATTGTTTTAATTTTAACTTATATGTAGAGCTTTTAATTTTAATTTTAATTCAAATATAATATAAGTTATATTGTTTTAATTTTATTTATAATGGGCTATAAGGATAAAATAGTAAATTAGTTTTAAAATCCCTCCCCTCCCCTCTTGAACCAAACATATATCTAATTAAAAATCCTCTCCTCCCCTCCCCTCCCCTCTTTTGAACCAAACATATGTTTAATTAAAATCCCTCCCCTCCCCTCCCCTCCATTAAAATCCCTCCCCTCCCCTCCCCTTCGTTGAACCAAACAGACCCTTATTGTTTTCATAATACCTCTATCTTTGCAGCTGAAAAATTAAAACAAAATTATCTGTTTTTACATATTTACCTTTATGATAAAAACAACTAATACTTTTGGCATTAATATGTATTCATCACTATAAGCGCATATATATTCAAGTAGAAGATGTAGCTTAATTTTAATTTTAATTTTAATATGTCAAATCAAAAATCAAATGACAAAATTTTATTTATTTATTTATTTTTTAAATTTAAAACGACGTTGGTTTGGTTCCAACCTTTACTTCTCATTTTTCACTGTGCATAGCAGTAAGAGAATTCCATGATACCATATCCGGTACCATATCTCAACCTCCGAAATATTTCCTTCTTCTCAAAACGTTCTTTTGGTAGATAGATTTAATACTGTTCCGTTTGCTTTAATTTTGTTATGTATCTTTTTTCCTTTTTTAAAAAAAAAACTGTAAATTTGAATAATGTTTTATTAACGATTTAGTAGGGTTGCCGCTACATCTACTACCTGAATATATATGCGGCATATATATTATGATGAATAAATAATAATGCAAAAAATATTAGTTGTTTTATCATAAAGGTAAATATGTAAAAATATATAATTTTACTTTAACTTTTGACCTCCCGTGATAGAGGTATCTTGAACTCACAAAGTGACAGAACACCACATGAGTTATACAAGCCCGTTAGAACTCTCTCAATGGATTGGGTGAATAATTGGCTTTCTCTCTCTATCAGTCACTGATTCTTAAGCTCTTAGTTTTTACAAGTTGTGAGATGTAAAAAATGCTAACCAAAGAACCAACGAATGACCAACCAAAAAGAAGAAGAAGAACCCCTGAATTTATGCCTTCAATCCCTTTATATAAGCTTCAAAATCAATTATTTCATCGCCCATAACATCATCTAATGTCACTAAATCATTATTGGTACCCATGAATCATCGCTTCCACTTCTTTCTCAGCCAATCAAATAAGTCCATCTGCTCTATCTCTGCACAGACTTATGACTATCTTTGGTGGCCTACGGCGGTTCTACTCTAACATTATCATGCCTCTGACCGACCTAAGATAGCTGGAAGGGTCTACAATCAAGGAGGACTGTTGCTTTATCAGTTTCATCATCAACCTTCAGGAAGCACACCTTTCTACTTAGGGCATATGTCACATGACCTTAATATTGGTCGGTTTGTGATCTCATCCTCATCCATCGGGTCAGTATACCAAAGTAGATGATATTTATCGAAGCTTCATCTAACTCTTCTCAAAAAGGTCGTGTTCATACATGAGGACCCTCCTCGAGTTTGCCTCTGCAAACTCTTAGGAAACCCAAGTCATCCATCCTCGTGTGTTCCGATTAGTCCTGTTACTTGCTTTATTCTTCATGATGCTCATATTTTCGGGAGAACTCCTATATGTTTAGTGCATGTAGTTTCAGTATAGTTTATGTAGAATCAAAATCAGGTTTAATCCACACAGATTCAGGTCAGGTTAGTAGGTCACCATTTCACTTTGGATAGGTCATGTGAATGTCAATTCCCAGCTTAGGTGGTTCCAAGTCAGATCATGAAGCTCAGATCAGGATCATGCATGTATAGGTCAGAATTCCAAGCAGGTATAGTGGTCAGTATACAGCTCAGGTAGTTGAAATTATGTCAGCTTCAAGGTCATATAGGATAACAGTCAGGTTTTCAGTTGTCAGGTTTAGTTTCAGCCAATCTATTCAGCATATTCACGGTTCAAATCTTGTCAGTTCATAACCATGCCTTGTTTCAGATTCCATGTTAGTAATTTCTTTAGTTTGTTGTTTATATCTTTGGAATTCAGCTATCACTTATTTCTTATGTTTTGGTTTCCAGCTTATTTGTACTTGTTATATCATCTTATTTTATTGGTCATTTGACATTCACTCCCCAGGTCTCTCACGAGATCTGTCCCACCTATAGTTTTGAATAAAGATTTCAGGATACTGTATACGGAGGACCAGCTTTGTAGAAGACGGGAGACTCAGCAGGCACTCATTACAAACCACGATCGCTATAAAAAGTGTATGGGGCCATTTATGGTAGGCATGTGTATATATGTGTTACATATAATCAATATATCTATATATATGACTTATGTATACAGTTTATGAGTTGTTTTGTGTATGTTAGTAATCAATTTATTCAGTCATTAGTTTTATGTCATTGGTTCTGAATGATGGCTAAGCTATTCTCCTACGATCACATGCTTGGATCTTCTGGGATATGACAGATCGCTTTGAGGCAACAATTTTCATGTAAGTCCTCCTACCCAACCTTTTTATATAACTCATCTTCCAAACTTCATGTCTGATGATACTTCAACATCTATGCATTCTATAGCTTCTTGAGCTTAGTGTCATCAGCTGCATCCACGTGGTAGGCACCCGAACTGCCGACCTTTATGTTGAATGATACCTGACGAGGTCTTCATTCATCTCTGAAATAATATTTATTGACGTATAGCTCAGCTCCTCCCCCAGCTTGATACCAAAGATAATACCGGCATCACTATATTGCAAACTTTCCAACCCGTCCACATGCATCTCCCATCGCTTTTCTTCAACACTTGCCTCATGAGCTTACACTATTGACCTCATCTTCCAACTACTGAAGACCCTATAGCTGTATGATCACTATCTCCCACCATCGTCTTAGTGTGATAATTACTTTCTATACTGAACCCTACAGACAGTGCTAAATATTGAGGGCTATTTTTCGTTTAAAGGACAATATGGGAAATAATCCCTTGAATAAACCTCCCTCAATAATGAATTTTTTTTTGGTTAGTAGGGAACCAAATTAAAATTAACTGCAGACAAATAAACAAAGAGATTTATGTGGTTCGACAAACAGTGACTCCTACAGACATCTAGGGGAAAAAGAGGGTATTTATTATAGATTGGGGTAAAGACCGAGCCGAGCTATAAACATGGAAATGAACTCAGAAAAGTGATCGAACACCTCAGGTCTTATACAAGCCCGTTACAATTAACTCATAAGGTCGGGTGACTGACCAACTTTCTATCTCTATCACTGGTTCTTAAGCTCTTAGCTTTTTACATGTTGTGAGATGTAAAAAATGCTAATAAGAAAACCAACAAAAGACCAACCAAAAAGAAGAAGAACCCCTGAATTTATGACTTCAACCCCTTTATATAGAATTCAAATCCACTGTTCTACCACCCATGACATCATATAATGTCACTAGATCATCATTGTAACCCTTGAGTGATCGCTTCTACCTCTTTCTCAGCCAATCAAATAAGCAAATTTATTTGTCTCTAAACCAGGCCTACGGCGACTAGAAGAGTCTACTATCAAGGAGAACCATTGCTTTATCAGTTTCATCATCAACCTTCTTAAAGCACATATTCCTACTAAGGGCATATGTCATACGACCTTAGTACTAGTAGGCCTATGATCTCATCCTCATTTATCGGGTCAATATATCGAGGTAGATGATATTTATTGAAGATTCCTCTAACTTTTCTCAAACAAGTCGGGTTCATACACGAGGACCCTCATCGGGCCAATCTCTACAAACTCTCATGAAAACCCATATCATCCACCCTCATATAGTCGGGTCTGTTGGGGTTGGTGCTCAGAGCGCCAATTCCCGGTTGTATTTCTGTTAAATACTTCTGTAAAACATTATTATTATGAATAATATATGCAGTTTCTATAATATAATCTATTCTTTTATATGGTAAAGACGTAATGACCCTAGAATGATTAGTCATGATACAGTTGCAAAAGCGTCGCAACGGACATTGAGATGTATCATGACGTTGTCATTCTCAGACAGTTCCTGGTCAAGGTTTACACTACTTGGTCAGTATAGTAAACCCGTTGAGACCGGTACATGTCGTATACTGGAATATATGATTCCAATGGTTTCTCAATGAACCATAAGTCTTGGAGACTAGTATAGACGTGTAGGTGTTTATAGCGGATAAACACTGAACGACTCACCGAAGATTCTTAATGGATGGTACACCAGCGTCAATAAGAATCTTCTTGGGTTGAGTAGCACTTGTGATTCTTAGACTTGAGATGCCATTGTGGGCGCATGAGACATCTTCTACACTTAGACGGCAGTCACGTCACCGATCTATTAAGATCAGACCTCCGCCTGTTCGTTGGGTGTAGATAGATCCTCAGGGTGTCCTATGTGTATCAAGATAGGATCCGTCAGTTCTGTGTACCAGAGCATAGGTAGTCCATATGATTAGCAATCAGATAAAACCATGGGCCCGTGGTAAAGTTTAGAAGCTAGTTCTAAACATTCTTTTGAGATTGCTAATAGAATAGTCGACTGGATAATCCCGATAGAGATTTGACGTTTACATCTATATCTCTGGGATTTATCCGGATACCTGTGACGGAGGAATTATACATTTGCGATGACCTCGACCTGTATGGTTCAGCGAGATTATCCGTGATCGTCATAATCTACGGGTGGATAGATTATGGACACGAAATTAGATTTTGTGACGGATATACCTGAACCTAGAGAGTCTCAATAATGAAACATACTCGTTGAGCACTAGAGCAACATAAATAAATAATATTGATTATTTATAAAGTCGTTTAATGGTTAAACGCAAGATACATGCTAAAGAGACTAGATAGTCATTTCCTTAATTATTGTGTATTTACATTTAATACTTGATTAATTTAAATACACATTAATTAATAGTCAAAATGAGTTATTTGACTTATTTCCTAAATGAATATATGTTTTTAATATTTAATGTAAATATTATACATATATTTAATATATTTGTATTTGATTAATTAATTAATTATTTAATTGTTAAATGATTAAATTAATTAAAATATAAATATCTTACATTAGGATATTTAAAGTAAATGACATTAGTTGCATTTGTTGACCAAAATAAATATCTAATAAAGTAGTTTATAAGATATTTGTGCAAGTTGATATAATGATAATTGAAATGAAATTGAAATTACAATTTCTTGTTTTTGGCTTTGAATTTCGGCCAAGGTGGAAATGTAACAAGTATATATTTTTTTTCATTTCATTTAATTGTTAACCTAATACACTTTATCAAAACAAACACCATTGAAGAAACCTAAAGGAAGCTTGAGAAAGAAAGAAAGATCAAAGGAAAGCTTGATTTTAGTAAGTTTTTTCCAACTTACTATTAGTAAGGAAATTGTTCCTTAGGATCTAGGCTTCAATATATGATATCCTTAGGTTATTTCCTTCTTTGTTCTTTGTGGTTTTTGTTGATGGAAGTTTTGGTGAAGGTGTAAAGCATGTATGATGATGGAAGTTTGTAACTAGTGTAGTTGTAAACATTATTTTAAGGTTTATGAAACCATGTTGCTAATCTAGAGTTGTTGACCCACTCTTAAATGACCTAGATTTGATCTTGAGTTGTTTCATTGTGTTGAGACTTGAATTGGATGGAAGAATGATGATTGAAGTAATTGATTTAATGTATTTGGTCTAATTTGTCCAATTTGAGGAAATTGAAAAATTAGGGTTTTTAACTAATTCCAAATTTGGGGGTTTTCATATATGTTGAGCATTTGGGTGTGTATATGATGCATGCAAAGTTTCATGTTGATTGGATTTCATTTAGATGAGTTTTGAGACATGAAATGACCAAATGGTCAAATTGGGCACCAAGTGAGGCTCACGGCCTTGATAAGGAATTTTGGGGATTTTGGTTCCTTTGGTGTTTTGATGTTTTGAACATCATAAGTTCATATTAGAAATGATTTAGAATCATTCAAAATTGATTGGATCAATTTCGGACTAAAACGGACAAAAATACAAAGCAAGGGTATTTCGGTAAATTCACTTAAAATTGTTTTATTGAATTTATTTTCATAATTTGATTATTGGAATATTAAATAAATATGTTTATTTAATTAATCCGAGAAAAAGTTTTGAAATCTGAAAATCGGATTTTCACCGCTTCCGCTGCGTTACCGGACTCACCCCCTAAATAACCCCTACAGGGTCGGTATCCCAACTTATTTTATCCTTCAAGCTTCTGTTCTTGGGAGAATGCCTCTTTACTATGATATTCGGTCTCTATTAGACTGTATCTTTTTTGGGCCTTTGGGATTTTTCTATACACTTTTGGCTAAATACAATTTCCATCATACCCATCCTCGATATCTAAACCTTCCTCAAACCATCATCAACATGCTTCAATCAAGAAACACAAACAAAAGATACTTGACATCGATGAAAGGTTGGAGCCACAATTTGAGTGTTGTATTTATGAAGTTCCCATACATATCCGTAAAATGAATGAAAAAGCCTACAGTCCTCAAGTAATCTCAATAGGACCTCTTCATCATTTAAACAAAGAATTATATGCTATGGAAAAACAAAAGATAAGATTTGAAAGAGAGTTCGGCAATCGAATCAAAGATGAGACGTGGTAAAAATTTATAAAATTCATAGGAGAAATGAAGAAGATATCCGTAAATGCAGAGATGCCTAAGAAAATGTTTGACAACATAGAGTTTAAAAAGATGATTTTATATGATATTGTGTTTATCATTGAGTTTTATTGAGGTAACTTGAGGCTGACCATGCATTTTCGACGAGTAACCTATGGCGAGTAAGATTTTCAATTTGGGGGGGGGGGGGGGGGGGGGCATCTTATTACAGGAAAATTAGCTTACAAATTTCAAACTATGTGACTATATAAGTTAGCCTTCTCTGAACATAAAGATGAAATTGCCTACAGGCACTCAAACAATAACAACTATACTCAATAGGAAAGTGAATTGGGTATAAGCCCAAATAATACAGAATTACAAATTCTTTACAATTTTAAGTCACCTAGTTCATAGCTTTAACAATTAAGCTTAGTGTGCAATCTTCCCAACCGCAATCTATTACCAAATACAAGTTTCTAAAGTAATATAAAATCTTAAAATAAAACTTGCTATAATTAAAGTGTTTAGGGATAGAGAAAATAACAACGAAGTTTATAGTGGTCGACCAACAATGCTATGTCTGCTCCTCCAAGTCACGCTTAATGTTTTCCACTATTTAAATATGATTCCACACTTTATACAGAGATTTTTCTGTGACTCACTCACAAACCAAGAGTTTTGCTCCTATGTTCAACCAAACCTTTGCACAAGTGTTTTATTCCTAGGCTCACTCCAAAACTTTTACAGTAATAAGAGTTTTATCCCTGGATTTACTCTTAAACCTTTACACAAAATCATCCTTTGAGTATCCCCAATCAATAAGGGACTTTCACAACCACAAGTGTTTCATGATGAAATTTTGACAAATATAATTTGGGTACTTACAAAATATTACAAACAAGATTAAAATGTGAGTTTCTCAACCCAGATGTATCAAAGTTCACTAATTAAATATGAGGATGTAAAACAATAAGCCTTATAAATTTTATTTTTCAAAGAAATGATTTAAAGATGTTTATAAACTCTCAAGAATATTTTGACATGATTATAAGATGAATATATGTGCAAGATCAGTTTGAGGAGAAAAAATGGCCAATTTATAGATTTTGCACAAAACTAGCCGTTTTTCATTTCTGAAACTGGTATGCCGGTCTATAGGACCGGTATACTAGTCTAATAGCTCAAAATACTTCAACAGAATGACCTTTGGGACCTGTAAGACAGGTATGCCAGTTTCATCTACCGGTATACCTGTCTCAGCAACTTTCTGATGACCAATCAAGCTTGACAACACTCAATATTTTGGCCATAACATACTGTATAAAATTTCAACTCAAGCGCCGTAAATTTCTACATAAACTAGACACATAGGGCTATCATATGTAAAAAACAAATCCACCATTAAAAAAATGGAATTTTTCTAAAAGTGATAGGTCTCTTGAAAATGCACATCCTCACATGTTGTAGTAATATGGCTCTAGCATATGTTATAGATATCAGAATTGTGTTCCGCTTGATTCATAGCAACTTAGAGACACATGTCTATTTAACTGTATATCATTTCAAAACTATTTTCTGATGCACTTGTTCATTGAAATTTATTTTGGTGCAATAAAGTGCAAATGATTTCTTAAACATTTTAAGCCATTTTAAATGCAAATGATGCAAAATGTATGATTTCTAAAAGCTTTAAAACTTTTGAATATGAACTGTCGAGAATATTTTGACATGATTAGATGATGAATATATGTGCAAGAGATCAGTTTAAAGTGAAAAAAATGGCCAATTTATAAATTTTTTTTCACAAAACTAGCCATTTTCAGTTCTGAGATCGGTATGCCGGTCTACAGTACTAGTATACCAGTCTGATAATAAAACTAGTCCGAAATAATGACTTTTGGGACCTGTAGGATAGGTATGCTGGTTTCAGAGACCAATATGCATGTCTCAGCAACTTTCTGATGGCCAGTCAAGCCTGACAACACTCAGTATCTTGGCAATAACATACTCTATAAAATTACAACTCAAGCTACATAAATTTATACATAAATTAGACATATAGAGCTATCATCTGAAAAAAAAATCCACTCTAAAAAATATTAAGATGAATTTTATGGAATTTTTATAAAGTGATAGGTTTGCAAAAAACGCACATCTTGACATGTTATAGTAAGGTAGCTCTAGTATATGTTATAGATATCAGAAATGTGTTCCGCTTGATTCATAGCAACCTAAAGACATATATCTATCTAACTATTTATCATTTCAAAATTATTTTCGATGCACGTGTGCATTGAAATTCATTTTGGTGTAAATAAAATAAAAATGATTTCTTAAGAATTCTAAGCCATTTTAAATGCACTGATGCAAAGTGTATGATTTCTAAGAGCTTTAAAACATTTTGATAAATTCACTTACAATCGATTTTATCTCTTAATTATCATCTTTAATTTTCATCTTGCTTGGCTCTTGTTTTAGCTTTTTCATTTTCTTTTTGTCTCTTTATCATCTTCGCTCTCTTGATCATCTTGTAGCTCATTTTGACTTCATCAACATCTTTTTGCTTCTTTGGCCTCATCAAACTTTATTTGCTAATATTTGGATATTTTGACACCATCGAAATCATGTTGCTAAAATTGATCATTTTTTTTCAAATTCTTCATGTCTTTAAGCTTATCTTTGAGCCTTTTTACTTCACTGACATCATCAAAATTATAGTACCAACAAGATATGTGTATCTTCCCTTCTTTTCGTCTGCAATGATATGATTGATAGAATGTCACAAGAGGAAGAACGTAAACTTTTTCTCTGATATGAGTCATGAGAAAGTTAACCATTTCACTAATCGGAGAAGATATGCTATGATGAGGATGCACCATTTAGCATTACAATCTCGTCTTGGGTTTATGATGATAGAGATTGGGATTATGATGATATCGATTTACCTTATGCCGTCAAACTACGAGTATGGAGTGAAGTTTAAGCGTTTTGAAAGATAGGAATGCTTACTTGATATAAGAGTTCAAATATATGAATGAAATGAATAATTAACCTAAAATCTATGGAATGAAGAATAATTTATCTTCATTAAAGCGACCAATTGTTGTTTCTTAAGAAAAAAAAAGGTAACTGTGAACCTCCATTGATTGTTGTGAACGGACTTAACCATAGATTTCGTAGTGTGGTAGAGGGAGGGAATTATTGATGCGTGGCATAGACGGGCCCAATAATGTAGAATATGATATCGAGTAATGTGATTTGGATTTTACTGAAATCCTTATAAGTCGTACGAGCCTTTTAAAGCTTCTAGATCGTTTAGGTCTTTGCCAACTAGGGCGTAAGGGCTCGTGGGCTCTGCCTACGATTAACATGAGAGGGTTTAGGATCGTTTGTCTCGTACATGAACCTAAGATATAATGACATTTGGATTCTTAGTTCAAATTTGACCCATACAAGAATAATTAAAAAAAAAAAAAAAGCAATGTCAAAACAAATCTAATCAAATAGTAAAAGAGGAGGTGCATGAAATGAAGACGGGTCTAAACAATAGTAAAATTAATAATAACAAGCAATCTGATTGTCAGTTAAATTAGTTTAATTAAATAAACAAGAAGCAATTGATGTGAAGCCACTAAAATAAAAAAAAATTGACAAATAAAAGTGACGGGAACTCAATTTAATTAACTCAACTGTTGATGGTGTTTTCACGCACTATGTCATTTAAGCAGCACGACAGGGGTAAAATGGTAATTCCCTTATTGGTCAGGATCATTAATACCGACCCGACCACATGAGTGAGGGGCCGAGCACTTGATGATATGTGACCGACCACTTTGGTTCTAATGACCGAGCATTATCAGATCGGTAGCAGCATTTTCAGTTCAAAAGACTATCATGACCGACCTCATGAAGACCGACCAGATAGGGAGATATGCTCCAGAAGATGACACCTTATTCTTGCGGATAAGACGACAAGTTATCCTATTTTCATGGGGAAAACTGGTGAGTCAGAGTCCTAGTAGGATAAGAAAGTAAATGTAGTTTTGATTAGGAATCCTTATGAGAAAATGGAATAGTTTTGACTAGGAATCCTTATGGGAAAATGAAATAGTTTCAACTAGGAAATTCTTGTATGAGAATGAATCTGATTTCTACACTATTATAAATAGAAGGGTAGAGTGTACATAAGGGTAACAAGTTGAAAGTTAAGAAGAGATGTAGGAGGAAGATCATCACGATCAGACTTGTAAACACAAGAGATATCAGAGAATCATATATCAGTAATAAAAATATCCTTAGTTTTGTGCCCGTGGACGTAGGTGGGATCTGATCCACCGAACCACGTTAAATCTCTTTGTCGATTGGCGTATTTATCTGTCTTTTACTAAGTTTGCTTTTGGTTCCCTCATAAACCAAACAAATTCACTATTGAGGGAGGATTGTCTCGAGAGTAATATTCCCATATTGCCCTGAGACCAAAATCCGCCGTCGACAGTTGGCGTCGTCTGTGGGAAACTCAACAAAAAGTGGTTCGCGTAGTAAGACGATGGTAGAAGGTGGAAATCACCGGTCGACAGGGACACTTTTTACAGAATGATTTAAAGGAACTCTGGTCGTTCTTAAATCTACTTCCTCCCGAAGTATTTGATAATCGGAAAGCATTCCATGATTGGTTCCACAACCATCTCAAAAGGGAAGATTAGAATTGCTTCTTTATACATTTCAGTTGTCGAGATTGCTGCGAAGCTCTGATACCTCTGCTTCTTCATTGACTCATGACATAAGCCTGTTGTCACTGATAGTGACAATGTAATATTCGGCACTGAAAGATGAAGGATAATAGTTCATCAACTAGTACAATGATTAAACAAGAATTGGGTATTGAAGCGAAAAAGAAGAAAATTTCCTTGTGGACATGGTCTATCCAGTGGTAAAAAAGAGAATCTCTGAGGGCAAGAGTGGTGATTCATACGGGAAAAATTTGTATGATTTGGAAACACCGAAATCAAGAGCTTCCGGTCCACCAGATTTTGGCAGGGCTGACATTTCACAGGCCGAGGTTTCGTAGTGTAGGCTCGAGGCTGGATTCGTTCCGCCGAGGCCACTTGATTATTCGGCTCGGGGCTTGATTTCGTTCCGCCGAGGCCACTTAGTTATTCGACTCGGGGTCGGGTTACGTCCCATCGAGTCTACCTCTTTGGAATGGGGACGTAACATTCCCCCAGGTCTAAGTACCTCTTTCAGCTCGGGGTCGGGTTACGTCCCACCGAGTCATGCTCATTGGTCTGGGGACGGGACATTCCCCCAGAACCAAGTGTCTCTTTTAGCTTGGGGTCCTCAGAATATTCAGGGACATACTCGACGCAATAGGATCCGTGAGAAGCATAGCACGGGGAAGGATGATACCCATGTGGCGTTTGCTTGCTCCAGTGTTACCAAACATAAGAAGGAATATGCCCTTAATGTTTCGGACACTCTCTGATCCTCACCTACCTGATTAATGGATCCGTGAGAAGCATAGCACGGGGATGGATGATACCCCCGTAGCGTTTGCTTGCTCCAGTGTTACCGAACATAAGGAGGAGCGTACCTTAATGTTTCGGGTACTCTTTGATTCATATTTCTTCGATCACTCGGATCCAAGAGAAGTATAGCCCGGGGAGGGATTGTGCCCCGTAGCGTATGCTTGCTCCAGCGTTGTAAGGAGAAGCCCTCGAACAATACACAGGCTCCATGGATACCTGAAGTATAGAGGATGTGCTCTTACCATTCTAAACGCTCTTTGATTCGAATCCTGGTTCGCCGGGACTCTGAATTGAAAGATTCAGAATTGTGTTTTGGAGGCCTCGGACATGACGTTATTTTGAGTCATCCATGTTGTTGTTTATGCTTGCGAAACGTTTTTGTTTTGGGATAAGTGCTAAGTCACCCCGCCTTTTGATTTTATTTTCCAGAGTTTTGTTTTTGTTTTTCGCTGGTCTGGCAGAGGGATGCCCGTGCCAGATTCGGTAGGGCTTCAAAAGATTGATTCACTTCCCTTCTGAATAAGTCCCAAGGATTAGTCGGCTCAGGGCTAGATTCGTTCTGCCGATGCCACTTGGTTAATTGGCTCGGGGCTGGATTCGTTCCGCCGATGCCACTTGGTTAATCGGCTCGAGGCTGGATTCGTTCCGCCGAGGCCACTTGGTTAATCGGCTCGAGGCTGAATTCGTTCCATCGAGGCCTCTTGGTTAATCGGCTCGGGTCTGCTCTTATACCGCCGAGTCCATTTTGTTGATATATGATTTACGGCTCGGGTCTGCTCTTGTACCGCCGAGACCGATGTTTCCTTCCGGCTCGGGTCTGCTCTTGTACCGCCGAGACCGATGTTTCTTTCCGGCTCGGGTCTGCTCTTGTACCGCCGAGATCGATGTTTGTTTCGGCTCGGGGCTGGATTTCGTTCCGCCGAGGCCACTTGTTTATTCGGCTCGGGGCTGAATTTCGTTCCGCCGAGGCCGCTTGGTTATTCGGCTCGGGGCTGGATTTTGTTCCGTCGAGGCCTTATGGTTTATTCAGCTCGGGGTCGAGTTACGTCCCACCGAGACGGCTTCTTTGGACTGGGGATGTAACATTCCCCCAGAGCACTTGATGATATGTGACCGACCACTTTGGTTCTGATGACCGAGCATTATCAGATCGGTAGCAGCGTTTTCAGTTCAAAAGACTATCATGACCGACCTCATGAAGACCGACCAGATAGCGAGATATGCTCCAGAAGATGACACCCTATTCTTGCAGATAAGACGACAAATTATCCTATTTTCATGGGGAAAACTGGTGAGTCAGAGTTCTAGTAGGATAAAGAAAGTAAATGTAGTTTTGATTTGAATCCTTATGGGAAAATGGAATAGTTTCAACTATGAAATTCTTGTAGGAGAAGGAATCTGATTTCTACACTATTATAAATAGAAGGGTAGAATGTACATAAGGGTAACAAGTTGAAAGTTAAGAAGGGAAGGAAGAGGAAGATCATCACGATCAGAATCTTTATTGTGAGACTTGTAAACTCGAGAGATATCAGAGAAGCATATCTCGGTAATAAAAGTATCATCCTTTTTGTGCCCGTGGACGTAGGTCGGACCAAGATCCGCCGAACCACGTTAAATCTCTTTGTCGATTGGCGTATTTATCTGTCTTTTGCTAAATTTGCTTTTGGTCCCCCATAACCAAACAAATTCACTATTGAGGGATGATTGTCTCGGAAGTAATATTCTCATATTGCCCTGAGACCAAAATCCGCCGTCAACATAAACAAATCAGAAACACATTGAAAGTATTCATTTGATTTTTTATCTCAGACGAGGGTTGAGATATTAGAAAAATAATAAAAATAAATGCTAATCTATATAAATATTAGAGGGAAGTGACAATATCCATAAAAATAAATAAATACACGAACCGAACAAAACAACGTCATTGATTGTTGTCGGGGGGGGGGGGGGACCTTAGTCTTTAAATAATGGAAAAATAATGGCAAAGAGTCTGACAAAGATATGTCAAAATCAAAAATTAAATGACAATATTTTTATTTTATAATTTTTAAAATTTAAAATGAAGTTGGTTTTGTTCCAACTCTTACTTCTCATTTTTCACTATATATAGCACTAACAGAATTCCAAGAGAGGGCATCTTATCAATCGATAACATATCCGGTACCATATGTCAACCTCCGAAACATCACGTTCTTCTCAAAGCAGTCTTCAGGTAGTAGATTTAATACTGTTCTGTTTTCTTTAATTTTTTATGTATTTTTTTAAAAATAAATAAATCGGTAAATTAGAATAATTTGTGTTATAACTATTCAGTAAGGTTGCAGCTACATCTTCTCCCTGAAAATATACGTTACAATATAAAATTATTGTTTTCATTATTCTATAATAATTGGAGCGAGTTTGTTTATAAAATATGATTATTGTTTTGAAAATTGTGAAACGATGAATGCTACTTCAGTTCACATTTTGGGCAATATCTAGAAATATATTTGAGGGTAGATATTATATCTTGATAATTATATTCACCTTTTAGTTTTATTTGTTGCTCGATTTTTAGGACTTGAAGATGGCAAATAATAATAAATAATGACTTCATAACATTTGCTTTTATCAAAAAAAAAAAAAAAAAAGCAATGAATCGATACTCAAATCTCTGCTTTTCAAGGTGTGCATCATATATAAATATTGTTTTCATTATTCTATAATAATTAGAGCCAGTTTGTTTATAAAATAACATCGTTGTTTTGAAAATTATGAGAACAGGTTAATTGTATATATTAGGTTAGACTTTGTGGTATATGAATCATAATCTGATTTTCAGGTCTTGAGTTTGAATCCGGGGATGTGTCTTTGTAAGAGTCTGAGACAGCCGAGAATTTTGTCTATTCTACTTAAGCTCGGATCAGGTGGTTTGATTGTTGAGGTTTCCAACGTTTCCAAAAAAATAAAATAAATAGATTAGGTTAATTTTAGAGATTATGTCCTATCTATAAAAAATTTTACAATTTTATATTTTAATAGGCTAAATTATTATTTTAATTTTATAATATATAATCTTGTATAGATATTTTAATTATAAAAAATAATTGTAGAAATAAGTGTTATTTGGGGTAATGAAAAACATTAAAAATATTTATTTTTAAAATAGAACATGCAAATCAAATCTCTGCTCTTCGAGGTGTGAACCATATAAAATTATTATTTTCATTATTCTATAATAAATGGAGCGAGTTTGTTTATAAAATAAGATTGTTGTTTTGAAAATTGTGAAAGGATGAATGCTGCTTCACTTCACATTTTGTGCAATATCTGAAAATTTATTTGAGGGTAGATATTATATCTTGATTATTATATTCACCTTTTAATTTTATTTTTTGTTCGATTTTTAGGACTTGGAGATGGCAAATAATAATAATGACTTAATAACATTTGCTTCGATCCAAGTACACAAAGAATCGATACTCGACATTGACGAAAAGTTGGAGCCACAAAATCAGTGTTGTATTTACCGAGTTCCTAAACGTCTCCGCAAAATAAATGAAGAAGCCTACACTCCTCAGGTAATCTCAATAGGCCCTCTTCATCATTTTAACGAAGAATTATGTGCTATGGAAAAACAGAAGATAAGATTTGTAAGAGAGTTCGACAGTCGAATCAAAGAGGAGACGTGGCAGGAATTAATAAACTTCATAGTACATAACGAAGAAGAAATCTGTAACTGCTATGCAGAGATGCCTAAGATAAAGTTTGAAGGGATGCAGTTTGTAGAGATGATTTTATATGATGCTGTATTTATCATTGTGTATTTATTGAGATACCCTGAGATTCACAATGAAATTTGGATGAGTAACCTACGAGGAGTAAGAGTTTCTATTCAGACGGACTTGTTATTACTGGAAAATCAGCTTCCGTACTTCGTCCTTGAGGAACTATATAATTTAGCCTTCTCCGAACATGTTGGAGCGTATCGTCCCTTCTTTGAACTTGCTTTTCCATTCGTCTTGTGCGATATGTTGTTGTGTATGTCTCAAGATAAGGAAACTAAACTTTTCTCTGAACTGAGTAGTGAGATATTCAAGCATTTCACTGATATGAGAAGATGTGCTATGATAAGGATGCAGCATGTAGCGTTACAGTCTGCCTCTGGTTATATAGATTTACCTTGTGCTGTCAAACTGCAAGAGTCTGGAGTAAAGTTTAAGAGTTTTGAAGGATCAAAATGCTTACTTGACATAAAAGTTCAAAAGAAAAAGCTGCTACGGATCCCTTCCTTCAACTTTCCCGAGCTTCGAATTCCAAAGATGGAAATATATGATCAGACCGAATGTTTGTTTCGTAATTTAATGGCCTTGGAGCAGTGTCATTATCCATATCAAACCCACATATGCAATTACATTGATTTAATGGATAAACTTATCAACACTGAAGCTGATGTAAATTTATTTGTTGAAGCGGAAATTATTTCTAATTTTGTGGGCGACAATGCTAGAATAGCAAATATGTTCAACAAACTTTGCGTACACATTTCATTAAGTAATTCCTGTTACTACGTCGATGATGGAAACTACTTGAAAGAATATAATAAGAAACGTTGGAACCGTGCTAAGGCAACCTTGAGAAGGGTTTACTTTAACAATCCTTGGAGAGGCACCGCGACTGTTGCTGCAATTTTGCTCCTCGTCCTCACGCTGATACAAACCATATGTTCTATCAAGTCAGTTGTGTGATTTCACAATTTGTATGTATTTTCAGTTGAAATCTATTCAACCATTTGCAATGTCTTCTCTCTGCTAGAGGCCTTTTTTTTTTCTTCATTTCTTGTGATTAGTGTGCTGGTTTGGAAATTACAAGTTCTGAAGTCCAGTAAATAAACAATGTTTCTAAAGCTTTCTATTAATCAATTAAATAACTGTTGCATTTACATTTTATAATCTCCTCTTAATTAATAGGCTTTTTGTTGTATTTTTTTTTTTTGCATTTACAAATTCTGAAATCAAGGTCCAAAATTAGAAAAGTCTTGTTCAATAAATACACGAGACCATAGTCTTTCAAAGTTAGCATATAAAAGCCTGACAGAATAAGGATTTTTAACAAACGTGTTAAAGTTTGACACCCCTAAAATCATTATCCAACCCCTCAAATGGGGAACTTATTATTTTTGGACAAACCAAACTCTTGTAATTCAATTTCGGCATCTAAAATTTTTCTCTCGATAATTGAACAAATTCATCATTTTTAAATTATAATGTACTTATTCTTCCTCTAAAACTTGCGAATTTTTTAAAAAAAATTATAACAAGCTGCCGTCGTCAGAGAAAATGACATTTTTTCTCGTAAGTTTAAAAAAAAAACAATAAATTGTCCTTTTTTTTTGGACTTTTGCAATCCGTTCTCAAATGTCACAAAATTTATTGTAAAAATCCATCTCAAATCATGTGATTTATTTATTTTTGTCCTTCTAAGTTTGAGAGATAGAAAAATGAAATTTTATTGAAAATGATGATTTTGTCTAGGGGTGGATATTTTAGATTCTATTTGTTTTTTATTTGTTTTTTTTTTTTTTAAAAATCCATTTAAATTTTCAAACCATTCAATTTAAGAATATGTAACCATATGTTTTTTTTGTCAAATTTTAACCTTCGAAATTCAGTATCTTCCTTTATTTATCCTTGCTTTTGGATTCGCCTGCCTTGATATGTCTAACAAAAGAAGTCATGAGGTGGAAGTTAAACATTTCACTTATATGAGAAGATATTTTGTAAAACAAAAAATGCACTATGCCAAACAGAAGGAGTTGAGGGGTGCTGAAAGAGATTTACCTTGTGTTTCCAAATTGCAAGATTCTGGAGTGACGTTTAAGAGTTTTAAAGAAGCCGAATTGACATGTGAGTTCAAGAGAAAAAAAATTTGAGATGATAATAAAAGATAGTTGTAAATTCTCTAAATATTAAGTTTGAATGAATGAGTTATGTCTCTTGGGTGGTGCCCTATTGGAATGATACAAACATGTAGGGACATGTCCTCCAAATTAAAATAACACATTTTTAGGCTCCAAATGGTGCTTGAAATGGGTATAACCCTAGAAGGGTTACACCCCAAACCAAAAGGTGCCCTTAAGGTACCCTTCCATGCCTATATGTAGGAGCCTTCATGTTCATTCTAAACATCCAAAAGAAAAGTCTCATACATTTTGTTTTAGAGTCAAGAGAGAGTTCCCGCCATTGTCTCAGTTCAAGATCTTGTTAAGGAGTGCCCATTGAACAAGAGGAATCCAAGTAATCCTGGGAGGACGTTAGCCACAAAATTCGTAGAGTACCGAGACGGGGCTAATAAGTTCTTAAGGACAGAGGCAACTCGACTTGGACTACAAATTTTCATCATTTTCCAGGTTTTTTTTTTATTCTTTAAGTTTTAGGGTTTATGTTTAATATTGGCATGCTAGTGTAGATTTGATTTTATGGTTGTGTTCTAATTTTGATTTGTTCGATGCATGTTGAATTCGTTTAATAGCACTTAATTCCCAATGATCTTAAGAACTTATTAATTTTAGTGTTGTTAGATGAGAATTTTCATGTGTTAAAGTCAATTTTCTGGAAAAAAAATGTGCTATGTGTATGAAAAAAATGTGTTTTTTACTACTTTTAGTGGATCACCTTACGACAATGTTGTCACGGAACTGAGAGCACATTATCGGAATCGTTGGAACCATGCTGAGGCAACCTTTAAAATGGTTTACTTCAGTAATCCTTGTGTTGGATGGGACCTGGTCGGGTCATCTATGATTGGTCAACCCGGTCCAGCCCATGTTTTTGGAGGGGCATTGGAAAGTTAATAAACTCCCAATACATATGATGAAATAGGAAAATAACTTCTTCCAACTCCCCTCAACCTCCGTATAAAAATGCATTAGCATGCCTTAATTTAAAAAGAGTTTTTTGAAATTGCTTAATAAGGCAAAATCTCTGCAGGATCATTATTTCATTTTGTTATATATATAAATGAATTCTTTGATTAGTAATGCATGTATGGTTTAATTCTTGATAGGTTAAGTTTGCATTCGTTCCATGTTTTTCAGAGATGTTGTTATCTTAATTGGTATAAGAGCCTTATCATGTTATTCTAATCTTAAAAACATGATGTATTAGTATTTAATTCATGATCATGTGCAATTTTCTGTAGTTTTTTTCATTTTTCAATTTTTTTTTATCTAACTTTAGGTATTAATATCTTACTGTTCATAAATGATAATCACATGTTCTTATGTAAATTTGCGAAACGGGTTTGGAGATTATCAAGTTATGAATTTGTGATAAGTGAAGTTAGGCGCGGTGATGTATTGGGAATCCTGTTAGCTGTTGAAAAGAGAAGCTTTTCAGATGTAGCAAGAGTGGTGGCCATGTGCTGGGCTATCTGGGCAGCGAGAAATATGGAAGTTATGCAGGGGAAGTTTGAGGATCCAGTGGGTGTAGAGGCAAAAGAATAGGCCATGCTAGAGGCTTATCAGCAATCAATTGAAACTGTCATGATCCAGAATGGTAGATGTGACAGAGATAGAAATGAACACTGGAATCCCCCGCCATGTGGTTGATATAAGCTCAATGTGGATGCTTCTGCCCAAATGCACCATAATACTGTAGACCTAGGGGTTGTTCTAAGAGATGCAGAGGGAAGAACACTGTTAGCGACTGTTTGGAAATGTATGATGTCCTAAGATATAGCTTTGCTCGAAGCTGAGGCGCTATTATTTGGATTACAAATCGCTGTGAAGGAAAAAATTTTCTCCATGTGTTTATAGAGACTGACTCTCTAATGGTGACAAATTTAATATCTAGGAAAATAGAGAGCAAACTTGAGATTTCTTGGAATATTGAGGAAATCCATGAGCTAATGGAGAGCTATCAACAGATGACTGTTTCCTATGTGTAGACACTGTATTTTTACATAAAGCCCAATGATGAGCATCGTATGGAGGCACTACCCGATAAGTAAACGGACGTCGGAAGGGAAAATTCAAAAATAAATACCTCGTCAAAATTTAATTCATTTGTTTGGCCTCGGGTTCTCTCGATTAATCTCTGTTTTAACTTTTAGCCTTGGCCTAAAACCCCCGTAACCCACAAAAGCCCACATACTCATACACACCCATCCAAAACCCATGCAAGCTATGCAACCCTTTTAGGCCCACACACCTAAGCCCAATCCAAGATAATTAAATCACATGTAAAACACATGTCACAAATCAAATTAAATCTCATTCCTAAATTAAATAAATCCCCTTCCTAATCTAAATAAATCACCTACCAAATTAAAGAAATTCCTCCACCAAAAATACAAATATTCCTTCCCTAAATTAAAACACACCCATAATTGATTGATTTGTTCCCTTTTTAAGCCATACACAAACAAGGAAACCCTAATACACCATTATAAAAAGAGGACTAAACCAAGCCTTCCTCTCATCTCTCTTTCACGGCAGCAACTACACACAAAAAATAATAAAAAAACCCTAGACGCCCTCTCTCTCTCACAACTCTCTCGGCACCATCTCTCTTCCCTCTCTCTATAAACAACAAATCAAAAACAAAAAAAAACCTAGAAAACTCAAGTCTCTCTATGACCCTTTCTTCTTTACGTTCTCTTCTCCCTAAAGAACCCTCATCTCTCTCGCTAGCCTTCTCTAACAACTGATGTCACTCACAGTTTCTCAGAACACTAAAAAAAAAAAAGACAAACCCTAAGGACACTCTCCATCTTCTTGCCTATCTCTCTAACCTAATACAAACAGACACAACCTTCATCTCCTCTCTCTTTGCTCTCTCACCTCACGCCACCTACTGGATACACACGACCAAAGAAAACCTAAACTAGCAGCAACCCATTCACCCACCAACCAAGCAACTCACACCACTCAAAAAGGGCAACTCTCGGCAAACTGCCAACACCTGTACACACACCCCTTATCACCACACGTCCTCTTCTCACTCATCATCATCGACGTCAAAATGATAAATAAACATACTAACAGCCTCACCAGGTCTCTACAACTCGGCAGCAACAAACAAATATAAAACCTTCTCCACACACGCCTTCTTTCACGTAGACCACATACCCACACACTCGGCAAATAACACCACAAGCAGCCCCTTTTACCGGCTAAAAAACCATCAAGATAACGACAACACACACACACAACCGACCAAATACAAAGCCACCAAACAGCGCAAGCAAACAATGGACACACATGAAAAAATAATTGAAGTGGCGTGAACAACCAAGTAGCGTGAACCAAAATAACAAAGCCAAAACCGTGAAACCATTAGCCCCAGACAGTCCCCGAAAATAACCTCAAAATAGTGAGTAAAAAACAGTCCCAAAAAATACACCAAAACAATCCAAATTACCCTAAAACCGAGCCCAAAATAGTAGCCTTTAGCACCGAAAATAACCCCGAAAGATAGCCTGAAAACTACAGTAAAAACGGGAGAAAATAGTGAAGAAAATAGAGAAAATGGTAGTGAAAACAGTGAAACAGCGAAAGAAAATCTTGAACCAGAAAACCAGAAAAGTTATGGAACACTAACCCTTCCGGCGACGACGTAACGCACTCTAGGGAAGCGATTTAAAAGGTAAGACCTGAGGGCACCCTTTGTTATATTTTTATTTTGTTATCCCGGACACGGCATGCTTGGTTGGACGTGGAATACATCCAACCGGGCATGCGAAGTCCTATATTAAAAACGGCCAAACTATTGGTCACATCTCTCTTTTATTATTCCGCCATTTATTTTATCTCGCATTTATCTTTATTTCTATTTCGCATTTAATTCATATTTATCATTACTCTATTGTTCCACATTTATTTTCACTCATTTATCTTCCTTTAATATTTCGCACTTAATTTATTATTTATCGCTTCTGTTATTTATTGTTATTTCATCACATGCATTATCATATTTCATATATGCATTGGGTTAATGATTGCGTTATGTTAAATGGTCGGTGCTATCTCTTGCGGTATATCAGATGGAAACCTAGACGTAAATTCCGTAGCTGAATCCGAATAGACGGTAGTGCGGTATGTACTTGGGATACAACTCTACGTACCGCTTGAGAAACTTTCTAGAACGTGTTACATTTTGTGATTAAAATCTATGTTTATCATTCCGTTATTTATTCTTCATGCATTGTATCTTTGTTTATGTATTGTTACTTGATGCACATGGGCTAATCATGTGAGTTAAAGGTCCTCTATTCGAGGAAAATACCTAAAGGCTACCTTTACCACAATGTTTTCCCGCGCCGGACGAAGTACGTTTGATTGAACGTGAGATATGTTCAATCGGGCATACGAGGTCCCATATTATTACTTTGTTTATTCATGTATTGTTACTTGATGCGCATGGGCTAATCATGTGAGTTAAAGGTCTTCTATTCGAGGGAAATGCCTAAAGGCTACCTTTACCATAATATTTTGCCGCGCTGGACGAAGTACGTTTGATTGAACGTGAGATACGTTCAATCGGGCATACAAGGTCCTATATAAATGTCGGCCGCGGTCGCATCTCTTTCATCATCATGTTACTTACCTTTTGCATACTATTGACTTCGCTATTCTTTTTTGTTTTGGTCATTGTTTCGCTTTTTTTTCATTTTTACATTCATGTCATGTTTATGTTTGAGTGCTTATTTTTTTTATTATTACTGCCTTTACAGTTATTATTTATTTACATCTTTTACATTATTTTGTTTAATATATTTATGGAATTATGCATTTGTCTTCCTTTTCATTTATTAACGTTTATGGGTGTGCAATCTTGTGTGTTGATTACATTATCTTGCATGTGTTGGATAAGACCTGGTTATATTATTGCATAAATCTTTTCAATACAATCGGCATAAGTAAGGGACCATTCCGAACCCAACGGTTTGAGGTCTTCCCTTGCGAGGGGTGAGTGCGGCCTTAAATCATTTCCCAGTTCACACTGGGTGGCGACTCCATTTTATTTCTCCGGTTTAGTCCCCCGCGAGCTACTCCGTACTCCCGACCGGGCCATGAGCCCGGGCAGCGTCGCCCATCTCCATGGCCTTGTCCACACTATGTGTCTAGGGGATGTAATAGAGTTGCTCACTCTTTGGCAAATTTTGTTGTTCATGTTGTAAATGAGGTTGTTTGAAAGAGAGACTATCCCCAAAATATTCAACTTTTGTTATCCAACTGAGTATCAATGAAAGTAATTTCTTTCTTTAAAAAAAAAAAAGTTATTATGGAAACTAGAAATCCTTTAATTTAGTATATCATTTGTTTAATTTACATAAAAATTGAATAAGAGATGAACCCTAAAAGTTGGCTAGTAGAAATTCAGAAAACATGTCATCTGTGTTCATGGCAGTTATGCACGACACGTCGTACTAGTGATGCTGAAATAGACGACATGTCGGATGAGAAGTAGTTATCCATTTAGGACCCACATATCGTCCAACCTGAGAGGTTCTTGTGCACATCGTACGACATGTCGTATAGAGGCACTAAACCGATGACATGTCGATTGACTGTTCCAATAAGACATTTACCTCTGGATAAACTGACATGTTGGTTACTTCCAAATTAAATAACCAACATATCATATGTGTACACAATAATAAGAAGACATGTCGTCTATATTGTGTAACTTTACTCGCACATAGAGCTCGTGGCTGCACGTGAAACATGTGTGATGCGCGTGCCACTTGCAGTCACATGTCAGTTTGTGTCTGCATCGATTTTCTCTGGTAATTCCGATCCATCATATGATTGAATGTCCAATTCTTTTTTACATAGTGTTTCCATCATTGTAATCCAGAATGATAAATTTATTTTATCATATAACTTTTATGTTTATGTACTTAATTGAATATTTTTGTGATATTTACTGTTATAAATGTGACTTTGTGTTTTCATTACATAAATTTCTCCTCGTATTTATTACAGGAAAATCATAGCGAGATATCAAAAAACTGAAGAAGGGTTATAACATCCGAGTAGAGAGAAAGGATAAAAGACATGTTGTTTGAATTAGATAGATGTCGTATGAAAACGATGATATGACTTCTCATATCATCAAATTCAATAATATATTATAAGAGTTAATCTGAGAAGGTAATTGGATTTGACATACTAATAGACTCAAAATGCAACGTAACACTCTCCCTAAGATATGAAAAATATGACTTATTGATATTTGGGAGCAATAACTGTGGGACAATTATGACCCATATCATCACTATTTGTAAAAGACATGGTGTTTTTGTACAAATTAACTATGTGACAAAGGAAATTGCTCTTTTATCATTTTTAATTGGATAACTTGGATATATAAATGATAAAAGTCCATATGATTAGTACCGGATTAATAAGATATGAGACTATATTAATCCACGAAAGGTTTAATAATTAAATATCTTTAGTCGTAGTATTATTGAGATTGGACATCGATAATGCG
This sequence comes from Zanthoxylum bungeanum, assembly GCA_019454045.1. Lineage (NCBI taxonomy): Eukaryota > Viridiplantae > Streptophyta > Magnoliopsida > Sapindales > Rutaceae > Zanthoxylum > Zanthoxylum bungeanum. Next base: position 320,110 of record SKCR01044111.1, read on the forward strand.
GAATAGACTAGTATTACAATTGTGCGCGTTATGGAAGCTTAACGGCATAGTTCTCACATGTTTAAGTATTGGATACTTATGCAAGTGTGATAGGAGGTTCTGTTAGCCATTGGACCAGGAACAGCTGGATAGACCCCTCGGAGTCCCATTGGTATTATGACTATATGTCTATGGGAATCCGAATCAGGGTAGGTGTATGTGGTCTTAACCTGAGACTTGCATCGCTAATACTTGCGACAATCAGCATACTTTGGTTTTGGTCGTCCGGAGCTTTAACAGGTTCTGTGTACGCCTCTTCTGGGTTTACTGAGAATCGTAATGTATTGGGTGTGATGTCAAGATGGAAGTATCACTTCAGTCATATGGAGATGATGATTACGTAGGATACAGAACTAGTACTCTTAAATACTGCAGCTATCGGGATAGTATGACTAGGTCATGATTATCTTATTACAGAGACTAGTTGCTAGTGATCCGATATATGCTTCGTAGGGGGCAGACATAACTCCCGTCCTAGGCCTAGCATGTCACATCTGATACTGGATCGTATTACGTAATACATTGTATATTATGCCTGATAAAGATTATATATTCCTCGTTGAATATTTATGGAGAATTAGGTAGGCACAGTGCTTTGCTAGAAGCCAACCATGTCTTGTAAATCGGTGAGAACATGGTACGTGGTATGCACGTGTTCGGATAGTCTGAGGACCATATTTACTGCCAATATATCCAGGGATCTCTACTTGGACAGAGGCAACTCGACTTGGATAATAAATTTTCGTCATTTTCGAGGTTTTTTTATTCTTTAAGTTTTAGGGTTTATGCTTAATATTGGCATGTTAGTGTAGATTTGATTTCATGGTTGTGTTCTGATTTTGATTTGTTTGATGTATGTTGAATTATTTTAATATCACTTAATTCCCCAACAACCTTAAGAACTTATTAATTTTACTATTGTTAAATGAGAATTTACATGTGTTAAAGTCAATTTTCTGGAAAAAAAAAGTGTTATATGCATGAAAAATACGCAAGGGCGTTCGAACGCGTCTTCAAACGCATCACGAACGTAAACCTCAGAAACATTTGTTTGAACGTATTTTCAAACGCTATGAGAACGTAAACTCTCTAGAATATTTCGTTCAAACGTGTTCTCAAACGCTACACGAACGTGAACTCACTGGATAGTTTCGTTCAAACGAGGAAATGAATGTGACACTAACGAATTAATCTTGGAATTACTTCTAAATTGAAATAGACTTAGATTAATTTATATTATCATTATATTAACTTAGTAAAATCATATACTGTATTCCAATAAACTTGGTAGTATAGATTTAAGTTAATATTAGAGTGTTCAATTATCACAAGCATACACATAGTGATAAAGTTGAAATTTAATTGTGTGTTGCATACTTGGTTGAGAATTAAAAGTGTAATCTTACACAAGTATTTCTGTCTAAGCTTGATTGAATTAGACATACATATATGAAAATATTAAATATTGTGTTGTGAAATTAAAAGTGTAATACTAAGTTTGAATGCCTAAGAGATTCTATTGAGAAAGTGTTTAAAGGAAATTCTGTCAAAAATTCGATAAGAGCCTAAGTGGTCATGGATTTAAGTGGTTACTCCAGACCCCTTCATCCTCTGGGAATATTCCTTTATTTACTTATCATAAGAAACCTTAGTCGTAAATTCAAGGACTTGTGTTAATTGGTACTACTGTCCAATTTAACAATGAGTGGATACATAGTATATCACTTGAACAAGATCGTTCATTGATCGTTGTACAATTTGTCTTTGTAGACATATTGATCGCCATTAGTTTTTCTACTTACACATGGCTAGCGGAAACATCACAGTACCGATTGCTCATGGAGAAAAATCATAAAAGTTTGGTGGAGCAAACTTTAAATAATGGCAGTGCAAAATATTGTTATACCTGACAACTCTGTAGTTGGCTAAGTACCTCAAAACTACTTCGGGTCATGTGGAGGAAGAAACGGAAACGGCCAAGCAATTGCGAGTAGAGACATGGTCGTCAGGCGACTTCTTGTGCAAGAACTACCTCCTGGGAGGACTTGACAATACCATGTACATTGTGTACCATGACATGATTACTGTGAAGATTCTCTGGGAATCTCTCGAGAGAAAATAAAAAACTGAGGATGTCGGGCAAAAGAAATTTTTCATGGGTAGGTTCCTGGATTACAAAATGGTAGATTCAAGAACCGTTATGTCTTAGTTGGGTCAACTATAATTGATCATTCATGAAATATTGATGAAGTGATGAAACTCTGTGATACGTTTCAAGTTGCCATAATAATTGAAAAGTTGCCTCATCATGGAATGACTTTAGGAGCTATCTGAAACACAAAAAGAAGCAGATGATCATTGAAGACCTTGGAGTTCAATTGAGGATCGAAAAGGACAACAGAGAGTCCGAGAAGGCCAGCTAAAAGACCATGGAGTCCAAGGCCAACATCATCGAGGGTGTAAAGGGTAGCAAAAAAAGAAAAAACAGTGGAGCTGATTCTTCCCAAGCAAACAAGAAGTTCAAGGGGAAATGCTACAATAGTGGAAAAAATGGCCATTTAGCAAAAGATTGCAGAAACAACAAGTCTCAGGACAAAGGCAAGAAAAAGAAAAATGAGGCTCATGTCACTGAAGATGAGCAACTGACTTATGAGATTCCAGAGATGAACCTCTCAGCAGTGGTAACTGAAGCTAACTTTGTTGGGAATCCGAGAGAGTGGTGGGTAGACAGTGGGGCTACTCGTCATATCTGTGCTGATAGCAAGATGTTTTCCTCATATCAGAAGGTCGATGGTGGCAATCATCTGAAAATGGGAAACTCGTCTACCTCTATAGTGGTTGGATAATGCACAGTGGTTCTGAAAATGACATCCGAAAAGAGCTTACATTGAAGAATGTTTTGCATGTTCCTGATATTCGGAAGAACTTGGTCTTAGGCTCTCTCCTTAGTAATAATGGATTTAAGCTTGTATTTGTTTATGACAAGTTTGTCTTGACCAAAAATGATGTTTATGTAGGAAAATGATACATCACTGAGGGCATTTTCACGTTCAATGTAATGACTGTCAATCAACACAGTGCTAATAATAAAGCTACAACTTATGTTTATATTATTGAGTAACAAAATGTATGGCATGAAAGGTTATGACATGTTAATTATGATACGATACATAAATTAATTAACATGGACCTATACCTAATTTGCAATTGATAACCAATATAAAGTGTGGCATGTGTTGAAGCAATAATGCATAGAACATCATTTCATTCTACAGAAAAAAGTTATGATGTACACTCTGATGTGTGTGATATGGATATTGTGCAAACAAGAGGTGGTAAAAAAGTACTTTGTCACTTTTATCGATGATAGCACAAGATTCTGTTATGTGTATTTGCTGAGGAGCAAAGATGAAGCTATTGGGAGCTTTATACACTATAAGAACAAAGTTGAAAATCAACTTGGTAAGAAAATCAAAAGAATAAGGAGTGATAGAGGTGGTAAATATGCGTCACCATCTGGTGAATATTGTTTCAATCATGGAATTATTCATGAAACTACTGCTTCTTATTCGCCTCAAAGGAACGGGATTGCTGAGCACAAAAATCGAACGTTGAAGGAAATGATGAACGCCATGTGGACAAGTTCTGGTTTACCCCAAAACTTGTGAGGGAAGCCATGCTTTCCGCGAACTATATTCTGAAAAAGCTTCCTCACAGAAGATTGGACAAGACACCATATGAGTTATGGAAAGGTCACGTACCTTCCTACAAATATATGAAAGTGTGTGGGTGTCTTGCCAAAGTAATGATTCCTAAACCTAAGAAGGTTAGAGTATGATCCAAAACCGTTGATTGTATATTCATTGGAAATGCTCGCAACAGCAGTGCGTATCAATTCTTAGTACACAAGTCTGAAATCCATGACATCAATCTAAATATGATAATTGAGTTAAGGAATGCGACATTTTTTGAAGAGACATTTCCTTGTAACGAAAGATAGAGAACATACACTACAAGAAAAAAGGCCTTTACTGACACTAAGGTTAGTGACACTAGGCTAAAAGTGTCAGAAACGACGTGTAAATGGGCCTATTTCCGTGTTTTTCACTTAAATATCAATAATTACTGACACTATGGTATCAGCGATTTTAGTGTCAGTAATTACTATTACAATAGTATCAGTAAGAAATAAAAAAAAAAAAAAAAACGCGTAGTCGTCTGGAGTCGAACCAACACCTCGCGGAAGTGACGTTTTTCGCATATATTACTGACACTAGAGTATCAGTAAATTTAGTGTCAGTAATTAATGATACCTTAGTATCAGTAAAAAAATTAAAAAAAAAATTATTTCCTTAAGTCTGCTGGGACTCGAAATTGTAACCATTGATATAAAATTTTTTTTATTGTAAGGCTTTACCACTGGGCCAAATCGTGACTTTTGTTCTATTGTGTTAGGTTATTTTACTTATTTTGTTAATCCTTTCCCACATATTCATAAAATTTCAATTTTGGCTCTGTCCTAACCCTAATCTCCGAAATTGATTTCATCACTCTCTTCTCTGCTCTCAGCCTCTCACGATCACAAGTCATGACTATCATCACTCATCACTCATCATCGGTCTTCTCTGGTTGCTTCACAGTCTGCTCTCGGTCTCTCATCTCAGCTTCAGGTGCCTCGATTGCTTGCTCTCAGAAGTTGGATCTCAGTCTCTCATCTTAGGTGCCTTGGTAATTCTTATCTCTTGCCACCCCTCTTCCAGATATTGCTCTTTAATGTCACTTGCTCTTTAATCGATCAGTTTGTGAAGCAAGCTTCGAATCAGAAAGGTGCAGCACTCGGCTCCGTCATCGTCGAAGCCACTTTGCAGCCCTCGCTCTTTGCTTTCTCTGAGATTCTTGTTGTTCCCAATATTGCCGAGGTAACTGAAATTTGTTATTTTTAGGGTTTATACTCATAGTTTCTTTATTATGTTCCTATTTTTTTTTGGTTCTTGTATTGGTCGAGTTAGAGATTAAATTATGTGTCAAAAAAAGTTTACCTTCTGTTTGGTTGCTGAGAAAATGGAGGAAAAGATTTGGAAATGAAATTACGGTCATTTTGTGGCTTATGTTCTTTGTCTTGATCAGAGTTCATGTTCAATCAATGATATTTATTGTATAATTCATTTTGATTTTTTTTTTTGGGTGGTGATATTTGTAGCATTAGTTATTTGAAAGATTTAAGCATTGAAGGGATAATTTTATAGTAGAAAGGGGTATGAGAGTTGGGAATGCATTATCATGAATCTGAATTTTCGCTTCTATTATTGAGGAATACATCAAAACTTGGTTTTGAAAATTATTTTCTCAGAGCTTGGGTAGAAAATGGATGAGAATGGCCAAAATTCTGGACCATTGCGGGAGGAGCTAGTGCAAATGGCTACTAAGTTTCTGTCGAATGCAACAGTTAGAAACTCTCCAGTCATCCATAGGCGAAGCAAATGTTTCTTGAGAATATGGGCCTTAGGAAAGACGAGATAGATGAAGCCTTTCGTCGTGCTCCTGTAAGCACATTGTTTCTCTTGATTTTCAAATATTTTTCTATTCAACTCAATTACTCGAATGATCATTTTTGGATGAGTTCTATCTTTCTCTTATATTCTTTTGCATACAAATGCAGGATCCGCCTTCAAATATAACAACGGAGCAGAATATTACCCCAATTCAACGTAAGTTTTTAACATTTTCCATCCCTTAAGAGGTCTTTAATGCAGCATTCATATCCCAGATGTTGAAATTGATAATTGCTTTACTGCCATCACATTTGGAATATCATTGCATGTTGGCCCATAATCTAAAATAGATGAACAGTCAAAGGCAGTCAGAAAGGTTCGACCACAAGTGACAGCACTAGCAACATCTCCACCATCTCGGTTTTACTGGACACATGCTTTTGTTTTTGTGGGTTTTCTTGCCGTTTCTTGTGCTGGGACAACTAATTTTTTGAAGGTACTTGAAAAACTTTTGTACACCAGGTCATAAAGTTAGATGACTTGTAGTTTTTATTGTCCAGTAGTATTATTATGGCTTTACCATTCATTTATGTATGCCTCGTTTAGAACGTTATTTTGCCAAGGTTGAAGTCTTGGATTCGGAAGGCTGTTTTAGAATAACATGTTGTCTCTGCAAAGAAATCAAAACCAAGCCTGCTCGAAGAAGTTACAGCTGCCGCCAAGTCAGCCAGCACTGCAGCTGCTGATGCAGCAAAAGCAAGCATGGAGATTTTGAACACAAAAAACAAAGGTGGTCTTATTTGGATTTGCTTTTTTCCGTAATTTAACATATCTAGAAATGGTCGGTTGTCACATTGTTTAATAACACATAACTGTTGGTCGGTTACTCGTTTTTTTACAAGTTCTATTCTGCCTATTTTTTGCTGGCTCTTTCATAACTTCATATGTACACATGTTATGAACATATGTTGTTCAAGTTTATTGTTGCATGACCAACTGCACCATACACTTTGAGTAAAAAAGAGAAAATGTTTTGTGAAACTTGCAAGGTATCAAAGTTCCAAATGGGTACTCTTCCATTCTAATAATAAGAGTTTATCAATCTTTACATTCTAATAATAGAGCGTTGTATGTGACTTGGGTATCTGTGAAGGTACAAAGTTATGATATTATATATATATATATTTTTGTGATATGCAACAATGAGAATATTTAGAATATGTCTAAATGAACTAATATTGATATGATAATTCTTTTTTATAGTGTCCAATGCAGCCTGGAAGTTTTGAATGCGGTTATTATGTGATGAAATACATGCAGCAAATTGTAACAAATGTGAACATTCTAAAAGACAATGTAAGTTAACAATAGTTAAGTTTTATCATTAGTCAATTAAGATATCTTACTGTTTAAAATTCTAACTTATAAATATTTTAAAGTTCAAGGGGATTATGAGTACACTCTGGAAGATATAACGCAACTCCGTGATGATTGGGCAATATATGTTGCACATATAATCACACAGTATAATGAAGAGGTAATTACAAGGACATGTTTTACAGAGGTGATTATTACTTCCTATTTTTTCACTTTAATTCATGACATATTGGGAAATCTTCTATTCTTGCAGAATACAAATGACAAGGACAACATAGCTATTGTTCGTTGAGTTAATGAAGTAGTATGGTATTTCTATTTTCTGTAAATTAATACATTCTTGTTTCTACTTTTAGCTTAGAATTTTTTTCCCCAGATTTTTTACTTCAGTGAAAGCAATATGTCTCGATGGGTTTAATTTGGTGGGTTAATTTGTTTTATTTGTGAGTTTTGCTAGTGGGTAAGATTGCTTTGAGACTTGAAAGTTAAAACAATCATGATGTAAAATATTCTATTAACAGTGTCTCGATGTTCTCTATGTCAGACATGAACTTGGAGATAGTTTTTTACCTGATGAAGTTTTGCCATGTTCTGATTGATACTTGTTGAAACCTTTGGGGGATATGGCACCTGTCATCTGATGTGCTTTGAGGTGCAGCATGACTGCTATGGAAGCAGTATTGATATATTGAGATCTAACATGTTTATCTCATCTATTTTTATGGCAATTACCTGGAATGTTACATTCTAGTACATTTTGAGCTTTGAACTTTTAGTTTCCAGGAATTCCATAATGAACAACTATCTTGTCATCTTGATTTGCTTCCTGCATTTGGAAACAGTATTAGATCATGTCATCTGATAAACTTCATCTGGTTCATGAGATCCTTTTATTTCAGTTTTATGTCCGTCTATATATATATATATGTGTGTGGTGTGTGTGTGGGTTGTGGATTTGTTTGTTTGTGGTGATTATGTAGCGGTATGAAAGATACAACTTGTTATTATGGATGCCATTTGGTTTTTTATATGCATGCTCTTAGGTTGTTGGTATGGTTATTGTCAATAAGTGCTTTATGTGACAAAAATTAGATTAGGGTTATATTTTGTATTTTTATTTGGACGTATTTAATGTTTTTATTTATGAAGATATCGATTTTTTTTGGAAGTCCATCTAATTCTTAACATTTGGTTTATAATTTCAGATTTTGTGCCAGATATCATATTGTTGGGGGATTGTTGCAGGCTTCTCAACAAGTATCATGAATTTTGGTGGGGGCATGACATTTTGATGGGACTTTAAGAGTAGTTTTTGAAATATATATATGTTAATTTAAAGATTGTCTATGGAGTTTTTGTATTCATCATGTGATACTGTTGAATTGATTAATACGATTAATCTATTATATTGCGAATTTTATATAAATGTAATTTTTTAGTTTTTTATTTCATTGAGTTGGTATATATATATATATATATATATATATATATATATATATATATATATATATATATTTTATGATTAATTTAATTACAAAAAATAAGAAATATAATTGTGAAATAATATGATTTTTAAATTTTAAAAGATATTGACGGATATTGATACTATAGTAACAATAATTACTGACACTAAAAATCAAATATATGCGATATACTGATACTGCAGTAACAAAATTTACTGACACTATAGTATCACTAAATACTGATGATATAGTGTCAATAATTTACTGACACTAAAATAGTGTGAGAGATTACTGATACCATAGTGTCAATAATTTTCTGATACTACAGTATTAACGTTTACTGACACTAAGAATCACTGACACTAGAAACTAGTGTCAGTGATTTCTGGCTGCGGCAACACTGACACATTTATATAGTGTCAGTAAAACCCTTTACTGACACTAATTTAGTATCAGTAAAAGCCTTTTTCTTGTAGTGATAGTATCTCAAAAGAACTATTGATACTGTCAAAGTCAGTGATCAGGTTGACCAAAAGTCAGATCAACGTGAAAATGTTGAGACAATTGAACCTAAACGTAGCAAAAGAGCTAGAATGTCTAATTCATTTGGTCCCTATTTTCTGACATACTTGTTAGAAAATGAGCCTCAAAGCTATAAAGAAGCAATGTCTTCCTCGGAGGCACCTTTTTGGAAAGAGGATATCAACATTGAGATTGATTTCATCCTACAAAACCATACTTAGGAGTTGGTTGATCTTCCTCCAGGTTGTAAGCCACTAGGCTACAAATGGATATCCAAACGGAAGATAAAATCGGGTGGATCAATAGATAAGCACAAGGCTAGGCTTGTCATAAAAGGTTACAGACAAAAAAAAGACCTTGGTTACTTTGACATCTATTCGCCAGTGACTCGTATCACATCAATAAGAATGCTCATAGATATATCAGTTATATTTGGTCTTGAAATACATCAAATGGATGTAAAGACGACATTCTTGAATGGTAAACTAGATGAAGAGATTTACATGGAACAACCAGAAGGTTTCAATGTTCCTGGACAAGAATAGAATGTGTGCAAACTTGTGAAATCCTTATATGGATTAAAACAAACACCTAAACAATGGCATGAAAATGTTGACAAAGACATTTTGTCAAGTGATTTCAAGATCAATGAGTGTGATAAGTGTGTATACACCAAATCAACTCAAAAATGATATATCGTTGTGTGTCTCTACGTAGACGATATGTTGATAATTGGTAGTAATCATGAGATGATTCAGTCTACCAAGAAAGTGTTGACCAGCAAATTTGATATGAAAGATTTAGGAGTGGCTGAAGCAATATTAGGAATTAAGATTTTCATAACATCAGAAGAGTATATATTATCTCAAACTCACTATGTTGAGAATATTCTTGAGAAATATAATAAAAGAGATCTAAATATGGCTAGAACTCATGTAGACCTAAATCTTCATTTATCAAAGAATACTGGCTCAAGCATATCGCAATTAGAGTATTCGAGAATCATCGGAAGTCTGTTGTATCTCACAAATTGCACACGACCTGATATCGCTCAAGTCATAAATAGGCTTAGCAAATATACGAGCAATCCAGGACATAACCACTAGAAAGCCATAATAAGAGTTTTGAGGTATCTGAGAGAAACTTCAAAATATGGAATGCGTTCTACGAGATATCCTGTTGTTCTAGAGGGATACAGTGATGCTAACTAGATATCTGACACAATGGATTCCAAATCTACGAGTGAATTTGTTTTCACACTAGGTGGTACAGTCTTGTCATGGAAATCCTCGAGCAAACATGTATTACCCGGTATACTATGGAATCAGAGTTCATAACATTAGACAAAACAGCGGAAGAAACGGAATGACTGAGAAATTTCCTGGAGGATATTCCAAATTGGCCCAAACTGGTGCCAGGGATAAGCATACATTGTGATAGTCAATCGGCTATTGGGAGAGCCCAAAATATAATGTATAATAGTAAGTCTCGACACATCCGTCGCAAATATAATACCATACGACAACTGCTCTCAAGTGGCATAATATTGATCGATTATGTAAAATCAAAGGAAAACCTAGCGGATTGACTTACTAAGAGTTTACCTAGAGAGCAAGTTATGAAGTCATCGAGGGGAATGCGCTTGTAGCCTATAAATTAAGAAGTGTCATTGTGAAAACGCAACCCAGCTGACTGGAGATCTCAAGATCTAGGTTCAAAAGGGACAACTGAAACTTTGTGAAATTCAAAACAAGCACTGTAGAGTTTTATACTTTTTTCCATTCCGATAATGACACATAGTGCTGTCTGTCAAGGTTAGGATAAGCTAAGGCTTTTAATGATCACTATATAAGGAGAAGAGTCATAATAGGGGTAAAGGCAAATTACCTCTTTATAGTAAATCATATATTTCAAGTAAGAAGTGAGGCCGTTTCCATGGGATTTTTACAGACTTATTTCCCTAAAGTGTTTGATGAATCTAGGACCAATGTCATGGCTGAAATGAACACAACTGTAGAACAGGAAATGGTCGAAGTAAAGCTGTGTGTTGGCAATTATCTTAGTTTACACCAATGAAAGAACACTTTAAGACTATGAGTCACTGGTTTCCCAAGTAAATCCTATTTGCATTCACTAGGAAAGGTTCAAGGCGAAAACTACATATTTCGATGCAGCTTTGTTTCACATAAACGCTTTTAAGTGTCTGAATGAATATTTAGAGAAATGTGGGGATTGTTGTAAATTCTCTAGGTACAAACATGTACGGACATGTCCTCCAAATTAGAAGAACACACTTCTAGACCCCAAATGGTGCATGGAATGGGTATAATGTTGGACAATTATGACCCATAGCGTCACTATTTGTACAGATCATGGTGTTGTTGTACAAATTAACTATGTGACAAGGAGATTGCACTCTTATCATTTGTGATTAGATCACCTAGATGTATAAATGATAGGAAGTCCCTATGATTAGTTCCTGGATTGAGATGATATGAGACAGTATCAGTCCTCGAAGGATTAATCATTAAATATCCCTAGTCGTAGTATTATCGAGATTGGACATCGATAATGCGGAATAGACTAGTATTATACTTGTGCGCGTTATGTGAGATCATAACGGCATAGTTCTCATATATTTGGGTATAGGATACTCATGCAAGTGTGATAGGAGGTTGTGTTTTACCGATGGTACGGAAAATAGCTTCGCTCTGGATAGACCCCTCGGAATTCCATTGGTAGTATGACTATGTGTCTATGGAAGTCCGAAAACAGGGTGGGTGTATTTGGTCTTAACCTGAGACTTACATCGCTAATACTTGCGACAATCGGTATGCTTTAGTTTTGGTCGTCCAGGGTTTTAACAGGTTCTGTGTACGCCTCTGCTGGGTATATTGAGAATCGTAGTGTGTTGGGTGTGATGTCAAGACGGGAGTATCACTCCACTCATAGTGGAGATGATGTCATGTAGGATACGGTACTAGTGCTCTTAAGTACTGCAGTCATCGGGATATTATGACTAGGTCATGTATGTCCGATTATAGAGACTAGTTACCAGACATCCGACATGTACTTCGTACGAGGCAGACACATTCCAGCCCCAGGCCTAGCACGTGACAATCCGATACTGGATCGCAATACGTAATACTACGTATACTACGCCTGACATAGATTATATATATTCCAGTAATAATATTTATGGAGAATTGGGTAGGCACGGTGCTTGTTGGATAATATGACCCATAGCGTTTCTATTTGTACAGATCATAGTGTTGTTGTACAAATTAACTATGTGACAAGGAAATTGCGCTCTCATCATTTGTGATTAGATCACCTTAGATGTATAAATGAAGAGAGGTCCATATGATTAGTTCATAGATTGAGATGATATGAGACAGTATCAGTCCACGAAGGATTAATCATTAAATATCCCTAGTCGTAGTATTATCGAGACTGGACGTCGATAATGCGGAATAGGCTAGTATTGCACTTGTGCGCGTTGTGAGGGCACAACGACATAGTTCTCATATATTTAAGTATAGGATACTTATGCAAGTGCGATAGGAGGTTGTGTTTCACCGATGGTATGGGAAACAACTTCGCTCTGGATAGACCCCTCGGAATCCCATTGGTAGTATGACTATGTGTCTATGGGAGTCCGACATCAGGGTAGGTGTATTTGGTCTTAACCTGAGACTTACACCGCTAATGCTTACGACAATCAATATACTTTAGTTGAGGTCGTCCAGGGCTGTAACAAGTTCTGTGTACGCCAATGCTGGGTATATTGAGAATCGTAGAGTATTGGGTGTGATGTCAAGACAGAAGTATCACTCTAGTCATAGTGGAGATGATGTCACATATGATACGGTATTAGTGCTCTTAAGTGTTGGCCGGCCATCGGGATATTATGACAAGGTCATGTATATCCGATTATAGAGACTAGTTACCAGACATCCGACATGTGCTTCGTACGGGGCAGACACATATCCAGCCCCAGGCCTAGCACGTGACTATCCGATACTGGGCCGATATACACAATACTTAGTAGACTACGCCTGATATAGATCTTAGATATTCTTATAAGAATATGTCCGGAGAATTGGGTAGACTTCGTGCTTTGCTAGAAGCCGACCTTGTCTCGTAAATCGGTAGAACGTAGTACTTGGTACGTACGTGATTCGGATGCTCCGACGATCGTATTTACTGCCAACTCATCCGGGGATCTCATGGGTCGCTTCCCGATAATGCACCGATGACGCATAACTCGCACTCATAAATAATCTAGGATTATATAGAAGAGAGAGAAAATTAATCTAGGATTAATTACAGAGATATTTTATCTAGGATAAAATATCGTCTAAAGAGAGAGAATGATTAATTTGGAATTAATCGGTAAATTAATATATTCGATATATTAAATGAAATTAGATTTTGACGCAGAATTAAAATTAGATTTTAATTCGGGCAAACGAATTAATTTAGAATTAATTCGTTAGCGACGTGAATAGTGAATTCGCTAGGCGTAATCATTTAATTACGACGCGACGGAATATTCGCTAATTGGGAATTAGCGAACCCGAGCCCGAGTGTGATTGCGAGCGCATTCGTATTTCGAATGCGAGTGCGGCAACGCGAGTCACATCAAGCGTCAAATCATTCGTCACATCAAGCGTCAAATCAAAAGTCACTTTGAGTGATGTGATTGATTGATGTGATTGAGTTGATTGATTGATAGACACACATCAAGTCATTTTTTTAAAAGTGACATTGAATAGTGATGTGTGTTGTTGGAATAGTGCTTGGTGGTTGAGAGAGTAATTACCATTTATTTATTTGATATTTTAAATGGTAAATGCTTTGTATTTTTGGAAAAATATATAAAGCATTTTGTAATTCATTAACAACAAAACCATTACACAACTCATTCATTTTTCTTCTCTCTTTCTCACGCCCAAAGGGCTGTTTTTCTTTCTTCTTCACAGCTCACTTCCGTGAGCTTCAAGGGAGGCAATGAGTGGTTTTTGTTTCAAAAACGCAAGTGCTAGCACACTTACGAGACTTACGAAGGTGTTAGGGAGGTTCACCCATGAGGCGGGATCCGTTCGACGAAGCTTGGAGCTTGACGAAGGACCATCTTCACGCCCAAAATAGTGAGCAAATTCACTGCAGTTCACGCCCATTGTAGTGGGATTTTTCAAGTTTTGTTGCTTGCCGCGTCTCTCAACCGATCGATGTGAGTATTCCGCTACCTCCGTTGATGTGTTCACACATGTATTTCATGTCTTGTTTGATCTTGGAAACCTAGATATAAACCTAACAAAGGCATCAAGAGCTATAGGTTCAAGCATGAAATTGTAGGGCTTAAAATTTAGGTAAATTGATTTTGAGCATGATTTAGTTAAATTGTTTGATTGAGCATGTTTAAATGATGTTGAATTGAAGTTTGATTGGATCAATTTCATGAAAATTGATTTGGAATAATTTTCCCCAAAATATTGATGTTGGCCGAATGTGATGGATATTTGGAAATCTTGGATTTTTTCATTTTAATTCATTGGATGAGTTATAATGATGTAGGATGATGTTGATTTGAGATTGAATTGGATTTAATTTTGAATTGGATAAAAAATCCCCAAATACTTACCTTGGCCGAATTAATAATGCCCTTTAAAGTCTTGGTATTTTTGATTTTAAACAATTGGATGTGTATGAAATCATTAAGGATGTTGATTTAATGTCGATTGTGGGTTTGATTGGATTGAAACCAAATCGGACACAAAATCCCTCCTTGGCCGAGAGCTTTAAAGCATGTAATGGGTTTGATTTTTCATTTATGTGTTGGACATGTGATAATGATAATGAACATGATTAATTGGACTAATTTGGTGTTTTAGAAATATTGATTTGGGTGATTAATCATGTAATGCACTTTAGGTAATTAAATTACGAAATTGGATTTGTGTAATTTAATGAATTAGGCCTTTAAATTGGATTTGGGCTTATTAAGTTGTAATTGGGCTTATTGGGCTTGATTTTATCAAGATGGGTTTAGGCCAAATGGATTGGATCCAATTGGGCCCAAAACCACTACCATAAAGCCCAAATGTGACTTAATAAACCTTTAAAGTTTAATTGGGCCTAATGGGCCTAAATTGATTTCTAGGCTTATGGGGTAACTCCTTGATTGGGCTTTGGTTGCCGAAGCCCACGCCTTAAAGAAATTAATTAAAGCCCATTGGACTTGAATTAAACTAACATTGGATGTTAATCGGGCTTTGAGACCCGTAGCGATTAAATTTGGAATTTAAGTCGTTAAAGGTTTATTAAATAAAGTGTAATATTTAATTTAGAATTGAATAGTGAATTAGAATTAAATGCATATTATATTGGATTTAATTATGTAGTTTAATTAATTCAAGAATTCGTACTTTGAGTACTTATTCGCAAAACGAGTTTGACTCGACCAAAATCAAATCGTTGTTTGAACATTGGATGATCACATAATTATCAGATTAATTAATTTGATTAGATGATTGATAGCATGCTTATGTGTGAATACGTGGTTGTGATGAATGAATAATGTATATCAGATGGATATTAGACGGGTGGGGCAATTTTGGAATTGTTGTAATAAATTCGATTTATTAAATTGGACCTGCGTGTCCAGCCTTATCACCTCTATTCTCTTTGTATTCTCTTCTCACATATTCCCCTCAATGTAAATGAGGTTTCTTAGAAGTGTAGTGTAACGGGTAGAAGTAATACAAGTGCTAGCTCGAGTGAGAAAGGGAGAGATTTGATCTAGGATCAATGTGTTAAGTATCCATCCGCATATCATTATTATTTTATTTCATATGCGCTTTATTATGTATTTAGAATGCATGTTTAAGGGTGTATGATGATGAGACCTTAACAAGATAATTAAATTGGTAGCCAATTTGCACGCGAAAAGCCCTCATCAAATATGATGCGTCTTTTCCTTCCATTGAGTGATTCTTACTCAAGATCCTAGATTGGCATGGGTTGTTGGCCAAAGTCAAGCCCTTGTCCGTCGAAGATGTGTTTGAATCACGAGGCTTTGTTCCATATTGGTGTCTTGTCCAAGTTGTGGTTTGTTGGCCAAAGTCAAGACCACTTCTTGTCCAACGACATTGATTACGAAGCTTCCATGGTCAATGGGTCCACGCTTGACTGGGATCACTAGGTTTGTTGTGCCAAAGCCAATGCCTAGTTGATTCAGAGGAAAAAGGTTAGGGTATATATTCGATATATAGGCATATATAAGATATATGTTTCGGACTTGGATGTCCACCTACTGGATCTAGGAGTTGGATGAGATCCAATTGATTTTCGAGATCTACCTAGTTAATTATCATACAATTTGTTGGCCAAAGTCAAGATTGTGTGATATTTTAACGGGATCCTAGCCCACTAGGAAACACAGTTTCCCGAGTACTCGACAGAGGGTTAGAGGCTCGACGAAAAATAGTGGGAGGCAAGAATTGAATTTGCAATATTCGTTCAATTACTCGCCATACGCGCTCAAACAAATATCACTCGTTGTATATAAATTAAAAGTATTAGTTGGACTAATATTTAATGTTGTTTTAATAAATATAGTTGGACTATATACAAACTTATTCAATTATAGTTGATAAATAATTGGATTATTGTAATCATTATAATAAATAGTACCTAATATAAATTGATTAAATAGTTGGACTATTGAAATCAAGAAAGAATTGAAAAGTTGGATATTTAAAATATAATATGGGATTAAAATATTTTAAATGATTTATTTTCAAATTGGGAATAAATAATAGGTTACTTTATTGATAAAATAACTTATTGAACCTAAGCCCAAAATTAAGCAAATAAGTAGAGCGTAAATCTTTGGAAGATTTATGTGATGATGACTTTAGTGCTTAATTTAACATACTTGTCAAAAATCTATGTTTAGATTTAATAAGTATTAAAATTGCAATAAATAATTATTGGAGAATTAATTGACTATTCTAGAGGTGAAAAGTCAAAGTTTGCAATTGGGAATATTGCACAAGGTGCACATCATTTCGATATTCTAAAACCCAAGGCTTGGCCAAAGTTTGTGAAATATTGAAAAGGATAATTGACATATCCCAAAGTAACTACCATTTGGATATGGCAGACACGAAGGAATTAAAGAAAGGGCAAGGCTCTTACTTTAAAAATGATTGTCAAAGTTATGTTCACTACTAGTATTGAA